>BSBK01006628.1:600000-926075 GCA_027943335.1 Chamaecyparis obtusa
CCCATACATACTAAAATGGGGCTAAAATGAGTACCTAACTAAGGGTGCTTTCTTTTTAAGATGGTACACCAATAAAGAAGGAGAGGTGGTCCATGTAATGCCATATAAACTTGATGAATATAATCTAAGCTGACCTTGAAACAAACTCATTTATGTATTTAAAAACTTACATATATTTGTTTTGTAAAAAAAAAAATTATAATTTTAAATTATTTTATTATGTTGATAAGTATAATTATAGTAACAATAAAGATAATTATAATGGTGCATAAACAAAAACTTATTCATTAAAATTTATACTTATTCGCATGTTTAATTATTGATATTTAGTAAAATATGTATTATGGTTGATCTAGTAAAAATAATTGATTGGTGAACGAAAATATAAGTTTTCAAAATCAATAATATCAAAAAATAAATAAAAATATCTTCATTCCTTCATCAAGGACTTCACCCATTTTGTCAATTTTGTACAGCACAAAAAGGTAGAAGATACCAAGATCCTCATGACCATTGATGTGGTATCCTTATTCTCTCATGTACTTGTGTGTTTCTCAATGACACTAATTAAACATAAAACCAATGATGAATATCTTTCTTAAGTCCTTGTTTTCCAAGTTATTACCAAAAATATATTTTTTATTTTACCACTTTAATTTTTTAAACATATGTTAGTTTTGTTTTTTGTTTTATATATAATGATGGTATGAGATTCCATGCCTTGTTGATATTGAAAAATGCCTCTTAGCATAATATTTTTAATATAAAATTAAATTTATTTATTTATTAAATAATTTAATTTATTATTTATTATTTATTATTCTATTATTTATTCTATTTTTTTGTTGCACTCTACAATGCCATAAAGAAGACATTGGATATATAGAACTTGTGTCACCTTCAACATGCATTAGACATGCATTATGTTGTAGTTGGTAGGTCTCTCAAAGAGGATTCATAGGCAAGTTAATGTCTTACTGGCATTACTTTCTCATGAACGCAATGGGCCATCTCCACTTGGCTCTGAATTATCAAGCTCCAATCATGAGAGATAACATTAAGGTGAATGTACCAGATAATACAAGTTCTTCTCATCACCCCCTCTAGCTCGCATTCCAAATCTCAACAATCTTGTTCCAATGGGTGAGCATGATGAACTCCAAGGTGAAAATGAAATTAAAATATATGTCTTGAAGGAGGAAATGGTGGTCACTTCAGCCTTTTTGTAAATTTTTGGTAAAGAAGTATGTTTTTGTAAGCCATACATTGTTGCATATGAAAATTAGGATATGTAATAGGCAAGGGTTTCATTTTGGTTTGTAAAAATCTTACTCTCGATGTTTAGATAGGTATCAAAAGTTGATATTTGTATATATAACGCTTCATTTTTGGGGGATATGTATTTAGGTATTGCAAATTGTAAAACCAGGTTTAATTTTGTGGATGTTTCATTTTACATGGCTATTAAGAGCTTCTCATACCAAATTTTGTACTTTATAAAATTTAACATACTAATATATATATGCTTTGTGCTTTTTCTTATAAAAATAATAATAATATAAAATTTTCAAAATTCAAATATGCAGATCCAACATATGAAGTATTAACTACCTAACCCCAGTAACTAGGCATCCCTACAAATCATCTAGACTTGTACAAAAAGTAGTTATAGGAGCAGTTTATCCCAATCCATGTAATATATTAGCCTAGTACATGTACATCATGGGATTTTCTTGCATTACAAATAATTGCATAATACACTATCCATAAACCACAATATGTATTTTCATAAGGCAGAAAAACCATATGCAAAAAAAATTAAATAAAAGAAACTTGTCTACCTGGAATGTGTTGACCCTTTCCAATTTCGTATGAGAGACAACAAAATTCCAAAATAAATTCCATTAAGAAGCAGCAAAAACACACTCCAACATCCATCCCTTGAAAATATTTCCCATCCCATGACCACGCCCGTGATGACTTCCACCATTTCCACTTTGGGTACCTCATCCCATGCCTTGACCCCAAGTTGGAACATCTCTCTCGAAATCCATCAATTTGAATTTGAGTAAATTTGTGTCAATTTGTTTATGTAAAGCCTCGACCATCAATACAACATCTCAGTCATGTACATAGTCCATGATGAACCCCCAATACTTTTTTGCCTCAATTTTCCTTTGTTCCTTATCCTCTAAAACACCCCACAAAAAGAAAGAGTGTACATGGTGAGGAAATTTTGAAATACTAATCTAGTCACCCTTGGTCACAACAAACCCAACTCTAGGATCCATCAATTCCAATATGATTTCCAAACCAACACGCCATTTTGGTTTCACATAAATATGTGTGCATCATCTTGTGTGCCCAACTCCAACCCCGGGCACAAAACATAGAAGAAAGGTATATATTAAATTTATATTTGAATTTGAGACAATGAAATTGATGCCCAACAAAGTCCACACAAGCATAAGAAAGATTGGGTCATTTTTGGATAAAATGATTTTCAAACATTCTTTAGATATTTCCCCCAAAATGACATATATTTCTTTGAGGCTCTCAAACTAAAATTTTCCTCCATTTTCACTACATAGATTCCAACCCTCACTTCTTGTTGCCACCTCAAATGCCCAAAAATGAACTCAAAATGACATCAAAATAGAAACCTCTCAATCATTTCAAAAGATCTAACATCATCATAAATGTCGCCATACACCACCCTACTATATCATCAATACACCCCTTATATCAGCTTCAACCAAATTTAAACAAGGTTTGAACCAAACTTATCAACATAGGAAACCACCATTTTGGATAGTGAATCCACCAAACTATTGCCTTCATGAAATATGTGTGATATCTTGAAGTCTTTGAATATCGCTAATCTATTTCTAATGATATGGACAACCTTGTTGATGTGTTATATATGAGCTTGACCATTGGAAATAGTGTCAATAATGATTTGTGAATCTCCTTCTAAGTGCAACTTCCCACTTTGATTTTGGATCCCAAATCAATAGCTAACAAGGTAGCTTGAAACTCAACATCATTAATAATACCATCACCTAGTTTCTTGGCAATTATAATAATGTTACCTTATGAATCTTGAGCCACACACCCAACCCCTGATGGACCTACATTACTTGGATGCCTTGTCAAAGTTAACCTTAATCCATTCTACTTTTGTTTTCAACCATTGCACTTCACTTCTTCGACTTACAATGGGATTAGCCCCATAAATTATTATATTTGATCTTATTGCTATTGTTATTACTTTTTCTTTAGTTTAAAATGTCATTTTTATTATTTTTTTAGTAATTAATAATTAACATCTTTTAGCTCTTTTTTATTCAAAAGAAAAAAGTGTATGCATTGTTCTTTTACTCTTTTGTTTTATAATTTATACTTATTATTGATATTATTACTACTGTACTATTGTTATTTTTATATAGTCCTAACACTTGACTTACTTTACATGAAACTGACTTGAAAGTTGAAACTGTTTAGCCTAGCAAAATTTTGTAGTCTCAAATGATCTGGAAAAATTATAACAACACAAACATACACAAATTGAGCACGCGTGTAAAGAGCT
Organism: Chamaecyparis obtusa; assembly: GCA_027943335.1. Taxonomy (NCBI): domain Eukaryota; kingdom Viridiplantae; phylum Streptophyta; class Pinopsida; order Cupressales; family Cupressaceae; genus Chamaecyparis; species Chamaecyparis obtusa. The sequence continues at coordinate 603,590 of BSBK01006628.1, forward strand.
ACATACACATGTTTTTAGATGATACGAGATTCTGCAACCCAAGAATGCTTCTACATCGAACATCCTGGTAAAAAGTTTATGAGCTAGGTGTTCAAATGTATAATTACATGAACAACTATTGTGGTCACCCAAGTTAGTGTCAAGACTCAAACCCATAGACCCTAGAGAATGTGATGGTGGTTGGATCTATTAGATATGAGGTTGAATCAATACACACTAAAAATTATATTCATCTAAATAGGTTGAAGGTAAACTACTGTCATCTAGAGAGGCTAGCAAAAAACATATAACTCATTGGCGACAAGCTTGTTATAATCCATCTTCTTCTAGGTAATGGCATAAAGAAAAAGAGTTATTATATTGATTAAACACAAGTACATGTGTTTGATGACAGGAAAAATGAGATTCAATCTTTATATATAATACCAATTATTTGCATTTTAATCGAGATTGGAGGATAAATTTGTACTTAGGTAAAGGTAAACTTAAGAAAGTGGAAATAGGTTTACTTTCCATAGAAATATTGAGTTTTGAAAAATGTTAAAGATATCAGATGTCCACAATCCATAAATATTATTTAACAATTTTTTGGGTAGATTGTGTAAGATTTTTTTCATCAAATTTTCAGATCACACTTCGTGATCCATCATTGAGATGATAGAAAAGAGCGTAAGGACATCATAAAATCTTACACAAAATGTTGTGTTTTGAAAAAATGTTGTTATATAATTTCATGGTTAGAGCAAAGAAAAGACATGACAATTGCATAAATAATAGTAGTGTATATTCATTACTATTGAGTATTTGTTCAGTTAATAGATGGAGGCTATACTAGGAAGTAAGGTGTTATGATTAGGAAATAAGAGGATGTGTACACCCAATTTTCCATAGGTTCTCTAGAGGTCAACTAGATCAAGCCAAAAAAGGCAACAACTTTTATTTGTGAAAATAAGACTAGTTTACATATTATACAATGATACATGTATCTATACAAAAGATTATCACCTAAGTCTTCTATAATACAGTGACAAGTTTCACATGCATATGGTGTACTTTTCATGTGGCCAAAAATACACACAATCAAAGCTAGAAGCTACTATATTGAATATGTGTTATTGGTCAAATCTAGAACTTCCTTCCACATAACTCTTCATAAATAACGATTTTTTTTAATTACAATACTTTTTACACATAAGAAAATGTACTAGAAATAGAAATGTACTAGAATCTTATTGATTAATGTTGAGTCATATTCACAATTGGAAATGGGAGGACCAAATCCCTTTCTTATATTTTGCATACTACAAGCACCAATAAGCAAAACGAATGATGTGGATGTGTAGGTAATTTCAATGAGAACGTAGACAAGATGGGTTATGATGTGGATGTGTAGATAATTTCAATAAGAACATAGACAAGATGGGTTCTAGATTGGAATAATGAAAAGATGAATAGTAGAAGGTGCGCGAGCATAGAAGAATGCACGCGCCAAAGTGTGCATAGCACGCGGCATGGCCCACTCCCACGCATGGCACACTAGGCAAAAGTAAAGAATCGGCCACCCCCACGATAAGGAAAAAGAAGAGCATTTTGAGGGTCGATTGAAAAGTAAGATAACAAAGACATTGTCGAGTCATGGATGGAAAGTGTGTAAGAATAATATTCGGTTATTTTAATGAACTTGTAAAGGCTATAGTTCTAACAAGAAATGACTATTAAACTTTTTATTAAAAATAATGTGATGGTTGTTAAAGGGAGATTGAGAAAGTTGGTGGTCAAGATAAAGGGGAAAGTTCACCACCTAAATGTATTAAGGATGTTTCATGAAGAAATGTGAAAAGAGTTGTATTGTGTCTCAGTTTTATGGGTGATCCAGTGATTGAAATTTTATTTCAAGGTGAGGGTTGTAACAATTATAATTATTAAAAAGTTTGAATTTCAAATAATTTTAGTATTTGTGAGTTTGAAGTGGAAGTAGATCTTGTTAATATAGTGATCAATTAATTATTTTGTATTACAATAGTATTAGTATTTGTGCGTGATTTTAATGTTTAATCTCATCTATTGGTTATGTTGTCTTGTATGTCAACACTAATAGTATAAATTTCAACTTAATATATTTCATTTCAAGATAATATGAAATTGAAGAGTTGTTGTGTGAGCATACAATCGTATTTAATTATAATAGTCGTCATCTTCATCAATTATGTGAAGTGTAATTAGTGTTCTAGTTACAATTTTATATGTATATATACATATAAATACTTGCATTTAGTAGTCATATCATTTAGGTAGTGATATTGATGTTGAGGATGTAGTAATAAGTCCTTTGATCAACATCTAAAGAAGGGAGTATGCTGATTAAAGTGACAATCTCATGGATTTATTTTTGTTAGAGTTTTAGGTGACTCTACAACACCCCCAGGATCGAATGCAAGACCAAGATAACTTCCACAAGAGATTGGCAAGACAATTGCATTAAGATGCAAGAATGATATTATTGATCATGGACATGATTAAAATGTACATAATAGGCCTCCTTATATAGGAAAGGAGATAAGAGACAATGATGAGGAGCTGATAAGCTATCACCTATGCTAGGTGTAGTCACATGTCCACCAAATATGGATCATCCTCCATTATGCAATGAAGTATGTGCATTAGATTAGGATGATAATGTGATAAGAGCACAAAAGGTAGATCTCACACACAACGAGGTATGTGATGACAACTATCACACCAAAAGTAGAATTTCTCCTACACCATGTGCTTAATAGATGTGCACACTCCTAGGTGTCTCAATCACAAACTACTATGCAATGCATTAACCTAAGTAAGATTAAGTAAAGTGTAATTAGGAATAATTAATTACACCAACACCCCCCAGCTTCTATCATGGTTGTACATTATCTTATTGGAAAACCTCTTGATCTTGGTTCAATATTTGCTATTTCATCTAAATCGGACACCCGAGGCCAAATCTAGAGCTATTTGAATTTTGGAAGTGCAGTGGCAGTGATTCTGAAAAAATAAATTCAGAGGCGATTTTCAAACAGCGATATCTCAATCATCTGGACTCCTTTTTTTGAGAAATTATTTTTGTTTTGGGGTAGAATTTCATGATCTACACAATGGTTCAGATAATATTCCCTATGTTGATTATACTTTAGATGCAATTGAAGAATTTGCAGCAATTGAGAGCGAGGATGATCTAGTGGCTCCTCCTATAGCTCCTACTTCTCTAGTTGACATCACACAATCATCTCTTGTTGGTGATTCCAGTGATCCATTGCAAGAGATATCTATTTGTCTTCCTGATTGAGATTCTTACTTGCCAGATATTGGTTCATTATTTGTGGAGTCTCATATTTCAGATTTGGGAGACATACTTGAGGGGGTTTCTCTTCTCTTTGATGACAGTTTCATCACAGTTGGAGATACTTCTTCACATTCTTTGGAGATTGACATTCTTGATTCTTCTTCTTCACTTGGTTTGTCACATGATGTGATAGATTCTTTGAGATTGGAGAGGCCTATTCAGTCTTCAAAGATGCATATTTGGAGACCTTCTTCCTTCTTTCATTTGGATATGGATTGGTTAATGGCATCATCATCATACTTCATTTGGATTCCACTTCCTAGTTCCTATCCACAATGGGAAGCATTCCTACATTTGTACTTGGTATATCTTCTTCCCAAGGGGAGAAATGTTGTTTGTAGTCATTGGAATATAATTTGTCTTCAAGCACTCACCATTTTTGTAGGAGATTCTTCATTATGGGGGGGTTATCATGTCTCCAACTATCCTTCTTATGGGGGGATAATTATTTGTATATACATGATGTATGTAGTTCTTGGAGGGTCTTGAGTACTCCATCCATTCATGCATCTTATTTTCTTCTCTCTTTTTGGGGGAGGGATTTTCCCATGAGGTTTTCCCTCTTTCTCCACTTTATGAGAGTTATGCATTTCATGTATAGCATTTTGTACATGGGTACCTAACATGGCCTAGTAGCCGGGACCCATCTTGCATTGTGAGTTTAAGTGCATTCCCCTAAGTTGCACTTAAGGGGGGGGTGTTGGTGTAATTAATTATTCCTAATTACACTTTACTTAATCTTACTTAGGTGACTAAAAAAATTTTGAGACTATAACAAAATTAAAAAAAAAAATTGTTTTTTTAATAAAATCATACCGCAGAGGCAGATTGGGCCGTACGGTCTTATTTGCAAAAAAAATTTGCCTCAGATTTGACTTTCGTCGAATATGGGCGAATTTATAGTCGATTTTAATCGAAACAACCTCCTAGACGTAATGGTGAGGTCAAATCTACTCCAAGATGCTTCTATCGCATGCTGGTTGCCAGATCTGAGATTTGGACCTTCAAAGCTTGCATCAAGCTCTCTTCAAATCGGCTGATAAAAAATGCTCGAATGGCTCTGATACCACCTTCCTACCGCATGTGGGATTTTATATTAATGGTTTGAGACCTTCTTCCTATCGCCGCTGGGCACAACTCCTCCGTGCCACCACTCCTCTCTACGCTCCCCCCAACGCGCCTCCTCCACCACTTTGAAGACAGTGGCCCACCGCGGACGACCCCAGATCCACTACAACGCTCCGCTCTTCCGCCGAGAAGTTCCTAGCAGCTGTGCCACCAAACAATGATGTCGCCTCCACCGCAGTGGCTACCACCCCGATTTGCCACCGGCGGGCTTTTCTCAGCCGAGTTCTCCACTCGAAGCCAGTCAGCAAAGGACCACCACGCGACAGCACCACAAGCGCCAGCTGGCACCCTGTCACAGAGCCCAATCACCGGGCCACGTCATCTGTACGATAGACACATCACCTGTCCGTACATGCCCAGTCATCATTCCGTGCTGCCACATCATCAGAGGGCCTTTTTCTGCTAACATCATCTTTCCACCTACGTAAATTTGACAGTTGTCCAACCGTCATCACAGAGCGTAATTGGGTCTTTTTTACAGTCATCTAACTGTCAAAATTAACCCAGTGAATTTCTGACATCATCAGGGTTTGGAAAATTCTCTGCCTTCACCATTTGCATTTTTTATTTTGCAGTCCAACTTTAAGAGGCCATAACTTGGTCATCCAGACTCCAAATTGGGTGCAATTTTTTTTTAAATTGGGTAGAATTTTCTAAATTTTCCAATGGTGGTGTTGATTTTAAATTTTGGTGGCCTCATTTGTTAGAAATTTCAGTTTTTGGTGACTGTACCTGTCTATTCCTGATTTCTACAACTTCCAGGGCTTCGTTTGGGCACATACGGTAACATTTTGAGGTGATTTTTTTTTTGAAAGTGCATGATTTTTCATCTACTTTCCAGATCTGAAATCAGATTTGAGTGATTTTGGGTAGACATATCACTTTCAGCAATAGGCTATTTTGGGGCTATACTTGCACTTGGTTAATCCTTGGATTTCAGTTTTCTGATTTGTATCAGTAATTTGAAAGAGTTATCAGTAGTTATCAGTCATGATTTTGTGTTAATATGGATAATTCAAATGTTAAAATCCTCACTCCATATAACTACCATGAATGGAAAGTATCTTTAAGTGATCATTTGTTGAGCCTTGGATTGCTTAGAATGACTCTTGGGCAGGATCAAGAACCTTTTGATCTTGGTTCAATATTTTCTATTTGCAATCACCAACACCCCCAGGATCGAATGCAAGACCAAGATAACTTCCACAAGAGATTGGCAAGACAATTGCATTAAGATGCAAGAATGATATTATTGATCATGGACATGATTAAAATGTACATAATAGGCCTCCTTATATAGGAAAGGAGATAAGAGACAATGATAAGGAGCTGATAAGCTATCACCTATGCTAGGTGTAATCACATGTCCACCAAATGTGGATCATCCTCCATTATGCAATGAAGTATGTGCATTGGATTAGGATGATAATGTGATAAGAGCACAAAAGGTGGATCTCACACACAACGAGGTATGTGATGACAACTATCACACCAAAAGTGGAATTTCTCCTACACCATGTGCTTAATAGATGTGCACACTCCTAGGTGTCTCAATCACAAACTACTATGCAATGCATTAACCTAAGTAAGATTAAGTAAAGTGTAATTAGGAATAATTAATTACACCAACAATTTTAATTTATTGTTTTGATTCCCCACCAAAATCTTAATTTATTATTTAGAGTTGTGTGTTTATTGTGTCAATTCAACATTTGAATCTAGAGTTGCTCAATGTTAATAGGAGATTTATACCTAAAGAATATGGTGATTAATCTCTATACTAATTGGGTGTAAACAAACTCGAGGTTATGCTAAAGGGATCCTTAAACAATAGGATAATTAGAGTCTAATATAAATTTGAGGTTGAATGATCTAATCATTTAAGTATATAGTATGTATCATTGTAGTGTTAAATCTTTGAGGAAAGAGGTTCTCAAGGATCTAACTGTTTGGGTAATAGGTAGGCTCTATGAATCTTATCTCTAATACCAATGTGTATCTCCCATATAAAATATTTGGTGAGTAAATTGAAAAATTTTATGGAGGAATTTTATCCATGTTATTGCCTACAAGGTACATTAGAGTGGAAGCTTTGCCATAGTAGCCAAAATGGATCTAATGTTCTATCAATTACATAGAGGATTTTAATACTTGACATGGTATTTGAAGAAATAAACAAAAATATTATACATCTATCTAAGCTTGTGTATCATAATAGACCTTTATATATCACCATAATAATAACAAGCAGTGTGGTACAAAATTTAGTATGAGTGATGTCTTGGGAACTAATATGTTGGCTTGAAGATGTTTGAATTGTTATAAAATTTAAAAGTGCAAAACATTAAAGAGAAGAAAAAACATGCATAACACTTAGATTTTACATGGAAAAACTCAATTAAATTATAGCAGGAAAAAACCATGAGCAAATATCTCTTGTATTAATTCTTAGGAATTTTCATAGTTATAACAGTCTTCAAAATGTTACTCAAATCATGACTTCAAGTTGCATGTAACAACTAAGTTGCAAAGTCCTACTAATGGGTCCAAATTAGTAAATTTAGTAAGTATGACTTGCACAACTACATGTATAACACGTATCAAAATTAATATTTATAGTAATTCACCAAACAAACTTACTATTTATAGTGAGTCGCCTCATAAAAACTTTCTATTTATAGTAAGTCTAAAAAAAAATTGTGCCTTTGGTAGGATGCCTATGGCACACTAGTGATTATTCATGATGAATCGACCACAACTAATGACTCAACCAAAACTAGTGGTAATCCATGATGACTCAACCATAAATAGTGGCAATTCATGATGACTTCATATTCCAACGTGCATAACATGGAAGAAAGGCCTCTTTCAATTTAGTTTAGTTAGCTTTTTTGAGGTAAGACCTCTAATTATGGGTATAGAAGAATAGGTGTAACAAGTGAATGAAAGTGGCAAATTGTAGTTTGGATATCCTAAAACTAAAGTTGGGTGCATTGTTTCTCAAGAAGATAAACATACTCTTTTCTTAGCTTAGGCCTAGTGACTAGTGATAAAATAAAGTATGGTCTATAGAAAAGAATGCCTAGATATACATTCAAAGAGAATATATCAACCCTTAAATATCTATATGTGATGAAAACTTGTTTGGGATATTTCATTAAGTATTTTTAAATATTTACTCGCCCTATCATTTTAATTAAATACACACTATATAATAATAATAAAAGTCTTACTATAAAAAGTAAAGTTTCTGCCAATATTATACCATTAAAAAATATGCCAGACAAGACAACATGTACTGACTAGGAAACTAAAATAGAGAAAAGGTGGTGACTCTAGAAACCTAAAATGTGTATTTCTTGGAAATGAAACTAACACAAACCATAAACATATAAGAACAAAAAATAATCCAATAATACACAAGCTAATATTGAGACAAATCATTCACATCTAACTTTTAAGACTAGACCCAAGTGTAGGGAACTTCAAATACTTATATCCTCTAGAATGAGCTTGAGCATCGAAAATTAATAATTGGTTCAACTGCCAACAATGTAAGGCCATACAATATCCAAGCTATGGAAGTTCATAGCTATGAGTAGTTCCACCCAACCTAAGGTTTGGATAATATTTTTGTGCTTTAGAAATAGACGATACAACCACTAACTACTTTAGGAAACCTATTCTAAAGTGTAAGAAGTATATTTTTAGCACTATATTTACTACGTCATGAAAAATATGTAATAATATCAAATGTTCCATAAGAGCTAATAAATGATCATCCATTATTCTAATACCAGTATCCTCATTTTCTCACCTCTTAACATATACCACCATGTTAAGGTGGAACCATGTCATGTACATTATCCATTTTTGTCCCAATTTATATTATTTAGAATATCCTTCAAACAATCCCTAACCCCCAAATTCTCTACAACCTCTTTCAAATTTTACCAAAACATATGCCTTTGTTGAGTTTCGTGACCTCATATTACTATTATCATTAATGATGATCAACTTTAGCACAACATTGATCACCTTTAGGGCCTAAGATGAAGATCAATTAAATGCAATCTTATATATGTGATCTAGTATAAAACTATAACTAACCAAACCTTAGTGAATCCTCCTCTAACCATTTTACCACAAGCATAAAATATTTATAATCCAAGATACAACTCTAGAGGTAGAATATACACTTTCAACATGGGAAATTAGAGAAATTACATTACTTAACTCATAATATGCATCCAATTGTCTATCAATACAAAACACTAATCTAAGCTTGGTGAGATCAAGATATATCATAATTTTCTTGGGCTATTGTATCGATTTATTAGTCAAAATAACTAGTCACTTTCAAATGAGTATAAAACATGTCTATTTCTACTTGATTTTCATCTCAAGGTTTGATCCTATTGAACACATATTTTAACTTTCCTAATCACTTGCATTACTATTACTATTACTATTGTAGATACCTAAAATAGACCACACCCTAATGACACATATAAAAACACCACTTTTGATACCATACTAATCATGTTATAACCACACTCACATCCCTCTCAACACTACTTAATTAATTAATATTTACTCAATTGATCAAGATTATCTTTTTAACTTTCTCTCCATCTTAAAATTAATTAAATAAATTATATTTATTTAATCAAACTAATTTCCTTTAACTCTCAAATAATCTTATTGTATGTTTAATTAGTATAACATCCCAAATCCTAACCTAATGCCCACTAAGAAGAAAAAATATGAACCATTCAAATTTAAAAATTAAATTAAACCCTCGACACCTATCTTTAAATCAAACTAATCTTCAATCCTATCTATAAATAAAAATCAATTAGAATCTAGAAATTTATTCACTCACAGCTACCATCTACTCGTGTATCCAAATAAACTTTGAATCTTGGATATCTACTTAATCCAATAAATCTTATCCCTTGATTTATCAACTACTAACATTTGTTTTTTCCTCCTTCCCAAATTCAAATTAAAAATTCCTCACACTCAATCCTAACCACATTTCAAATGAATTTCAACCCTCCATTCCACTCATCCTCAACCGATGAGAAGAATAAGAACTAATTGGAGCAACTGCATTTTGTAACATATAGGACTCCCAAGAGAAATCCGACATCCAAGCACATTAGGAGCACATCATTTAACCGTTGTTTGCATTGATGTTAGTTTATATTTGGATTTGTATACCTAGTTTTTCTCAATTGGAGCAAGAGATGAAATTCGAAGTTGGAATAATTTTTTTCTTTATTTCGTTGGATTTTTCATTTTCTACATCTAGAATTACTCTCCATTGATTTACAATCATTTAAATACACATATTCATTAGCTATATAGTTAGGTACCATATTTTCTCTATATAATAATACATTAATGACACTTGATCACTTTTCTAACCATGCTATTGTATCTTCAAAGAAACCTCTTAGTTGCGACTTTAGGAAAAAATCTCTTTTGGAATACTTATATTGCTATTTTGAAATTTCTTATCTCTATATGTGCAAATCAAACATGTCACCACTTTTAAACCTACTTTGAGAGCTTCTAATTATACTTTATTGTTTATTTTTAGACTATGTTAGTTAGAATCTACCATAATAATAGCACCTATATTATGGAAAACAAAAGAAAACCATATTTTTCTCAATTTTCCTTTGGAATAACCATCAAAATTTATTTTTTATCTTATCGAATTAATTCCTAATTATACTTTCTATTTTTCCTTAATTACCAACCTATGAATAGAAGACATGCTTTAAATGTTAAAAGCATATATCTTTTTTCTTGGGATTTACATAGATACCATGTGTGTCACAAAAGGATGCTAGGATATATAGCTTTCTATAGAGACCTTCATCTAAGTGGGAATTTAAAAATGGTGTTGCTTGTAAATAGATGATTAATAGTGTAAAATTTGTACAACAAGCAATCAACTGTGATCTAGCAAATTAAAATGATTTCCTTGAGCTCATTTATTAATAGACCATAGTGTGGGAAAACCTATTTAATCCCTTTGATGCTCAAATCCTCATCTCTCAACAACACTTGTGTGCACTATGTTAATAATTAGTGATATCACCAACTCAATGAGACATAAAGCCTTAAGCTTTCCAATGACTGAATGTAAAAGAATAACATCATAGGATTTACTAAAGTTCTAAATCAATGATACATTTTTTCCCTTCTTGACTTAACCTCCTCAATTATACAACGAGAAATGTGAAAATATGACATGTAATTGTTGCTCTTGAAACTTTCTTAACCGATTAGTTCTCAACATTTTAGTTTCAATCCATCTAGAAATATGGGTGTCCAAGTAGTAGCAAATATTTGTTCAAAGTAATGAATAATTATGATATGATATTTACAATGATATTTTTGTCTCTATATTTCTATTGCAAATGGATGATGTGGTTTTTTCCAAGATGTTGGAAATCTACTGGATTAAATATATTTAAATAAATTAAAATTAGGGGAGAGGGTCCAATAGTTGAACACTCTAACTTCGCGCTTCTCAAAATTAGATGTGGAAATTTTAAATTACTCCCACTTTTTAACAACAACATACTTGGAAATTCTTATTCTTATAACTAAGGTTTCATGGCCACATCGTCAAGTATGATGCCACACTAGCAAGCTTTTTGCCAAGGTATCCAAAATTGCCCAAAAAAATGTGAGACAAATACCCATGCACTAAGTCATGTTTTATTGGTGCGTTAATATATCATCACATGATTCATTACTTTTAAAAACTAAGGGATGCATTTCATCAATTATGGGTAGCCATCATTAGCAACAAAAAAATTAAAGTCACGGCTATTGGTGCAATATTGTAAAAACTATTGGGCATTAAATCAATAAGTGTTATCATAGATATTAAAATGAGCTCCACTATTGAGTCCTCTCCCCTAGTAAATGGCTAAAACTTGTAGATAGCGGTTGCCTAAGTAGCTTTATGGTTCAAGACTGATTATTTTTCAAGGATAGGCACTAAATTAATTTGATATCATCATATTGAGATTTCTCAATTTCTAATAAAATAAAAATTTAAGAAATACAAACATTTAATGAGGCAGAAGGGCCTAAGGATGGAGATGGCTCTGCTGAGGAAAATAGAATGTTGGAAGGGGATTCTTTGGTTGCCTCTTCTATAGAAAATCATGAAAATATGTCCTAGACTGAACATCTAATGGGTTCAAGGGTTGAGGATAGCCTATTTATATCAGAAGAGAGGATGTGTTATCAAAGTCCGCAAATGGTCTCTAAAACTCAGTTTGTATTAGAACAAATTAGTAGTGAAGCATCAAATGGGAACTTGATAGAGCATGATGCTAATGTTGAAAGAGCCAAAGATCAGAAGGAGGACTCTAAAACAGTGGAAACAGAGAACAAAAGCCCTTGGATTAGTGTTAAAAAGAAGAACAATAAGTCTCCAGTTGGAGCGAGCTCTGGATCTCAACCTAAAAATATGAAGGATCTGACCCCTACGTCAAGAGCATCTAAATCTAAAGCAACACATGGAGGCTCGGCTTCTAAATCAAATAAAAAAGGGGGCCTACTCAAATCAGGAGGAGTTATGATGAGAGGTCAACAAAAAAAGGCGGACAAAGGCACACCTAAAAGAGAAAGGGGTAGAGCATCTGAGAAGGATCAAAGAGAACAAGAAGCTAAATAGAATATTGCGGATGGTAGGCAACGTACCATTGACCAGGTCTGTCCTCTGAATTTTTAATGAAAATTTTATCTTGGAACATAAGAGGTCTTAATAGTCCTCATAAACATGATGTGATTAGGAATCTAGTTAGAGATTCTAAGCCTGATATTCTGCTTTTACAAGAAACTAAAATGGTGAAAGATAAGATAGTTAAATTAAATCTGCTGAAGAATGGAGAAAAGTTGAGTAGTGATGTTGTTGGGGCTTCTGGTGGTTTGGCCATTTTCTAGAACTCTATAAGCTTCTCTTGCATCCTATTGAAAGAAGATAAGAATTTCCTTGCTGTTAAAGTTAGCAGTATCAAGGATAACTTTGACTAGACCCTGATTAATGTGTATGCCCCTAATACTAAATCTGGTCGTTTTCACCTCTGGAAAAGGATTCAAGATTTTAGAAAGGATTTCCTAGATGATAACTGGTTGATGATGGGAGACTTTAACACTCCCCTAAGAGATACTGATAAGAAAGGAGGGAACAATACCCAAGTGGACAGTAGAGTTGAGTTTGTGGAATTTATATCTAATGAAGGTTTATTGGATATAGACCTGGAAGGAATTGATTTCACTTGGACCAATAGGAGAGTTGGTGTGGACCTCATTTAGGTCAAGCTTGACAGAGCCCTTGTTTCCCTTGGCTGGCTTGCTAAGTTATCTTGCTCTCTTTTTTCTCTTAATCGAATAGGATCGAATCATTTTCCTATTTCCTTTATAGCTAATACCTTCAAAGGCAAAGGCAATTCTCCTTTTAGACTGGAGAAAATGTGGCTGAATCACCCTGATTTCAAAAAAAAAATTGAGGAGTGGTGGAGTATTAAAGTGGAAGGAAAGGCTATGTTCCAGGTGGCAAAAAAAATGTCGAACATCAAGTCTAAAGTTAGACATTGGAATAGGGATGTCTTTGGTGATATATTCCAAACCAAAAGCAAAATTCAAATTGATTTGAAAGAGATCCAAGATAAAATATAGAGCACAGGATTGACAGAAGAAACTAGAAAAGAAGAGAATATTATCCTGGCGGAGTACCACAATATTATTACTAAAGAAGAAACTTTCTGGAGACAAAGATCTAGGTCTCTCTGGTTGAAAGCAGGTGATAGAAATATGAGATTTTTCCATCTTACAGCTATGAAACACAAAGCTATGAATAGAATCAATTCTCTGATCACCCAAAGGGGCACTCTTAATAAAGAGGAAGAGATAAGGAAAGATGTGATGGGCCACTTTGCTTCGATCCTAACCAAAGATCCAGATCTTAACCTAGATGATCAGAACAACTTGTTGAATTCCATTCCTTCACTACTGGTGGACGAGGATAATCTATTTCTTAAATCTATTCCTTAAAAGGAGGAAATAACTAAAGCTATCCAGTCTTTTGAAGGAGAAAAGTCCCCTGGGCCAGATGGGTTTCAAATGTTTTTCTTTCAACACTTTTGGGATATTATAGGGGATGATATTTGTGGTGCGGTGAAAGAATTCTATGGTTCTAAATCCTTTCTTAAAGAGCTCAACTCTACCTTTATAACCCTGATACCAAAGAAACCGAGAGCTAACACAGCTGATAGCTTTAGACCTATTAGTCTTTGTAATTCGTTGTACAAGATCATATCTAAAGTTTTGACTTCAAGAATTCTTAAGATTCTCCCCTGCCTCATTTCTCCTCAACAAAATGGTTTTGTGCTGGGAAGACAAATTTTGGACTTGATCATGATTGTTCATGAGAATATCCATTCGCTGGAGAAATTGAAAAAGCAGGGGTTCCTGATGAAACTCGACCTATCAAAAGCTTATGATAGGGTTGATTGGGAGTTGCTTATGAAAATTCTTCAGGCTTTTGGTTTTGATGAGGGAGTGATTAAAATCATTATGCAACTTGTCATGACTATCTCTTCCTTGATGATTGTGAATGGGGGATCCTCTCTTTTCTTCAGACCGTCCAGAGGGCTACGTCAAGGCGATCCTATATCTCCAATTTTATTTTCTATAATGGTGGAATGTTTGGGGAGATCTCTTTCTCGTCAGGTTTCTCAAGGTCTAATCACGGGTTTGCATCCGACTTCTGGAGGGATTGTCTGCTCGCATGAACAATTTGTTGATGACACAATCCTAATGGGAGAATCTTCTGTGAAGGAAGCAAGAAATATGAAAAAAGATCTTAATGTGTATGCTAATGCTACAGGTCAAATCATAAACTGGGAGAAGAGTGCTCTATTTTTCTTCAATACCCCTGTTTCTAGAATGAATAAAATTTATGCTATCCTTGGATGCAAGATAGGAAGCCTCCCAGCTTCTTATCTTGGCTTGCCTCTATGCTTGAAACCGGAGGCTAATTTCTGGAATGAAATTCTTGACAGATTTTAGACGAAATTGGTGGGTTGGAAAGGGGCGATTCTCAGTCAAGCAGGGAAAGTTCAATTGCTGAAATCTACTTTACAAAATCTGTCGGTCTATGCTCTAAGCTTATTCAGCATACCTCAAAAATTTGCTGACTTAATTGAGAAGATCCAGAAAAGGTTCCTATGGTCAGGAGTGGAAGAGAAAAAGAGACTTAGTCTTGTGGCCTGGGAGAAGATTTGTAGGCCTAAAAAGATGGGGGGTCTGGGAATAAGGAGTATCAATCACACTAATAAAGCTCTCTTAGCAAAGCAATGCTGGAGAATATTTGAAGAGGAGAAAGAATGGAACTTGATAATGAAAAGGAAATACCATCTAAATAATCTTGAAGGCATTCTCCAATCTCAAATTGACATCTAGGGTTCTTTTGTTTGGAATAGTATTAGTAAAGGTAAGAATCTCATTTGTAAAGGTGCTACTTGGATGCTGGGAAATGGGAGGAAAATTCATTTTTGGAATGATAAATGGATGTCAGAGAAGCCCCTAATGCTATACAAGATTGTAAAAACACAATAGGAGAACTAGTGTATGATTACTGGAAAAATGAAGAGTGGATAGACCTGGGACAGAAGGATATCAGATTTAAAGAACAAGAAAAACAACTAAATAACTGGTTTATAAGAGAAAATGAAGAAGACAAAATTATCTGGGGCCCAGCGACATCTAGAAAGTTCTCTATTGCTTCTGCTTCAAAGCTTCTCATCCCTAATGAGGCTCAGCCTTTGTGGGTGCAGGTATGGGTTAAGGACCTTACTCCTAAAATTAACATATTTTTCTGGCTGCTTGTTCAGAATAAAATCCTCACACAAGACAACCTCTTGAGAAGAGGATTCAAAATGCCTAATAGATGTGCCCCGTGTTGTCAAGATGCTGAGGATTGTAACCACCTTATGATCCATTGTGCTTTCACTAGAGAGGTGTGGGACTCCACTATGTCTTCCCTTGATTTCAGTTGGGTGAAACCTAACTCTATCCAGGAGTTCTTTCAGCAGTGGTAGAGTCCTTTTAATGACCACAATGCAAGGATTATCTAGAAATTTGTCCTCCCCCACTTCACCTGGGTTATCTGGAAGGAGAGGAACAACATAATATTTAGAGAGAAAAAGACTCCTCCCTCAGTGGTTGCGAATTCTGTTGCTAGAAGTATTATGGAAAACTTTAGAAGTTTGGAAAGGAAAGACAATTTCTTTGGAACCCTCATCTTGAGAACAACAATAAGATCTCGTGGGAAAGTTTAAAGAAGAGCCAGCCCCAGAATCCTAGGGAAAATGTCATATGGACTGCTCCTCCTGAAGGTTGGGCTAAAGGGAACTTTGATGGCTCGGCGAAAGGTAATCCTAGAAGGGCTGGAGGTGGAGGGATTATAAGAGATAATGCTGGAAACTGCTTAGGAGCGATTGTTGTCCCTCTTGGAATTCAAACTAGCCACGTGGTAGAGGCAAAGGCGGCTCTATATTTGGTTATAATGGTGAAAGATTTAGGTTGCATGAAATTATGGCTGGAAGGGGACTCTCTAAATATAATTAATGCCATAAAAGGGAACTCTGTCAGTTCGTGGATGATAGAACACACTATCAACAAAATTAAACATTTAATGAGATCCTTTGAGGAATGCCATGTCACTCACGTTTATCGTGAAGGAAATAAATCAGCAGACAGGTTGGCTAATGAAGGTACTTTGTTTGACGTCATCCAAAAGTGGAGAGGGGAAGTGAATCTCAAGAGTGAGATATCTAGTCTAATCAAGTATGACATAATTAATCACAATGAAGGATACATCACTTAAGTTAATGATGAATAGGATGAATCATTTACCGAGGTGGCTTGCATGTAAGCTGAAGTGGGGGAGTATTACTCTGCAGACAATAAGGCACAGACAAAGGGTTAACCTCGATAACAAAAAAAGCATTGTGAACCTGAGAAGCAAGGAGGAGAAGTCTGGAAAGAAGCTGAACCAGTTCATGAAAAACAAGAAAATTATGGGAGGTGGTCTGAAGAGGGAAGAGCCCTCTGACTGTGATAAATGGAGACAAGACAGAGATGTGTGGAAGAAGCTGAAAAAAGGGGGGGGGGGGGGGGGTGACACAGTATATGAAGAAGCTTCATGGTCATGACAAAAGAATCACATCATTGTTTGCAGAGGGCTGGAACAATGGTAAGGTGTTTCTTTGGGGCAAGTCATTTAAGCTTTCTATTTCTAGCATAGCGGAAATTATTGGGTTACCTGCTGAAGGTACCCATTTTCATAGAGGCAATAATACGCTAGGAACTGAAGCCTTTGCTATTTTTCCCAAAACTGTTGATGAGAAAGCCCTAATGACTAAGGGGAAGGGGGACTATGTGGACATTTCTAACATTGATGAATCTAGGCTAAAATTCTGAAGGCCATGATTGAATACTTTACTCTGGATGGGCGGTATTCAAAAATATATAATTTTCATTTTGTGTTTGCTAACCACTTCAGGCACAAAAGGAGGATCTCTTTTCCTTTTTACCTGTTAAGCTCTCTGAATAGCAGCATTACAGGGCACAGAAAGAAGGCTTCTAATCCAGTGCTGCATGAAGGCTTGATTCTCCTCATCTCTGAGCACATTAGGGATAACATTCCGGACCCTATCCCTAAAAATATCAAGGAGAAAAGGAAGGTGAAGATTGAGGAGGAGAAGGAACCTGAGACCAGCAAGAAAAGAAAGATAAAAAAAAGGAAAGTTTTATGCTGCTTCTGAAGATAAGGACACAACTATGAAGGAGTCCGCGCTCAATCCTAATTTGTGTGGGAAGGGTGTTCTGGTGGAAGACAGTGAGAAGGAGACTGAAGAAGAAGAGAAAAGCAATGAGAAAGAGGAAGATTTTGGAAGATATCAAGAAGAGGAAATGAATGAGTGGCTAGAGGAGGGGAATGAAGACAAGGAGGAGACCAGCAATGATGGAGGAGAAGACAAGGAGGAAGCGAAAGAGGAAGAAGAAGGAATCCATGGTGACTCCTCTGAAGAAAAATCAAAAGATACCCCTGTTATTTTGGAAGGTGCTGAGAAAGAGGAGGTTGGAACTCACACTGTGGAGGAGGTAATTTCTTATCAGAATGACCCTCTGGAGAATAAAACAAATGAAGCCAGGCCTGAGATGGGGGAAGGTAAATCCAGAGAGGAGGTTAATAAAGAGGATAGTGTTTCTTCGGAGGGTTTTACTGGTGGCCATGAAAAAGAAGGAAAGGAGACTGGTTTCTGTCCTTCTGCTAGTGACAATGGAGAGGAGAACTCTACTAGAGGGGAGTATGGAAAGGATGAGATGGCTATGCTAGAGAAAGCCAATATCAAAGAGGTTTCTGGTACCCTTTAGAAGGATAAATGTATGCTCGAGGAGGAGAAGAACATAGAGGAGAACCAGGAGGAGAATAGGGACTGGAAGAAGGAAATGCAGGAAATGGAGATCCATATTTAGGGTATGGAAAAAACTATGAATAACATGAAGATCAAGATGGGAAAAATGGAAAATGAGTTTTTGGATAAGGTTAAAAATAAAAAGTTTATAGAGGATGGTACTGCTGAGTTGAAAAAGAAAGTTAAAGAAAAGATGAAAAATTTAGAGACTAAAATTAATCACCATGACAACATGATAAGAGGTTTCCTGAATCATAGCAATGAAGGTCTGAAGGTGACAGTGATGAACTTGAAAATGATGCATAATCATCTGGAAAGAAACATGCTGGAAAGAACTACAATAACTATTGAAGAGGAAATTGGAAATACAGGGTCGGGGATGAGAACTAGAGGTCGGACTCAGAGAAAGGTTCCTGAAAAACCTACAGAGCTGAAGGAACTGCAAGAAACCATCCAGAAGATGGAAGATCTCCAGAAGAAGGCGGAGGAAATGATTAAAGATTATTAGCTTGTTCTGGCTGGTAGATATTTTTTTGTAGGTTTCGTCTCTTGTTTAATATTTTGAGCTGTTCATCTTTTGTTTGCTGCTGTGGTTTTCCAGCAGGGGTTCCTTTTTGTTTAGTGCTAATGCTCTATCTTATGTTGTTTTAAACTCTGGTTTCGGGTCCATGTAAAACCTGATTTTACCTTAATCAAAAACATTTAAAGAGTGCAATATTATCTTTATTTATTTATTGCTAAATTTATTTACCTTTTAACAAGTTAAAATTTATAACACATGAAGCTAAATTGAAATCTCAAATAAATTTGATAGATTATTAAATTTGTAATCCTCAACATCGAGTTAATGAAATTTTATAGTAATTAAATTGAGATAAAAATAACTCTTCAAGTAAAATGTCTTTAAAAAATTGCTTTTGATTAAGGTAAAAGCAGATTTTACATGGACCCAAAACCAGTTACAAAAAAGCATAAAGATAGAGCATTAAAGTTTTCAAAATGAAACATCTGATGGAAAACAAAAGCAGGGACCAAGAGCCGCATAGTTCAATAGAAGATACTAAAAGAAAGACAAACTACAAAACAACTACCAACAAGAACTAGCTAATTATCTGTTATCATTTCTTCAGCCTTCTTCTAGAGGTCTTCCATCTTCTGGATAGTCTCTTGCAGCTCCTTCAGTTCTTTCAATTTTTTGGGGACCTTCCTCTGGATGCACCCTCTAGTTCTTGTCCCTAGATTAGTATTGCCAACATCCTCATCGATGGTGATAGTTGTTCTTTCCAACAGGTTCCTTTCCAGATAGTTATGCAACATATTCAGATTCATAATAGTCACCTTCAAACCCTCGTTGCTGTGGCTCAAAACACCTTTAATCATACTGTCATGGTTGCTAATTTTGGCTTCTAATTCTTTCATCTTGTCATTAACTATCTTGCTCATCTCAACAGTACCATCCTCATTTTTTTGTTTTGTTTTTCACCTTATCAAGAACCTTATTTTCCATCTTTCCCAGCTTAGTAGTCATATTTTTCATGGTATTCTCCATTTCTTGGATCTGGAGTTTCATTTCCTGCATTTCCTTTTTCCATTCCACATTCTTATCCTGACTCTCAGCATTATTCTCCTCCTCCTGCAAATTTGCTTCCCTCAAGAGGATAAAATATTCCTCTTTGTTGTTGTTGTTCTCCACCATGGTCGTCTTCTCTCTACTTTCCTTATTTACTTTCCAGATGTCTTCTTCTATTGCATTTGAAGAGGGGGTCTTACCAGTCTCCTTACCTTCATTCTCTTGGCTAGCCATTATTCCCACAGTAAGCCCCTCATCATCATTGTTGTCCTCATCTCTGTTCTTACGTTCCCCAGAATCTGATCTTTAAAAAATTGTTACTATATAGAACTGTATGTATCATACTTAGAATTACTATTAAAGAGTGCCCTTATAAAGTCAACAAATTTATCAAAGTTTTCAAGATACCTTTTAGATGATAAATAGTGATGTGGGAGCATCTAAGGGATTGAATAATCTTGTATGAACCAACAATAATTTTTTATTCTTTTATTTTCTAAGTGTTTTGTATGTTTTGTTTTTTTTTCGGTAAAAGGCTTAAGCCATATTTTATTAATAAAAATCGTACATGATTCTCTGTTCACTGCGGGCACTAGTAGGAAAGAACAGAGAAGAAAACCTCTAATCTAGCTCGGAGCCAAAGCCCAATAGAAGAAAGCTAATTACAACATTCATTATGAAGGCATTCCTTCATTTACAAGGACTATTCTAAATAGTCATTCTAAGGGCCTTCCCTTAGCTTTTCTTCCTATTCCCCTTTTTTTACTTCAAAACCAAAATACAGTGGTACAATGATATCCTGTAATCTTTGTTACCTGCCTTCCTTTATTATGTCCATATGTTAATTTCCTTCATGTATTTGACTCTGCTCCTACACATAAGTCACCAATACATGCTATCTATATTTCTATACTGTTAGTTCTAAATAATAATATAAATTTAAATCCACTATATTCTTTAAATATATAAAGAGTGCCTTACTTATCCATACTCATTACCCCTTAAGTTTCTCATTGCACCATTCTTCTTCCTTTTGTGTATATTTAAAGTGTTTTGCATCTTTTCAAGCTACAAGTATGGTTATAATTTATGGTTATGTTTTTTATTAGATAAGAAAGGAAAGGGCCTTGATCCCTTAAAGATAAGAAAGCAATATGACAACAACAACAAAAACTCAATGGAGGGGCCCCAACACTGAGACCAGAGAAAACTACCAAAAGATAATCACCAGTTGATGACTACTAACAATTGAGAGCAACAAAATAAAGTTCCCATAGTGCGAACATATACTATTACTAATCTAAGTAGCATGTTAAGAGAGTTAATATAAGTATTATGCACTAAAACTAATCTAATTATCATAATGTAAGTCTTATAACAATTTAAAAGCTCCATCAAGGATCAACAAACTAGACCCAATAAAAGACTAACCAAGACCATTATTTAGAATTATAAAGAGCCTCTACAAGGCTTCATTCCTTTTCCATCTCATTCAACACTGCAATCTAGGTGTCCAATTTTCCTTTTAGAGGATTCTCATTTTTCACTCCTTTGCTACTACCCATCTTCTTGAGTTGCTTCCTAATCTTGAATTTCCTCGTGGTTATACTCATCGCCACCCTATTCATTATACCATCAGTGATTTGAATGAGAGAGAAAAGAGCCTTATCAATGCCCAAACACTTATGATTAACCATTTTTTCTAGATAGTCAAGCCTCTCAATAATACCCATCGAAGGGTCCTCCTAATTGTTATTCTCTTCATCTAATTTATGAAGATCCTGATTTTTGACCCCCTCTTCAAGAGATGTCTCAATTTTATCTTTATCAGAGGCCCCAACAACATGGTCTTCCTCTAAATCACCCAAATCCTTTGTATTATTTAAAGAGGTCATATCCTTCTCTTCCTAGTCTTCTCAACCCTCATAACATTCATATTTGCTACCATCCCCTTATTCAGAATTCTCTTGAGAAGAAAGAATTTCCTCCTCCATAGCAATGGATCAACAATAGTTTTAGGCAACCTAGCTAACCTAGGGCTTCCTAACCTAGAACCAACCTTCTCAATCTTTTAATTCTTAGCTTTATCCTCATGGTTATCTTCATTATCTTCTAGGATATTAATAGTAACCCCTTTATTGGCAAAAATAATTATTGGGCTTCTTCCTAGAGGGGCCAGGAAGATTAACAAGGGTTTTCCTTTTTTCGGGGGTGACCATAAGAAGTTCATTAAAATGTTGAGGGGAAGGGGTAACATTTTTTTGTTGGAATAATTTTTCGTTGCACCAAAAGCTCGAACTGTCAATGCCCGATACAAATGCCAGATTTAACCCGATCCACGGGAGACGGTTAAGCCATGTCATGAATCTCCAAGGAGGTGCTAACCAC
This sequence comes from Chamaecyparis obtusa, assembly GCA_027943335.1. Classification (NCBI taxonomy): domain Eukaryota; kingdom Viridiplantae; phylum Streptophyta; class Pinopsida; order Cupressales; family Cupressaceae; genus Chamaecyparis; species Chamaecyparis obtusa. The sequence continues at coordinate 625,575 of BSBK01006628.1, forward strand.
CAAGTCAACAATCTCCCCCTCAGCACCAACTGAGCCTTCAACACCCACTGAAGGGAGACTCAAACCCGTGACCCGAGGCTCTGATACCAATTATTGGAATCATTTGTTGTTGCACCAAAAGCTCGAACTGTCAATGCCCGATACAAATGCCAGATTTAACCCGATCCACGGGAGGCGGTTAAGCCATGTCACGAATATCCAAGGAGGTGTTGACCACCAAGTCAACATTTTCTTCTTTTTCTTACCCCGAGGATTAAGAGAAACATGGTGATTAGTATAGGAATCTCCCAAAGTGAGTCTTCTTGGCACCACATTAAGGGCTTGCAAGTGAGGGGGAGGAGGATGAGATTGATGTTCAAGAGGCATAGGGTTACCATGGGGGTCCATATCAAGGGAATAATTGTAAATGACCACAATAATGCCTTGATGAAGCAGAGGAGAAGCTCCACCCTCAATGTTTTTTTTGTAAGGATAAGAACAAAAAAAAGAGGAAATATTTATCTTTTCTTAGTTTCTAACATGATTTAACAAAGGAAAGTGGTATCCATGCACATCGATGAATCTACCATCTAGAGTAAAATAAAACATAATACGAAGACTAATAAGGGCATTTGGGGGAGGAAGATCTACTTGTCACAACCATTTTGGAACCTCTTCAGTTGTTTCTCCTCCTCAAGAAATTTGTTAATGAAGCCCCGATAGTTCCTCGAGTTTTTCTCAGCAACTATCATCCCTGAATTTTCTAGACCCGTTGCATCCACAATCATTTGTGGAGTAGCAGTAAATCCCAAATTGTCCACTTTAACCCTTCCACCAGACCTGAAATTGGTTAAGAGCAATTCTAACACTTGTATTACAATTTTATATTGTGTTCATCACTAAATAGTTGCATGTTATTGCAATAGGCTTTATAGAGCATGGATTACTTTGAGCATTCATAGGAAACCTAGTCGATTGAGGTGTTCACCAAGTTCTTCAATATTTAATTTATTATCATGTTGTAATGTTGAAATCAATCAAAGTCATGTCATCATCAAAGTTCAACGACACATCAACATGTTGGGACCAAGCATAAGGTCATTTGAGGTTTTGTACTACATTTCAAGGAAGAATATGTAATATTGACCTAACTAGTGAGAAATATTTGAATTTCTTGAAAATAACATAGATTTAAATTTAGTCTAAATATATTTTGATATATGAGAACATGTGGATAAAGAATTTGTGTACTTATAAGCAAACTAATATATGCTATACCTAAAACCCAACTAGTGGTTAATTAAATCATAGAAATTTTGATTATGACTTGTTGACTCTAATTATAATAATGATATATAAAGTTATGTAAAGTACATATCTTTAATATGTAATTATTTGTCTAGTAGGAAGAAAATATGAAGTCCCAAGTCTTAATGTGATTCCATGCAAATCAAATAAATGCATATAAATATACAAAGTTAACCTAAATTAAATCTAAATCTCTAAAACCATACAAATCATTGACAATAGTACAAAATATCTTAAAATATCTCATTTTCTCGCCATAAGAAAATGTCTATATATTAAATAGAATAATAATTCTATTATTTAATGTATTGCATTGAATAGTACATAATTCTATTATTTAACTTGAAGAATGGAATAGTATTTAATTTTATTATTTAACACATTCCCTCAAATAATAGCTCTCTTTATTATTATATTTAATTTACACAATTTATTGTCAAAACAAATTACAACATTATTTATAACACAAGAAAATAAATTATAATTATTAAAATACTCCAAGAAATGTTCCATGACATTTGTTTTTAATAAGTAAACCACAATAAATAAATAACTTTCCCCAAAGTATAGGTTTGATAATAACCTTTCATAGGCGAAGGAAACTATAATATAGCATTTACCCCCTTTTGAAATGAATTAGCACACCTAATATGTACGTATCATTCAAATGGGATATTAAATTTTGTATAGAAAAGCTTTTCTTTGTTTTGCTTCATTTCAACCTTCTATAAATAAGCTAATTAATATACCTATATAATTGGAGATGGAATATTGCTTAGCAACTTCATTTTCCTTGACTTCTTGTCTAGTACGGTGGTTTCTATTTTATTTAAGATGTTATTTTTATTATTGTGTTTAAATATTATGGCTCTTTTCAAAATTTAGAGGGGAAAAAATTATCTTTTCTTTAATTTATATATATATATATATTTCATAATTAATCTATTTGGTATATATATTGATTTAAAGTTTATTAGTATTTATATTCTTAAATAATTTGAATTAATCTTTTGTGCAGTTATTTTTATATTTTAGATTAGATTACAAATGTAGATATGTTTTTTTATATATGTATGGTCTTACAATCTTGTCATTTTAATTCAAACCTCTTTTCTTACTTCACCAAACTAATCTCGGAAAAATTTACAGTTACCTTCCACAAGCATACTTTAAAACACTATCAAATGATATAAAGATTCAACACTCACAATAGTACATATTACACTTAAATTTATCTTCTCAACATCTTGCATACTTATTTTATGGGTCTTCAAATCTTGCTAACCAATTAAAGGGATTGACTAGTTATCAAGGAAGCTATCATGCTTTTTCTTTGCATGGTAGCAATCTACCCAATGTACTTCTTGAGCAGACCTATCTTTAGACATATAAGCAAGCATGTCTTATACACGGGTCTAGGGAATATTTTCACACCGTCATAATTAAACCACATTAAGAGGACCACACTTCAAAAATAGATTCATTTAAGATTAAAGAACTTTCCATAATAGTTTATGATAGATAAAATAATACTATACCTGTAACATAAATAAAAAATTGATTATGGTCACCTTCTATGACCAATCATTCTTCATTAACAACTCAAAATTAACAAGAACATAAATAAATTATTTTAATCATTTAATTTTACTTAGCAAAATATAAATCTTAATTCTAATTACAATTATTACATAAATTATAACTATTATAGATATATTAAATACATATATCTAAAAGATGTTTTTGATTTTAAAAGCATCAAAACTAGGGTGTTAAGAACACTAACAATACCAAAAACCATTACTAACAAAGCTAAGAGAAAACCTATCGAGCAATATTGATCTTACCATCTAAGGTAACATAGATATTATCAGTCTTGTAAACATACCTACTATCTAAGCTAATATACTTAATATTAGTCTTATGAATAACCCATATAGGGTCATAACCCATGTAGGGTCATATCTAACCAACAACATATAGCTACTAATAGGGTCATATCTAACCAACAACATATAGCTACTAATAGTCTTAAACATAAACAACATAAACATATACAAATTAAACATCTCGCCATTACGACCATTATTAGCAAGAAAACAAAAACATCCAAGAATCTATTCCCACCTAGCTCATTTGATCTTACAACCACTTTGTTGCAAGACATTAGACCAGTCATCGGTAAGGAACTTAAATAGTTCCTTGTAGTTCCCCCATTGTTGGCATCCACTCCCAGCATCTCTTTCTAGAAGCAAGCACAGTGAAGTGGTCAAGTTGTGCATTACCCTCATATTGAACCTTGAGATGAACCTTATCTTTCTTTCCAACTCCCTCACTGTATCCTTCAACTTATCCAACTCCTCAGTCATTGCATTGCAATTGACATAGGTCCTAGGTAGAACATTTTTACAAGTTCCAAAAGCAACCTCCTCCTCTTCCGACATCATGTCATTTGTGAGGTCTAGAGGGCTAGACCTCAAGCTTTCAGAGACATGGGTAGAGCTCTTAGCCATCTTCAAGCTTCTTTCAATCTCCACCCCCCCACCCTTCTCATTTTCCTCATCTCTGCTTTTCTCCTAATTCTCCCCTCTCTCATGGCCCACATCCTCAACATAATCATAATCCACAACCTCCTCCAACTTGCCCTTCTTAGAAGACCGGGTGACAAGTTTATAAGAGTGTCTCAGAGTTCTCATCTCCTCAACGACATCATCATTAGACCCCACCTTTCGAATTGTGAATTTTGATTTATTGGCAATAGATTTACCTTTCTTCTTCAATAGGGGTGAGTGCTTCCTTTTTTGGTCAATTGAATCCAACTTAACAATTGTGTGGGTGGGGGTTTTAGAACTAGCTTGGGAGGAGGCAATTTTAAGGCTAGGGTTTTTCAAGCACTTCTTTTTCCTGGGTCTAGGGGTGTCTAGTATGTTGGCTAGGGGGTGTTGGACTAGGGAGCTTCTTGAACCACAATTTGTTTGGGAGGGCAAACGGCTAGATGAAAATGGTATAGGCAAAAGATGAGCCCTTGGTGAAGGGGCACATTTTTTTACCTTGGCTTTAGGTCCTAGGGTTCCAATAGCTTGTCCCTCTTGTATTTGCCATGAAGTTTCACAGGACTCTCGTCTTCTCTAACAAATTGTTTAAGGCTCTTATTATCTGAAACCCTACTTAACTTCGCCTTGACAATTACATCCTCATTTATTTGAAAAGAGATACCACCCACACAAACCCTCCTATCCACCCAAGACGACACAAATTGTATCTAAAAGATGTCATTTCTTGATTTTTAGTATATTTTAAAAAGATCCAACAAAATATTTTTATATGGATAATTTTGATAAATTATTTATTCTATATTTTTTCTTGGTAACAAATTTATTCTATATTTTAAGTAAATAGTACAAAATTATAATATTTTATAAAAATAATTTATATAATATCTTATAAAAAGAAATTATTTAAATAGTTTTATTTTTATAATATATAACTTTCCCAATTACTTTATTTTCAAGTGAATAGTTATTTTTCTATGCGCTAAATTACATAACAATTTTAATAATTTTTAAATCTTTTAACAATTATATTTTTACTTATATTATGTATTAAAACATATTTAAGATAGCAAAATTTTCCAAAATTTTAATTACTAATTTTTCTAATACTTATATGCTTATACATATACTATTTTTTTCCCAATTGTGAAAAGATTAAATTGAAATAGATAGTTTATTGCATATTTAATCATAATATTATTTAAAATATTTTTTTCCTTATTTATTAAAATAGTTATTTATTATTTCATTTGATGAATATAATTTTTCTTTCTTAATTAAAATAATTTTGTCAATTTTATCTCTTCTTTTATTTGTATAAATTATTTTCTTTACCTTGTTTTTAGTATTTTAATTAACATGTCACATTACATACCACTCTATATTGTCTTTATATTTGATAATTCTTTTTATTGACCTAAAAAAATGATTTAATAAAATAATATTCTTTATATTTAAATATAATTAAATTATATTAAAAGTATTTTAACTTTTTTAAAAACTTAAAAGCATTACAAACTAGTTAATTTATGAAATCAGAAACAATATTTTTTCTACATTACTCAAAATAAAATATCTTTAAAAGAAAATTATACTTTGTAATTTGGAAACCTTTTAAGGGATTAAAAGAATTATGAAATAAAAAAACAATACTTTTTCTATATTACTGAAAATAAAATATCTTTTAAAAGAAAATTATACTTTGTAATTTGGAAACCTTTTAAGGGATTAAAATAATACTGTGATGTCATCTTCAAACCTTTAATACATGTATAAATGATATGGAAAATAATCATCAATATTTTGTATATATCCAAACATAAAAACGAAGCAAGCTCGAGATAGAATCGCATTGAGAATGATGTTAAGCTTGAGAATGAAGAGACATGGATCTAAATGAGTTGTCCCATGAAACAATGTAAAAGATAGTGTATGATTCCAGTGTAATGAAGTCACTTTAACAATTGTAGTAATATTAGTGTAAAACCCATAAAATAGAATCACTTCAATTATAGCATGGTGTAGAACCCATGAAGGAGTCACTTTAGCCATTATCTAGTGGCATATCCATGAAGGAATAAAATTAACCATTGTATGTTATAAGAATCACTTTATCATCATATAATTTAGAAAATATGAAGAAATAAGTTGAATTATTATACAAAACTCGACTTATGAAGGGATCACTCTAACCATTGTATTTATGGGATGCATGCTCTTATTAAATTGGATGCATAATATTATTATGGATTTGATTTAAGGAGAGGAAACAAATTGTAATGGCCACATATGTCGATGTTTTCTTTCTTGGTGTGTGAACCAAAAGATGTAACTATGAGAGATCAAATATGACGGGGAGTAAAATGTTGCATCCAAAATTTTCTCTCATGTATAAGGATAAATCTCTCTTATAAAAGGCAAACCACATAGGTTCAAGTGAATAAAAGTATATATGTGTATGTGTAATGAAAACATGTTTGATTGACATGAAAATTTGTAGTTTAATATAACATCATGTAAGTACCACAAGGGAAGTGTCATAGAAAGATCAAAATATACAACAATGACCAATACAATAACTAGAGCACAAGCATGTAAACTTGTATAATTTATAATCTTGAGATGAATCTAAAAGAAAAATAAAAGATTGTTTCTAGAATACAAAATATTTTTTACCCCCCCCCACCTTTTCTTTCTTTCTTTCTTTCTTTCATGTGTGCAATAAACTAGTACATGTGAATGGGCTATCTATAACTAGTCCAACACTAACTTACTACATGGAACTAGGACTGGCAACTACACAAGTAAGAAATAATAAGTGGGAAACAAATAATGCTTAAGAGAGAAAAATATGAAATAATAGGGCATGGATGAACTCAGTGACAATTGATATAATAATAGAAAATGTTTAAAATATTAATGGGAGATAATTGGCTAATTTTTAGGTAATTCTAAGTTGAAATAGATGCATTAATATTAATGGAGATATAAACCTAGGCTAAATGTCTAGTGTTGGTGTAGGGGCACTAGTTTTGTGACCCACAATAGAATCTAGATTCTTATATTTATTAGACATATGGGTAAAGGTACCACATTTACTACATATAGATGATTTTGGATATCAAAAAAGAAGGAAGAAAATAGAAATATGTTGTTAAAAGCTAGTGTAAAAAGACTAAGAAAAATATATGCAAGTGGGAAAACCCTGGATTTGATCAAAGATTGAAGCAAAAGTGAAAAATGGGCTTGTAAGCATGTAAAAAATCTTCTTGGTAAATTTGGAGGATGCAATACTATTAATTTAGTAGAAATGCATATGTTGATACGAAGATAAATGTATCAGTGAAGGTTTTTGTAATGAGCTAGTTTTTTAAGGGATTGATCACATCTTATAAGTGTCCCAAGGGTTCAAGATTGATCACATCTTATAACAAGTGAAGAAGTGAGTCAAATAAAGCATACATGTTATCAAGGAAGATATAATATACTAATCATCAATAATAATAATAAAAAAGATTTCACAAGCAAGTTAAAAAAAAATCTACATGTTTTTGATAAAAAAAACAACAACAAAATAAGGGTGTTGTACCTTACAAAGATTCAACTTGAGGGTGCAAACCATTGAAGAAGTCAGTTAGTACATAAACAACAAAGACAACAACAACCAACAACTTTCAACATTGAATTAAAAGTAGGGAAAGCCAACATACTAAGAACCTTCACAAAGGTGAATTGCAATAGAAGATTGGACAACAAATAGCAAGCAAAAACACTACAGAGGCCACCAAGGGCCATGATAAATTACACAAATAGACTAAGCATGGTCGGTATGTCTCAAACCTTGACGAGCATGGCAGAAGACCTTGGCCCAATCCTCCATCAGGGAATTGTAGTTCTTGATGGTTGCCCTACTCCTCGTCCTCTCCTAAGACCTTGCGCTACAAGAGGCATAGCTCGGGCATAGCGAGGTTGCCGAGCTATGCATCACTTTGCAACTAAATCATGTAACACTTCTCATCATTCTTTCCAAGTACGAGAACTGATTTCTCAGGTGGTCCACTTCGAATTTAGGCATCTTCACTTCAAAGGATAGAGAAGCACAACCCTCACAACCCTTTTGAATTGTCTAGGCATCATCCTCTTCTCGTACACCCACCGCTTCAATCTTCAAGCATACATGTTATTGAGGAAGATATAATAGACTAATCAAAATAGCTACGTAGCCAACATAAACCCCTAATTATACAGTTTTATTTTCATTTATTAATTAAATTGGAAACCACAACACAATTGTTTTTTTTTGTTGTTGGAGAGTTCAGACCTTCGAGGCAACCCAGCAAGGCGCGAACCTTGCAAGCTACCAACCAGTGAAGGCCATCTAGACGTTTACCCGATACGGGCCCACTTGTGCATGAAACCTCTTCGGCTTAGAGCCAAGGACTGGGTAGCATCCACACTGCCAAATTCGCCCGGGGCACGATCCCAGCCTCATCCCTTATGATGTCGGAGCCTTGCACTCGGCAATACTTGATCCTTGATGGGCTTGATGTGAGCCTTCATTTATTAATTAAATTGGAAACCACAACACAATTGTTTTTTTATTTTCAATTTATTTAATAAATGATAAAAAGTTGTTAAATTAGAAACAATTTCCTTAGTCTTTTAACTTCTAAATTATCATTAAAAAAATTAATATTAACTGATTAGACAAGACTCGTTGCTTTAAGAGCAAGTACTAAAGCGAGAGAGAGATTTATTCCGAACTGTTAGGAACAAATTTGCACTGTTCGATAGCTCAGTTTTGTTCTTCTGTACTTTCGAGGTATTCAATGGCGGCAAGGAAGGTTTTGGCGCGAGGAAGAAGAGGAAGAGTTGGTGGTCTTCGAAACAGAGGGTCCCACTTTTCTGTTACAGTTAACCCTCCCCAGGCATAAGCATCTGTCTCCCCTTCCTCGCAACATAACTCCCTTAATAAATTTGCAGAAAGGCATTATTCTATTGAGCATGTAATAAAATAGAATATGGTTTGTTTTGTTCAACAGTCTTTACAATCGAACACGAAATTGCACAGGTTACACGAATGCCAATGAATGATTTAGCCCAAAACAACTTTCCTCGTTCTTTCTTTTACGCACTTCTTCGCCTGTTATTAGGCCGCGGATTGATAACCTGCACAAATTCCTCACTTTTGTAACGCCACTGAATTAAATCCTCACGCTTCTGATTCCTCACGAGTTGTTGCTGTGGGTGTACCATCATGGAATGACTTAATGTTTAGCCCAGGATTGAGAATCTTTTCCATATGTATGAGTTTAGGAGATTTTTAGAGTCTTGTGTATGTTTGCTTCATCTTCATTCCTGGGCATGGTCACAGAGGACTGTCGAGTGGGAGGAATATAAGTGTACTTATACAATTGCTCCACAAGGCTAACACATTGGGATTTCAGATTTTCTTTTTGTTTGTATTGAAAAGCCTTATATGTCATGTCAAGAAGATTCTTTGCCAATTTATTTTATGTACCCAATACTAAACAAGCATTTATACAGTGTTTATGCATGATTTCTCACACGCCCAGCTGTATATGCCATGTTCAGAAGCTAGTGCCTCAAGCATAAGAATATACCCAACATTAAACATATTGCCTAATATAGCCACGTATCCTGTACAGAGGTATGATCTCGAAGTTACTCAGAATCAGACATAATGTGTTTAGGCATCATAAGTGGGTTCGCCTGATTGCTTACAATTGTGTGTAGGCGTGTGCTACAATACCCACATACAGGAGCATGCACATGTGTATGTTTTTGCTTGGATTCAGTCGTGTGTGAGGGGTATGTGGTGTGTGAGACATACAGACACGCGTTTATATGCAGCCCGATGCGCGTTATAGCTGTGCGGGGGGGAGAGTGTAACGAGGTCAACGGAGAAACCTGCAGGCAATTAGGGGCCTATATGAAGAACTATGGTGAGAAAATTGTCTGTTACAAGTGTAGCGCATTGTAGACGTTCTGTGGAAACTTGGGAAGTGAGTAGACATGGATTTGAGCCTTTGAGGTTCACCTATACTTTGTGAGTATTCATTGTTTCATCCACGGGGCTCCAAAATTGCAGGTCTTTTTTTCATACTATTGAATGATGGACTTTATGTGTAGCAGTGTTTACTGCTATAGGTTTATCCGATGATAGAGTTATGTTCAACAGTATATGACTGGTAAAACATATTTTTTGAATTCGCCTTGAACCGAAGGTACAGGACAGTTAATGCCAATGCTGACCCGGGCTTGTTGATGATATTGCTGTTGCAGGTTGAGTCATTTAATCTCGCTTATTGCTTCTTGCTGACAAACACGCCTCATACTATCTATGAACTTGCTTTCCATCAGACAGACAGGTTTCTTTTGGGTTCTCAATAGTCAATCTGAACGGTACAAGGGTGTGGTGATGTACAAACAACAGAAGCCAGTATATTCTTTTATTCATCTTTGACATTTGTTCCCGTAAAAATGGCTTTCGAATTGAATTCAGAGAAGGTGAATCTATATCCATCAAGACAAAAGAACCGCTGGAACCCACTCAGCGTTTTCTTTCAAGATTGCAGGTAAGTTATTTCTAACCATGTTTTGAGGAGTTCCCTTTGGCGTCTGCATTCCATTTGTAAAACATTCTTTACAGATACTAGATTGTATTGTGACTTTAAATTCTAGCCAGTTCTATATTTATTATCTTAGAGACTCGCTTTAATAGATACTCTGTTTTTTCAGGAGTGTTTTGAAACCGGATAATCTTGGCCGGGAGATTGCACAAATTGCATTTCCAGCAGCATTGGCATTAACAGCTGATCCTCTTGCTTCCCTCATAGACACAGCATTCATTGGAAGGATAGGTAAAATCTGAAATTCTATGCTGGAATTTCATCTTTCCGTGTATAATACACTGGTTAAACCCTCCATCAAGGGAATTTTTAAATTCATTGTACAATGGCTTATCTAGCATTTTGTTTTGTCTATTGAAGATACTTTAAGCACCGATTATGACCACCCCATCAATTTGCAAAATAGCCGCTTTCCGCTGCAGGGCAATTAGAACATCATTCTTTTTTGCATCTTCCAAATTCAAATGGTATTGTCATTGGAAAAAACAGTTTGATCTTAAACAAAACTCAAATGGGCACCCAGTTTGCTGTAGATGGTCCTTGTGTCTCTGCATTTTTTCAGCAAATAACTTAGTTTTTTAAGTCTTTGTTTTACGGAACTTGATGCTAAAAAAATGGTCAGGCACCATTGGAGGACCTCTTGAGAGAGGGTAACATTCACCAAGTACTTTAATGTCAACGGAAAACAGTTTGGCTGACTTTGAGTTGAAAGTTTGGCTCTCAGGTATAAAAGTTACTATTCCATGGGTCGTTCATAATCTTGCGAAGATATTTATCTATTACTTAGTCAGTAAAATAGATGTACAATCATCAAAAGAAATGGAAGCAGAATTGTTGAATTTCCCTTTGAGATATATCAACTGAATTAGTTTGGCCTATCACAGGGAAGCTTAACTGGAAGTATGGCAATCAAATTGTTGATAATCAGTTGGAAAATCTTTCAGAATTCGGTGATACACCAATTTGACATGTTTGTGAAAGTCTGTGCCTCACTTATTATGTCTTTGGTAGTAACATCCTACATGAGGAGATTGCTTAAGGCATTGCTGAAGTAAATAAAAAAACACATGCTAGAAGAAAATGAGAGAAATGTGTACTGTACAATGCAAAACGTATACAATTGCAAATAAATACAGAAGGCATCATCTTATATATTAGTATCAAGTCAATTGAGGATGTTCAAAGAGGAGTTTTTGCGAAGGGTTTGGTTATGTGCAATCTCACTTGAAAAAATATACATCACTTCTAATAATTGTGACATTTTTTCACATAAAAGTTAGTATCTCATTTATTGTGTTCGTGGTAATAAAATCCTACCTAAAAGGATTGCTTAAGGCATTGCCAATGTAAATAGAAAAACAAAAATGTTAGATGAAAAAGAAATAAATTTGTACTGTACAATGCAAAATGATGTACACTTGTAAATGAATTAAAAAAAACATCATCTTATCTATTAATATTTAGTTTATCTAAAGATATTCGAAGAAGAGTTTTTGCTGCGGAATTGGTTATGTCCAATCTCAATTAGAAATGTGGCAGCTTTTAGAGAACATGTATTTCATCTGTCACACTTTCCTGTGGTATTTGTTGAAGCACAAATGCTAGTAAAACATCCTCACTTAGAAATCCTATTAAATGTCCAGGTGAACATTGTTCTTAATCAAGGAGACCCTCATATTTCAAGTCTATGTATATCTATCCTTGTTATTTTGACACCTTGACCATAATGAACCTATGGATTTTACAAACATTTTCATCCCAAGGGTAGAGAAGTCAAAGACATTCATATGTTTATAGGAAATGTAGTTTAAGAGATAAATTGCTCTCTGATAAAATGCCTGAGTTCATATGATGCTTATATGTAAAGATGGATCGTGAAATGCTAATTCTCTTAGAAAGGCAGTTGTATGGACCTAATTATAATGAACTATTCATTGAAAGAAAGAATTTATCTTAATGTACAGAGAGCAAAGCCTATGCATACATGTATGCTAGGTAATGCAATCTTCCATCTCAATCGATATTGATGCTTACTAAATTATAATTTTCGCCAAGCAAATACTGAAAATAATCATGGTTGGATATTTGAGGGGGAAACGGACTTGGGATTGCATCTAGGAGATGGATAAAGTAGTTACAGATGTCAAAAGGTTTAGGTAACTCCAAGAAGAATTACAGACATGATTAATAGACATTAATTAAACAAAAATATCATTATTTGTCAGTAACTACCAATATAGGCTAATGGAAGCGGTTAATACTGAATAGGCTTAATAGCTTGCAACAGCACCAAGATGGTAGCCTGCAGGCCATCTGACAATTACATTAAAATTAACATATTCAACAACAATATATGCTGGTAAATCATATAAAGCAGACAATAAAGAGAGGAAAGAAAACATCTCTCACTGTAAAAGAATAGATTTGTAAATTAATAGAAGTGCCTCTCAAAGAATGTTCTTTAGGGAACAACTTGGGTTAACATTGGGGAAAACATATTTCCTCTAGGACCAAGGTGGATAAAGGGAAACTTCTCTTAACATCCAATGCCATAGAACTCATGATAGTACTAGAACAGGTGGTAATACATCTGTTAATTGGAACCTTGTTGATGGTCAACCATAGCATATCTAGACACAGTATGTGTCTGTCGTTGACAAGTGCTGTTTGATGGCCAATGCCATGCATCTGCAACTGTCAACAAAAGCAGAATCTTTTGGGTGCTTTTACCTAACAATTCTTGTAATAGGATGGAAGAAGACTATTCAAGTTCTTGTCACTAGAGAACTTTAAACCAAGCACACCTTAGAGTAGTAGAAGTGTAATCATTCAACTCATTCAATGTTGATAATTTGAATAAGGAGCTATGATAAGTATAAATAACCCTTATTCCTAATTTTTCTGTTATGGACTGAATATTGTGCAAGTCAAATATGAGAGGAAAATTACCATTATGAAGTTCACACTACAAGCTCCACCTGAAAGACCTTAATTACAACATATTATCCAACATATGAACTTGTTATCATCCTGCATAAGTCCCCTAAGACCTTTTGGCATACCTTCCTCCTGAAAGAGGGCCCTCTTCAAAAATTTACTTTTAGGGCTTGGTTTTTTATTCCAGTTATTTTTATGAGATTTCTGGTTGACTAGCTGTTCAGGTATCCTCTCCGAATACTTCCTATCATATTTTTTTAGGGGACTTTAGAAGGGCTTTTTCAAAGCTATACACTTGCAAATTAGAATTTTGTGAAGGTCATCAGGCTGGGTTTCTCAAATATGGTATCGTATTACCCATTTTAAAATTGTTTATTAGGATTGTTTTCTTAGCCTTTACTCCCTCTTCATCACTACCCTTTGTTCACCCCATTTGCAAATCAGGGTACAGCTTAGACATGTATAACTACAAAGTTATCATGATTGAGAACATATTTACCAACATTTTTACAATTGTGAACATGCAATATTTTGAGAAGTTTGAGCGTTGTGATTTTAGAAGACGGGGAGAATAAGGTTCTTGAGAGCTTTCCATTCCATCGATCACATTTTTACTCCTTGAGTTATCATTGAGGAGGGTAATTAACAATCTTCTGAAGTCCATTGTTGCTTTGTAGAATTTAATTTTTAGTTGATTTAGTACCCAAGCATCTAATTTTTCATAGGTTACATGCTGTTGGTTTTTCAGAGCTGTTCAATCGCTACTATTATGACGCTCTATGAGACATTCGTGACTTGCGATGGACTTATCAGAAGTTCTATTGGAGGTAAACAGGAATACCTGCTCGTGAAGGCACGCTTTGGGATCTGCATAGATGAGCTTGATAGCTTTCTCATAACACTCATGTTTAAGATGGCTGAACCTTACATTATAACTTGATTGCTTAACTGCTTTCCGGTCGATTATGTTGTTTTACATTATTCATTCTCCTGAGGTTTTGTAGAATCACAAAAGCTTGATTACTTGAACTATCCATATGGTACTAAAAGCATAAAACCCAATGCCAAATGTCCCACCTAGAGAGATTCCCCTAAGAAGGTTGTATTCTAAATGGTCCATTGAGTGATAAGCCTGGGAAACTTTTTCATCTGTTAAAGTGAGAAGACCTTAATCAAGCTTCGAGCAATATGTAATTAGAGATTCAAGAACCTTTCAAAGTGGAGTGAGATATAAGCTCTTGTGAAGTTGCAAATGATGTGTCCTTTTCATTGAGATGAAAATATGGAGAATATGTACATTCATAAAGCTTCCATTATATCTGAATTTGTCTGTGTGTGTTGTCTTTGAGTTGAACTGATATGATATGAAAACTGTAAGAGTATTGGTTCAACATGTCTGGGAAAATTGGAATTTCTATTGCTTAATGCTATTTCATTTGCCCAAACAGAAATTACATGGTGAAGTTTATTTGGAATTCGAAAATTGATAGGTTCCATTAGGTATGCTAGTTGAACCTTGTAAACAGAGATCTGGCACTTGAAAGTTGAATGGCTATGGATTGGTCCAATGTCTTCTAAACTTCTTAAAATTGCTATATTGAAAGAGGCTTCAGAAATAAAGTTCAATCAGGATTATAAAAGGGCTACTATCATTTGCATTGTTTCTTTTGTTTTTGTAGACAGTTTGGAATTCTATGTAACTTCCGATCTGCTTGATTTCAGGACCCGTGGAGCTTGCTGCTGTGGGTGTTTCTATCGCAATTTTCAATCAAGTTTCAAAAGTATTCAATTTTCCCCTTGTAAGCGTCACAACATCTTTAGTGGCTGAAGAAGATGCTACTATTGAGATGTTTTCTCTGGAGTCCCCGCTGGATATTGAAAAGCCTATAAAGGAATCTTTAACTGCTGATGAGAAAGAAGTACAAATTTCTACTACTTGTAAGTATTTATAATGTTAGCTTTCAAGTTACATGTTAGTTGCAATGACTAAATTTATGTATTTTTGTTGGCATATTTAAAGATTTTAAATTGTGTTTAAAATTAGTGGATCAAATGTTTTCAAATTGATTCCTTCTCTTATCTTGACCATCTCAGATAGCTTGGAATTAAAAGGAAACACCTCAAAGGTGAATATGACCTTGGGTTCAACTGCAACTGAATCAAGTATCGAAAAGAGAATTCTCCCATCAGTTTCCTCAGCATTGGTAATTGGTGGAGCTCTTGGCATTCTGCAGGCTCTTTTTCTGATTCTCGGAGCAAATCCCATCTTGAACATTATGGGTGTAAGCGCAGTAAGTATGCTAGAGATAACTACCTTTTGACTGCATGCTTAATTATGTGACATTGTTTGGATATATCTTGCTTAACCATGTTTTCTTTTGTGTGTATAATTTTGAATTCAAACTAGGCTTTTAATCTGGTGAATGGCTCTGTAAGAAAGTGAGAAGGGTATACATGTGAAATAATGAAATAATTTAATGCACTACTTGTTATCAATAACAAAAAGTGGCTCACCTCCACAAAATTGACATCAGCAAACAAAAATGGGATCTATATTAGATGTGCATTAACTCTAGGCTGTCTTTATACTGCCAATACTACATTCTACAAATTATTTATGGTAATTGAATACTAGTTCATATACATCACCCATAGTTATGAATCCTGCACATTAGATTGTCTCATTGCATTAGAGTTACAAATCAAGGGAATCTTGTTAGCTCTAATGCATTAATTGTGATAAGTTTAAGAGTTGGAAAAATAAGGATTTAAGTCCATTTAATGCTTCTTAATCAAATTCCCTTGTTTGTGGTCCAAGGCTGTGACTTGGGATTAAGGACATATGACAGGCACAAAGGCTGTTTTCTGGTATTAATCAAGTTGTTGAAGTCTTAGTCAAAGTCAAATTGACAAATACCATGTATTGATTTAATTTGCAACTATCCTATGACCGCATCTGGACAACCTTTACATAAGAAAAGGAAGTCAGCAAATGTCGATAGCACAACTGCGTATTGATTACTTTGAATTTGGGACCTCATGTAGTGGTAATTTCTGGCAGCTACATTTGGGAGATAACATTATAAGAAGAATGAGCAGCAGTATGCTTGAGATTTGAATCAAATTTTTGGGCAGATAGTTTAGTAGGATAACTTGAAATGGAAGCAAGATCAGTCAAGTGGAATAAACCAAATTCTAAACATTGAAATTACTTGTCAAGGGTATATTTTATTGGCAACTTGATATTTCACATTAGATGCCTTCTAAGTCTTAACCATTAGAGCCGGCCATAAATCTTGATCTAAAAATTGAAGTCATTGAGGAGGGAACTAATATAACCATATATCACTCTAGAAAAAATTAGGTAAACTAATGACAACCATGTCAAATTAACCTTCAAGGGAAAATAGAATTTTTGTCAAATACATCTGTCACTTAAAATAAACCATTATTGAAAAAAACCAGGCAGCAAATCTAGAACTGAGAAAAACAGGTTGTGGGTGAGCAACAAAATTTTACGAGGCAGTTAAACTTATCTTTCTCAGAAGGACACAGATTGGAACTAACAAGTTCTTATAGACTAATACTGTTGAAATAAGTATGAGAAAAGGAGACAAGGGAAAAATAAGTCATGAATGATAAAAGAGGTATGAAAGAGAGAAATTTAAGAGCTATCCCATAACAATCATCACTGAATATATGAAAATTTGGAGCTCGTAGAAATTTTCTATTTAGAATTTAGATGCTCTCACAACTCTTTGCACAACTCTTTGTTACAAGATTTGAGAAGGAAGAAGCGTCAAGCACATATAGTTTAAGGAAGTTCTATTTTTTGTCCAAGTATATTGTATCATCAAGTGATAACCAGACAGAAACAGTTTCTCATTTTAATGTTTGTTTGCAAGATATATGGAGTTGTCTGTCAACTTAGTAAAAAATAATTGGAAATTCAAATAGTTGATCATAGCAGTGTAGTTCCTTTAAAGCCCTAATAAAGGAGTTGCTAAGAAGAATGCGAGAAAGATTAGATGGTGTCCCTGTGATATTCCTTAGTTTAAAATAAATACCAATGAGGCTTTAAGTGGAAACCTGGTGCTGCATGGGCTAGAGGTGTGTGTTGGGACACAGATGGTAATCTCATTGATTGTTTTTGATGGGGTCTTGTTGAAACTACTAACAATGTGACTGAGGCACTAGCCGTCTTGTGAGAGCTTTAGTTATGTTCCATAATCTCTGAAAGGTAATCTTTAAAATTGACTTTCAAATCTTAGCTGCTTCCCTTCTCCCTGGTAAGTATCAGAGAATCTGGAAAGTAAAAGAGGTCATTGTTGATATAATGATATTCTCTACCTTCTTAAGAAAGTTCAGGAGCGTCACATTTGACTTACATCCTCATGAAGCTAACAAGGTAGCATACTTTATAGATAAGAAAGATGCCACTCTTATTGAGGGTCAAGAATGGGTTGGCAAATTGGAGGATGTTCCTCATCCTCAGGTCAGAGTGGGCTTTATGCCAATCATTTTTGATGATAGGAACTAATAATGAAAATCTTTTTAAGGATGACCCTTTCTTTCTAATGACTTGCTGGTTATTCCTAGTGTGGGCTTTTTGGATGTTTGGCTCATGACATTTTAGGATCCTATCGTTGTGCTTTCATTTCTATTGCTAACTTGAGGTATGGGATAACCCATCCATTCATTGCTATTTTTGCTTCTAGCCTTGTCTGATTGGGAGATCTCTGCACTGAATACCTACAGATGGAAAAAAAGCAGTCTTGGGCAAAGATTGCCTTTGAATCTCCTCTATTGTCCTTGCCAGTTTCGGTAGTTATTGTTCTTGGTCCTCTTGGACACCCAGGTTTGTTTCAGATTGGTTTCTGCCTCACTCTCATTTTGTTTGTTCTTGTTGGGCTTTTGGACCTGCACATCTTTCTGAGACAGATTCAGCTGCATTAGCTCTGCCAACATTTTCTACATTTCAATAGCAGGAAAGGCCACTGCCTGAGATTCGAAGGGATCTAAGTCTGTTTAAGCCAAGCCCCTAGACTTAAGCTAGGTACCCAGCTAAAGCCCTAGTTGCTAAACCTGGTAAAAAGCTCAAACTTGATACCAATGATTGATTTCATGTTTAGATAGCAACCCATCATTCCTCTCCTTTAACTAGCAGCAACGTTTCAAAAGCATGGAATTTCGTGGTTTGTTTAAGGATTCTGGAAGTTCTGTTGTTCTGAAACCTTCAACCCCAACCCCATGCTTACCATCCTATATTTTCTGAACCCCCACAGACACCTTGGGAACTATTATGGATTTCCATTACTTAGTTTAAGTAAGCCTGGATAGCAGGGAGATTATGGGCAAATTGGTTGAATGTCAAGAATTTCATTGATGATGAAATCAAATGGTTGTTTAGATCCTCTCCATCCTGAAAGAGTACATTGTTTCTTCTCTGTGTAAATCTCATTCTCTCCTGAACCTTCGTCTGCTCCCTTTGTGGATGATGGTCAGGCTGCCAGTATGGCCTGAGGATTTTTTTTGTCTGAAGAAAGAAGTGGAGGAACTCAATGAAATGGTCTTTTAATAGCAAGAACAAATTAGAGCTCTACCTTCTCAGCCTACGGGAAATATTCAAATAAGAAAGCTCCTATCTATGAGTTTGAGACTCGTAAATATATCGCTGACTTTGATAACTGCACACTGGATGTTGCTACTTCTGTGGCACTGAATTATTGTCTTGATGAGGATATATGTAGCCATGGCCCTCATGCAGTGGAAAGTCTTCACAACCTATGCTTGTGCTTGGTAACAAATCCTTTTACAAAATAAGGTTTGCATTTGCAATGGAGGCTGTTGACTGCTGGCTCAAGTTGCTATAATGGGCATTAGCATAGTAGCGAAATCTTATCTTGGGAATAATTTAGCAAACCAAAAGATAAAGATTTTCAATTAATTGGGGACTACTGGGTTAGGGCTAGGTGAAAAACTGCTGCAAAATGAGAAAAAAAGACCCAGAAACCTTAGAACCTAAACAAAAAATTGCAATTTGCTCTGAAAAATGTCAAAAATCAGTTTGACCAATTAAATGCAAGAAAACTGTGTTTTTCCTGTAAAAAAATGACATTGAGGCCAAGCAGGGATTAATTGGAATATACTGTGATTTTTTAAAGATTCCTTTATCTATCCATTAGAGAACATTTGCATGCAACATGAAGATTGTTTTGTTTCATTTGATGAACTGGATCTGTCGCATTACGATTTTCATGTTTTATGTTGTGGTGCAGTCCAATTTCGCAAGGTGGTTTGTCTCGCATAATCAATGTTTAGATATGGATTTCTTAAATAGTTTTGGTAGCAACAGTTCTGTTATAAACAACAGAAATAGACTCTCCAATGATTACAGTTTACTAGTTTATTTCTTGGTTTTGTTGATGATAGTTTCAGGACAAGAAGTGTACCAATTCAGGCCTCTTGGGCATTCTTGAAATCTTGATTATGATTTGACAACCTTTTGGAATGCTGCTCGACTGAAATGTTGATCGTGTATGTTTGTTAATGTTTCTTTGCTTTCTCAAAAGAAAATTAGTTGCCATACAGAAACTAAGATTGACACATAATCCAAATGAGTCTTGCAGGCCCATGATTGCCATTGATCAACACTTGACAATCACTACCATAATTACTACTTATGGCCTAAACAAGTCCAATTTGAAATCTTCAAATGTGATGTATTTTATCTGTTATTAAGAAGTTTTTGATGAAATGGTAAATTCTAATGATGTATAAGTGTACAGCTTTCTGTATAATGAAATTTCCAAAAGGATTTTATTTTACAGACAAAGTTTTGGAGAATGTATATCAGACATTGATAATTTCATCTTTGGCATTTAAAATGTCATGTCCCCAGTTAAAAGAATCAGTTTGTCGATTTTGCAGCAGTGAATAAAGTGTTTTTTGAACACTATTTATGAATAAATAATAATATTAAATAAAATAAGTTTAAAATATACATACATACATACATATATCAATGTATTATGTGGATTGCAATGGCTGTTGGATCTCTGGAAGGTGTCTCTGAATCAATGATGACATTTCTTACAGTTGCACTTGAGATGGTTGTATGAAATTTATCTTTGAAATAGGAAGAAACAAATCTGAGGGATTAAACTCACATATTGAGATCAGCCAAAACTGTCAATTTCTTTGCTCCAAATAGGAAACATCATAACATGTGGTGTTTGTGAGGACCAAAAGAAAAATGCAATGGTCATATTTTTGTGAATTTATTTTTGCCTATAATAGAGGAAAAAATAATAATACAAATATTTCAGGAGCATGATAAACATAATAAAAGACCAGCTGAATAACTCTTTGAATTGACAGGATTCACCAATGCATTCTCCTGCTGTGAAGTATTTGAAATTGCGCGCACTTGGTGCTCCAGCAGTAGTTATATCACTTGCAACACAGGGTGTTTTTCGAGGGTTTAAGGACACAATGACTCCTTTGTATGCAACAGGTAATCAGAATTCTAAGTACTTTCAAATGATCTTCTTTGAGACCTTGTCTGTAATCGTTTATAGAAAAAAATTTAATCTATGCTTTTTCATTCTGTTTATAATTAGTATTGTCGATGCATTCTTTGAGGGCAAACAATAGTTTCTTGAACATGACTACTCTGTTATGTACTCTTGTCTAATAATGACATCCAAATTGATTAGAAAATATGCAAAGTGCAACTCACAAATTTGTATGCAAAATTGATGAATATATTGTTTATCATAACCTGCTTTAATGTAAGATGATAATACACTTTATATCAGATTGTCAGGCTTTAATAAATGATCCTTAGAAATGAACAACCCATTAAAGCATTCATCTTGAGAGTACCTTTAGGATTGTCCTCTATCTTCATAGGTCTGAGTCTTTTAGTGATTCAGCTTTAGGTCATGGGAGATACTCTTTTTAGCTCCGTGTTCTTGGAGGAGTTTGCCTCTTTGGCTAAGGACAGTGTTGGTATTACTGATCCCATTTTGATACCAGATTAGTTCTTCAATTTGTGTATACTTGTAGGTATTCTTTGATGTCAAATTTTATTAATCCTATGTTCCTTGGGGATGCATCCCTGGGGTTTTTCTTGATGTCCCCATTTCGGGGATGCCTTGATATGTCCTTGAGATGGCTCCAATTTCCCATAATTTTCCCTACCCATTTTGAAAATGTTCCTAAGATGGGGGAATGTTGAGGGGATGGCTGACCTTCTTTCTTGTATGGCAACTCAGCTATCAAAAAAAGGGTCTAGATTTTTAAAATGATCTCTTATTCTTTTTGTTTTGTGCATTCTCACACCACACTTAGCCCTAAATCAACAAAAGAGGCCTTCCTATCTCATTCTTGCACATTTTACATGCCAAACGAGATTTTTAGGCAACTTGGAGGAAAAAATCATCTTGAATAGGGTTTGAATGTGCAGCTAGAGAAATCGGCATTAGTGAGCAGTGAGGAGTGAGGTAGCAAGAGAAGTGTGATGTCCCCTTTCCGAAATAGGATTTAAAAATAATAATAAAACTAAATGGAATTAAAATATGAAATAAATGAATGAATAATAATACTATAAAAATAAATAATAAATTTAATAACCATATAAATCAAATATTATATATATATCTATATATATCTCTCTCTCTCTCTATATATATATATATATATATATGCTGTATAGCTTCTACAGGAAATATATAATAATAAATTCCATGACATTTATCTATGTGAACAATATATTACAACATGATATCCAATTGCTGCAGACTGGTATCAATAGGTATAGCAGACAATATCTGACACAGTTTATGACAATGTTTGTATACCTTTTCCTCTAGACTACCGTACATAGTCTGTGAAGTATTAGAAGCAATTAACTAAAATTTAAAAAGGAAACATGTAAAGACAATATGTAGATTTGGATATGGATAAAAACATACGAAGATATATACAGATTGAATAAGTCTGTAGATATTGTCAGAGAACAATTATGAACGAAGGATTTATTATACATAGATCACAGTCTATTAACTAAAGGAAAGATACCGAACGTTTGACTATCCTTATTAACCGTAAGTGCTATGAAGACAGCGATTAGATTAGTCGTTAATTATAAGATAGCAACCCGGTTATATAAGTAGGATACGATTAAACATTAATATGAATGTAACAGTTAAGGAAAGAGTTGAGTTCAATATTAAAGTCGTTAAAGTCAAGAGGTGCTATCTGTTTTTGTATGAAGAGTTACGAGTTCTCAATGTTAAAAGACATGTCTCTAAAGTGAATCGATCCACTTAAAACTTATGGAATACGGGGATGATATAAATGGAAGGATTAAAAAATAGGACGGTTACTCTTGAGAAGGGAGATAAGAAAGAATAAGGCTGTGACCTAAGTCACAAGGTTCGAGTTCGAGTTTGGTAACGATAAAATTTGGATGAAGTTCAACAAGGACAAAAAGTTCGAAAAAAATTCGCCATTAAATTCGCTTCATATAAATTTAATTTTTTTAAATATAAATAATATATGTATATCATTGAAAATTAGCTAACTTTGAATAAATTGATACGACTTTTTTATTATTTTCCTCAAATGAATGTATATAAACAATTTATTATGTATAGATAATATTTATAATATATAAAACGTAATATAAAGAAATCATATTAAAGTATATAAATAATATTTTTTAACAATATAAATATGCAATTTTATGTAAAGGTATATTTCTATTAATAATTGATATCTACTATATTTAAATAACATCAAAAATAATATTAACATATAAAATAATATTATCTAAATGTATAAAAACACAATATCAGTACATAGTATTACTATTATAACATTAATAATCAAAAAACTAATATACACGGCAGAACAAAGACCAAATATTATTTGAAGCACGACACTTGACGACATGGCACTCTGCAAATACACAACACTTTGCATATTACACGGCACACGTGATCCCTTTGTATGACGCCACCTGATCTAATTTCCACATTTCCCACCCGAAAGGAGATAATGTGATTAGCACCCAGAAAATGCGGAAAAAACCTCTTCGTGCAGAGAAAAAAAATGCCGAAAACCTTAAAAACATTTTTAAAAAACGATTCCACATATCCATACAAACGTTAGGCGAATTTCTACGAATTTTTAATAATGTTTTGAAGTTCGCCGAATTCCGAACCTCATGGCCAAAATTCGGCGAACCCTGTGACTTAGGCTGTGACTATGGAAAGTATTGACTTACAGAAAATAATACCTGAATTTTATATAATATATGTATAGATTATATATAATGATGACATTAGAATTATTTATATTGTATTATATATATATATATATAAAAGTAATGCTAAGATCTTTGTTATTACTTTATCGATGAAGAAGGAGGCTAAAGCAACTCAAGGAGTGGCGGTCTAAATCCCAAAAGGATAGTTCCCAAGATAGGGTGGGGATCATAAACCCTCTAATCCTTAAGGGCAAAAGTCCCAAGGGAGGGCGTGGATCTGTAAACTTTGAGGGAATCTATCAAGTGGTCTCTAAGCGCCTTGGATTGTATTCAGACCTCTTTCCTCAAAACAAAGTAATAGCGGATCAAGCTTAGCAACAAGAAATATAGATAGCATATGAAATTAAATTAATTAATATGTAATACAAATTGAAATGGATGATTGTCAATTCAACTTAGGATATAAGAATTGAGATTAATTTAAATAAAAATTGAACTTAAATTACCAGGGGACATTATGAGAAGTGGAAGAGGTGAGTGATTTTTTTATTTGTTTTCTTTCCTATTTTATAAACATCACTGCTACCATTAGCAACCGTGGAGGGCATAGGCAGAGCTGATTGTGTTGGCATTGGCAGAGTCTTAGACTTTATGGGTACGGGGTACCCCAATATGCAATCTGTGAACTTTTACTTTTGCATCTTTCTTTATATCTGGCCACACTTTAACCCCATGTCTTGTAAAGCCCAAGGAATAATGAGAATATGCTCTAGTGTAGCTCCCTCTAAAACCTGTTTTGCAAATGTGACATAACACTGTACTATCCTCTGAATTTTTATTTCTATCTTTGTCTAGGGTTGTCGCAAATTGGAGAGATATTTTTTGGAATTAAAAAGGGCCTTTTGCATGAAGCTTTATAATGGTAGAAAGGCACTCAAATGGATTTTGTGTCTGTTCTCCTTCCCCTACAACACTTCCACATCTTGATGAATCTCCAACTAAGGTTGAAACTCTCACATATCTTTCTTTCATCTCATGTACACTACTCTTACTGCTGCTGCTCATTTTGTTTTGTGAAACAATAATGCAAGTGCAAATTGAAAATGGAAAAAAAAACCATACATTTATTCTTCAAACTTTGAAGAAAAAGAAGCAAATGGAAGAATTACTTACCTCTTCCATTTCTCTTGCTATTTCACTCTTCATTGCTCACAATGCTGATTTCTCCAGCTGCATCTTCAAACTTTGTTCAAAATAATCCTTTTTCCTCTAGCTTGGCTGCAATTTTTTTAGAATAAAAGAATTTTATTTACATTTTGGACTTAAAAAGAAAGTTGAATTTCTGTGGGGACGACCAGACGTCTAAGATGTTCCCAGCCGTCATAAGGATGTTTGGCCATCCCATCACAATCTCGCTGTCTTGGGAACATTCTTGGGATGGCTAGGACAAATTTTGAAAAATAGGGAATGGATTGGGGATGTTTTTGAGGCATCCCTGAATCGTCCCCAGGGTATGGTAAAATAAACTCAAAGACGTGCTCCTGGGTAACATACAAAATAACTTGTAAATAAAAAAAAAGATGAATCCATTTTCAAAAATATGCTAATAGGTGTCAATGCCATAGAGCGTGGCAGACCCATGCTCTGCAAGCAAAGGGTTGACTGGATTCTGCTTCTTAGCTATCCCTCATCCTTGTCATCTGTGGGAACTCGGAAACATTTCCCCAACCCTTATGAATACATTTGGAGATAACAATATTAGCACTTGTTTCCTGTGAAAATGTTCTTTCATGTAAAAGGCTTGGGAAGTAGCACAGAGCTATTTAATAACATTTATGCATAAATACCTCCAACTCTTTTTCAAGTACACTTTGATATTGAAATGCTTTCACTTGAGCACACCCCCATTATGGTTTGAAACTGAAGTTGAACTTATAGTGGGCTTTCTTATATGCTCATTGTTAGAAGTGGAAATGAATAATATATGTTTTTGCTGAAGTCTGACAAGATTCTTAATTTGAAGTTATGCCTCCTGGATATTTATCTTAATCAGAGATAGATTTGCAATGAACAATACTTGCTGAAGTGATTGCAATATTGGAATAAGGCAAATGAAGCTGGGAAGATGTCAAAATTATCATTTAAAAATGGATGCTATCAGCCTATCATCTGATTCATGATGAATATTATAAAAATATATTGAGAAAATAATCTATAAATGTCAAAATATGAAAGCATATTTTAAAAAACATGTCAATATTTGTTAATGCCGAAGGGAGCAGAATCTCAGTTGTATTTAGAATTCAAAACTGATAATGAGGTAACTGAACAATATTAATCAATAACTATGGAATCATGGTTTTATATTAACATAGAAAGAATTTCAGAGGTCCCTAAGGAGAGATGCTTGTGACACTATGTTTTCAAAACAAAAATATAAACAATACCAGAATCAAATATTAAGAAGGTTGCCTATCATAAGTGTTGGTCTGTGAAGTCCATATTAATTGCTAATGTCTATTTAGGAAGTCAGAAAGTAATTTTATGTCCTTGTGCTTTATTTCTCTGTTTCCATCATTCATTTATTTGATTTGTATTTTTAAGCCTGTATTTTATGTTCTGATGCATGGATCCATATTTTCAGTTGCAGGTGATATATCTAATATTACCTTGGACCCAATTCTTATATTTCTTCTTTCACTTGGAGTTACCGGTGCGGCTATTGCTCATGTTGTATCTCAGTGAGTGAAACATGTATCTGTGCTCAAATTTTATTATGAATTAATTCCAGAGGAGGATCCAATATTGTTAGATTGTGTGTAGACTTTAAATATATGTGCAGAAATAAAAGTCATTGAAATTTCATTGTTGACCATTACTATTATCTGTTAAAAAAACATTCTAGGATCTTGCGCATATAATAAGTTTGTGCTGATTGTAAACTAATGGATTTGTTAGTATCCTCTGAATTGTAGGTATCTTATTGCTTTTATTCTTTTATGGAGTTTGAACAAGCGAGTTGTGCTTTTGCCACCTAAAATCTCCGACCTGCGATTTGATCGGTTTTTAAAAAATGGTAAGATGCAATTTGATTGTGATCTTGAGTACAGATTATCTTGTTCAATTTACACTTCATTAGAACTTTAGTGACATGCTGTTTTCATAATTGTTGATTCTATTATGAACTTTTTCCATTTATCTGTTTTTGGACATTTTTAACTGGAGTTTGCTGCTCTAAAGAGTTTTAAAAGAAGACAAGTGCGCATTCCAACATTCAGAAATTATCATGCCAGATCTAAGATCTAATGCTTTCGACAGTTACCAAGGCAGGCCTGCAGCCACCTATGTAGTTAGTATATAGCGGCAAAGATTGTTCTCTGGAATAAATGAGAAAAACAAAAGAAAAGATTTCAAAAAATTGTGATTTAATCAGGAAGAAATCAGGAAAAGATATGCTTAGTTCTCGGGTTTTTGAAACAAATGAAAACTTGTCACAAAGTCAAAAATTGCAAAAAAAAAAACCAGAAACAAAGTCTATTTCAGTAAAAAGCCATATTTTGGTATTGTAATCTGGATAAATTGTGAAAAATCTGCAACAAAACTGTTTTATCCAATTTACTTGAACAAATCGTGAGTTTTTAGGTTTAAAGTTCGGCATGGAGGCCAAGTCCTAATTTCTCATGATTTATTGCCAATTTCTTCAATTATCTTGGCCTTGATTTAGTACTTAATCTTTGAAATTGCATCAATCGAGAAACATTCTTATGAAGCAAATGATAAAGATGGTAAATAACTAAGCCATAAAGATGGTAAATATCTATCTTGCATGACCGTTAAAAACAATTGTGTGATGAATTCTATAAAACTGATTTGCCTTTAAGTGCTCAATAAAGAACATTTATCCCTATTTTGAAATATCCTAGATAAGGTAATTCTACTTCTGGGAAGTCACAAAGGATGTCAGTGGAACTACATATGCAAGTGGGCCAGTTGAATTAAAGGCTTGCAAACTGCAAAAGTTTTGTACATGCAGCTGCCCACATTGCTTGATCATTGTAACCATGGCCCAATAGAAGAAGAAGAGCCCCTTATATCTTCTTTTGACCCCATATAACTAAAACTTGGGGCTGAGGCTGTCATTGCCTTCGCTGTCCTTTTTTTGTACTTTCCCATGCTCAAATATTGCAAAGAGAGCTTTGACCTCCTCCTCGACCGTGAGAACAATTTTTGAATATGCTACAGCATCATGGTACAATATCATTGCACATGGTGATATTTCAGGTGATTTATGTCTCTATATTCCCTGTGAAATAGTCACAAATAACCACATCTTGCATTGTACTTTCTGTCCCATGTTTTTAGCAAGGGTTATTAGGTTTTCCACTAGTTCTACTTGCAGAAGCCATATTCTTTTTGGAAAAATGAAAATGAGGCCTAGCAAATGGGAGATAAATAAAAAATTAATGATAGTGATGTTCCTCAGAATGTGTCCTCATATTGGGGACATTAATGGGATGTGGGGATGTCTCAAAAATGTACCTTTGCCATCTCCATTCAACTTTTTTGGTCCTAATGTCCCATTAACATTTTTGGAAATGTGGGAACTTTGGTGGGATGGCTAGGGATGTCAATGATGTCCCTTAACTGTCCTAGGGACAGCCAGGCCCACACCTGCGACTTTACAATAATAATACGCTCAATTAAAATAAGGCTCAAAATGGATTAAAAATTATTTTAATGTTCTTTTGTGGCCTCCGCACCACTCTCAGCTCTATATTATTAATGTGTATTTAATAATGAATTCTAATATGTATAATGTGTAACAGATATAGAGGCTAACATGCTTGTGATGTGGTTTTAAACAAATCCATGATGCTATTTGTAAATTTTATCACAGTTGTTGAGCAGTAGCGCTGTGGACTCATGGAGTCTCAAGTTTCAATGCACCTTAGAAATGTAAAAAAAATTCAAACCCAAAGCAAAACTCTAAAATTGGTCATGAAATTGTTATTTAATTGGCTGAGTTTTTGTCCTAGTTGTGAGTTGGGATGATTTTTTGGGTGTTTTTGGTGAGTCACGTCAGAAACCCATGGCAAGCTAAATTTGTTAATTGGTTGACTTTCTCTGGGAGTTATTTGCATGCGTAGCTTTCAATTACTTGAGTACTGTGAGTAGTTGCAGTTCTTTGGAACTATGATTTGTAGCTTATGATTTGATGAACAACGTAGGGCCATGAGAATATACGTGAGATTTATGCTTTTATCTTAGTTCATTATTATGTTCTACCAGTAAAGCTAATATAACTTCTTGGATCTGCAGTGACTGTGTTGTATATAGTACAATAATCGGAATGGATTGCACTATAAATAGCTTGAATTTGAATCCACGTTCTAAGTATGATACCCTATGTTCCATGGTGTTTCAGGGACAGGGATGGGAACAGGGGGATGACAGGGGATACGTTTTGGGGACAGCAGTCCAAGGGCAATTCAAAATATACATGAGAGAGAGAGAGAGAGAGAGAGAGAGAGAGAGAGATGTCAATAATTGATAAAATCAATATCAATATATGAATAAATTATGATAGCAGTAGTATAACAGCATAATGTAGTGTAGCAGCAGTATAAATGATATAAGAACAATAAAATTAATCATGAGATCCATAACAGGGGTTTGGGATTAGAGACCCTAATGGGTTTGAGAGGCAGCAGTGATAAGCTGCACAAGGTGTTAGATGTGAAAAAAATTTAAAATAATGCATTTATAAGGCAAATTTTTGATGTTATAGTACTTCTGTGAGGGATGCTTGGCTGTCCCCTCAGATGTCCCCAGCCATCTTGGGGACAGCTTGGCATCCTCATGCAGTCCAGGGATGTTTTGGCCATTACCTGGGAATTTTCATGCAGGAGGGATGGCAAGGGGATGTCCCCAAACTGTCCCACTGTCCTTGAAATGACAGTGGGAATGGGGGCACAGATTCTCAGGGTGGCGATGCATCCCTGTGTAAGCCTGATAATATCCCTTCATTGAGTAATGATTGAAATGCAGTCTGCAAGTCTTGTGCTGTGTCTTAGGACATTACAGTTATAATTGATTGTGGCTGCTGATATTTGTCACAAGGCCATATGCAATTTACATTCTTCTTCATTCACATGAAGTTATACAAAAACTCACAACTCATGGAACCACCTTATGTCAAGTTTTTAGGCAATTTAAACAATTTAGTCACTATTTCATATTCCTCACTAAGGTGGTATTGAGAGTTAATGATCCAGATACTTTGTATTCAAAGTTCTGAGATTTATTACTAGATCCAAACCCTATCTTGTGCTTTCACTGCCAACTTGCAAACCTCATAACATTGGCCTTGCTAATTAAAAATCCTTGATAGCACTTTTTGATGCGAAGCTCTGACTAAGAGAAAATACATGTTCAGAAGATACAATCACACACATCATTGGGCTGGGCCGTGCAAATAGTTTTTGAATGGTCACTAGCTATGCTGGATTGAAAGTCAATACACATTGCAGGCTCACAGTACAGTGAAATCTAGTCGGGTTAGTTGATTCTTGATTCTTGGAGTTTTTTTGTGGATTTTCTAAATTCAAAGTTGAAGTCTGGTTTGTAACACCTGCCAGAATAATATCTAGACATCAATGAACCGTACATCTTAAGATATTGGTGTTATATAAAATTTCAACATTTTTTAATACAAAACTTATATAACATTTTTCTATTTAAAAATTCCTCAAAACAAGTTTTAAGAGAGATGCAATGGCACTTATCAATGTAGCTCTTTGCACTTGTAGTTGAAATTCCTTTTTAAAATAAATACGAGCTCATTGGCACTTGAGGCCTGATCATACAACAATGGTAGAATCATATAACACATTATAGTTACATCTACATATTACCACCATCCCACTGAAGTGAGATACATTACCATCCTTCCGTTTCTCTATATTTGGTCCATACAGGATCTGCAAGAACTTCATGTTATCATGTAAAACGTATGTATATGTGTAAGAGATTCTCTTTCTTGGCAGTTAATTATTGTTACAATCACATTAGTATATTTCCTTAACTTGCACTAACAATGGAAGGACATGTTTTATGGAAAGATATATTTGTAGCTTGATTTAACACAATCATTAGTCTTGTGTTGGAACAATATCTTTTAGGGCCACTCACCATCAAGTATTGAAGGTTTTTCTTTCAAATGAATTCTTACAACCCAATTTATATTGCAGATGATGCTTGAGGCATTTTCTACCATCTTTGACAATACATATAGTTTCATATTTGATTTCCTTAAATGTACAATGACTGGGTGGTGGCATCTATGCTTCACAAGTATCTATCATTTTAGCTTTCAAATATCACTCCTTGATGTTATGCCTGATCTCTGCACAGGTCTTCTACTCCTTGCAAGAGTTACTGCTGCAACATTTTGTTTGACTTTGGCAGCCTCCATGGCTGCACGAGAAGGGCCAGTTTCAATGGCAGCATTTCAGATTTGCATGCAGATTTGGATGGCAACTTCTCTTCTTGCAGATGCATTAGCTCTTGCTGGACAGGTGAGATTAATCAAATTAGCCATGTGATTATGACAATAATTAATCATCCATCAGGCGAGGGATAAGATGTTTCTAAGAATTGTATGGGGACGAACAATTTCAAGAGTAATTTCCAATCCCACAAAAGTGATCATCTTGGTCTTTCACACTGGCAGTCATAGACCCCTTTGTCGTACAAGCAAGGATCCAATGAAGTGTGCCAAATTGCATAGTAGTGAATTATTGAGTCCTTTTCATTCAGGTCCCTTGATCGCATTAGTAATTACCCTTGTAGTGTATGAAATGTCCAAGTCCACCAAGAAACTAATCAAGTTATAAACTTTTGAGCATATGCTATACTTATGCTTCTGCAAGTTAGCTACTTCTTGGAATGCGTGATGTTGTGTTGAAGGCTGAGTCTTCTATCAACATTTGACATCACAAACTGCTAATAGAGACAGCTTTCCAATGTTGTTTTTAATCATATAAAGGGTTTGTACTCAAGAATGATTCCATAATTAAATTATAGGCATTTTATGTACTAATTATTTTCTTGTTTTTTCACTCAGGCTATCTTGGCAAGTGCTTTTGCAAAAGGTGACCTCGAGAAAGCAAGGAGCACTGCTGCAAGGACATTGCAGGTAGATTCATCTTCTTGTCACTTATAACCACGCCCCTCCCTCCTAGAACACCACAATTCTAGTTACTTGTATAACACTGTTAAGTTACATGATATTTTTTTGTTCCTTTTATGGTTTGTAAAATCTTTTGCTATATATTTTTAGCAGGTAGTTCACCATGCTGCCAAGAATGGGTTTCTTTGATGGTTCCCAATAATCTGTTTTGACACCTTAGGTGCTTCTTTATTGTTGAATGTTGCTTTTATTGACACCATGCTCAACATTTTGGCTTTGATAGTCCTATCTGTCTAATGGCACTGTCTCCAGAACCTAATATTTTCTGGTATGGTAGAATGCACAATTTCTCGTATTGATACACATTTCCCACTGATTCTGGCACCAAAACATTCTGTCATCTTCTATTCATATTTTTCATTATTTTCAACAATTATAAATTCCATACTCATTCTAACACTTAGTGATTCACTGTTCTGTTTAGAACTAGTTGATCAGTTTTGTAATTTGAAATCTATATTTTGTATGCAATTTCAGAGGCAACACCATTGCCATTCAGCCGACCAAAGTAAAACTAAGCTTCTGGAAAAAACTGTGCATTTAACTTTTGCATCTCATGGACCATTGAAATCTTATGCTTGTTATTCATCTAGCCTGTCAAAAATTTTGAATGGTTTTTCAATTCTATGATAAATCTGGCCATTACAACATAAATTAGTAAAGATCCTAGAGGCCTCATCAAAAACCTCATCCCATCAACCAAAGATCCCAGAGACTTTCTTCTCAACCCAGGGTTCTGTAAAATGGAGTGCACTAGTGGGATCATGTTCCCTTCCTAGTATCTCTATTCTTCTAGTTCTTAGATTTGTCACTTCCTTGAGCATCAGTTTAATTCATTCCTCTCTTCTTGTCATAGCTAGTCTTCCTGGGTTTGATCTAGTTTTAGAGTCCTCCTTTTTCATTCTAAATCTTTTTAGGTCTATATATATTTGTATATTGTTAGATATATTCAATTCATTTTCACCTTTTGTATTCCATCTTGTTCATCTTATTTTTTAACTTCAAGCATCTCTATCTATAACTCTTTTCTTTCTAGTGTATTGTTATATAATCCTTTATTATTCTATTTAAGCTTAATTAGTTATTTGTTTAGTTTAAAGTTATTCTCTTTACATTCACAATTCACCTATAATATCTTATATCCGAGTCATAAGTTTTTAGTAAATTTCTAATTATCTTCCTAATTTAACTTTCAACATAGTTGTTATAATGATATCATGATTTTTATTTTACTTATGTTAGTGAAATAATAATTATAATTTTTTCTGTTTAAATGATGGCAAACTGCCCAAACAACAGCAGTTGCAAACTACTTCTGTCCTCAGGGTGACAGGAACTTAGTAACCCCAACAGTAATATGTTAGTAGAACAAAAACTTCAGAAACTCAAACAAAGCAAAGCAATAGACAATTCAATTATACGAGGCAGTGAAACAATTCAATAAATCTGACAACACAATCAAACACTAATGTTTTATTTCTGCACTACAAAAAGAAATGATTACAACAGTGAATACACTCTTATTCCATTGTCACATTACGGCTGTTTTTCTTTTTGCTATGGCTTAGAAGCAAGTGTCTTTTTTTTTGGACAACACCAACTCTTACTCCATTGAATCGAAACCCACACTTCCTCTGTCAATCTGGTCAACTTATCTATGCAGATATCAACACACCCTATCTTCATCTAGGTTTGATGCTTCTCACCAATTGGGCTGCCACTCCTAATGTATGCCCTCTCTTTTCCTTCCCCCCCAACCACTCTGCTGTGTTTTTTCTCTCGCCATTTTTATTTCCAACCCCTAATTGTTGCCAACAGAGACTCAAGAGGAGAAACTGTTTAACTGCCACAAACAAGGATATGTAAGAGGAAAATGTCTAACTGCCACCAACAGGAATTTAGCAAGAAAGAAAATAGAAACTAAGCAACGAAATATAAAGAAGAGCAATGCCCCTACTTCAGGCTCCCGGGGAGAGGTGTTTGGAAGTGCAGCTTGCAAAGGGAGCTGGGTAGTAGGACTACCCTTTCTAGCTGTCATCTACTTGCAGCATACCCCCTTATGCTTGGGCTCAACAACTTGATCGATTTACTTCTTTTGTTTCTTCCAGCATGTGAGCAGAATAGAGACATCTTTACACAGTGAGATGAATTCGGGTTCTTCATGTTCACTTATCGATCCAAGTCCACCCTGCATCGAACTTCTCCAAAAGTATGTCTGCATTTTCTGCAGCCTCTCATTCATGTACCTTTCCTATTCTTTGCACTTGCTCTAAGAGTTTGTTTCATCATCAATATGAACAAATTTGAGACAGCACCCATGGTGCTAGAAATGTTTCTTGTCCCCACTATTGCGCTACGATGTTTGGCTCCCTCATGCTTCTCCATTACAATCATTGCACGTTCGTGTAAAGCAACTTCAGCTGTATCAAAGGATTGTGAAAATTGGAACATCATCTTTTCCTCCATTACAATGTTTGTCCCACTTGTTTGTACAAGCCATTCTTCCTCAACAACTGCAATTTGAAGTAACAAATCATCTTCCATATTTTGTTTTGTTGTCTCCGCACATGTTTCTCTAACATGGGTTTCTTGCCTATCTGCTGTAATTTGGTTATCGTCTCCTCCTATTGGCTGTCCTATGTGCAAATCAATATCCTTCACATTCTTGCAACATTTAGAAAAATGAAGAAAGTTGGAATCGAAACACCTCCTTGGTTACTGCTGCAACATCGTCTTTCTCCCCACCATCTACAAACTGTTGTCGGGATATTTGAATGTACCGGTTATTATATTAATAAAGTATTATGTTAGCCTCGGTCGTTAGTGACCGAGAGGTTAGATAGTTACGTCATGACATTTCGGTTGTGGCCCTTCGGGTAGTTTATATACCCTCTTGGAGGATGGACACGGGAGATATTATTGTATTATCATTATGATGTAAATGTACTTGCCAATCTGGAATGATTAATGAAAGTATTTATTATTCTCTGATATATTTTGTGTTTATTATATTTTTTGTACTATGTCTGTGCAATACGAAGTTTACCCCAGCGGGCAAACATTTAGCGCCGTTGCCAAACGAATCTGGCAAGTGACGGAATGAGTGGACGGATGGGAATACCATTGGAAGAGAATATCAATTGATGATTGAACAGAATTTATGCCTAATCAATTGAATAAAAATAGAAATTTAAAGAAGGAACTCGAGGAGGAACAAGCCGCTAGACAAGCTGTACTCGCACAGCAGCAAGCCGAGCGGAGGGAGAGATTACGAAGATGCGCCGAAGGACTATCGAAGGGAGTAAGTGAAGGCGAACGTTTGGAGGAATCTAACTAAGAGGCCGAAGGAAATGACGAGGACCGCCTGGAGGAAACAAGGAGCTTGTTTGGGTCCTTAACCTTAACCCCACGGACGGAAGCAAGAGAAGCCCAGAGGAAGGAAGAAGAGGAAGCCGCACGGAGGGAGGCTCAAGATACTGACGCTGCCGAGAGTGTCGAAGTGACAGAGGGGCACGAGGATCATAGTAGCCCACCAGGCTTGGATAGTTCCAGTAGTTCGGGGACATCAAGTGGTACGGTATCAAACAATTTTGGAGGACCGACACCGATAGTACCATCCTAGCCTGTAGCACAGCCGGTGCTGCAAACATAGTCGACACATAGAAAAGTAAACATGGCGACTAACAAAGAAAAGCTGCCAAAATTCCATGGCGATGGGAAGGAAGATCCAGTACGGCATTGTCGTACGTGCGAGACAATCTGGTTGGCGAATGGAGTCGCCAACCATGCAGAATGGGTAAAACAGTTTCCGGCCACACTGAGAGGGGTAGCCATCAACTGGTACTCCAATGTGGACAAAACAAAGGTGACCACTTGGGACGAACTCAAGACAGAATTCTAGAAGGAGTTTTGGCTCTTGAGGGATGACAATGAAATTGTTTCTGAGATATACGGTACCAAACAAGGTAAGAAAGAGACTGTGCGGGCTTACAGTTGTCGACTGAAGGAGTTAGTCGAAAAAATGGATAGCCAGCCATCGGATGGCCTGAAGAAAAGATGGTTCGTGGAGGGCCTGAAATCTAACCTACAGAGGAAAATGAAGATAGTGCCCCCCACTTCATACGTAGATGCCTATAACTGGGCGATGGACTTGGAGAGCGAACATAAGATCTCCAAGAAGAAAAGAAGCAAGTCCTCTTCTGACGAAGATGACATTTCAGACGATGACAGTGGCAGTGATGGCGAGTCGAAGGGAAAAGTCAAGGCACTCCAAAAGGACATGGAGAGAATGATGAAGGAATTCAAGACCATGAAAGGGGGTAGCAGCAAGGGGGAAGTTGACATTTGGTGTACGGATTGCAAGGCGAGCAGCCATACAAAGGGGTCGTGTTCCAAAATGGCATTTTGTGACATTTGTCAGATCATGGGCCATTCCACCAAGGAATGCCCATACAACATGAAGGTGAGGAATCAACAAGTGCTATTTACCCAAGAGCAACCATCTACATCGGGGGCAGAGACTAACAATAACGCATCCTCTGGCGGGTATGGAGGCAACCGACGCGGTGGCGGAAGGGGAAATAACAACACCAACACGAGTCAAATACAATATGACTCCAAGGGTCGGTCGATGATCCAGTGCCGAGCTTGCAATCAGTGGGGCCACTTTGCAAGGGACTGTGACAAGGGCGACACCCTGTAGAAGCTCTGCCACTGGTGTGGTCCTGGCAACCATGAGGATGCCAACCGCCCAAAATCCGGGGTCAACTTGCTCAACATTGAGGGAACGAGAAGTGACGAGGGGGTACTAGCCATCACACGGTCACAAGCAAAACAAGCGACACGGGCGAGTAAGGAAGAAATAGAGAAGACGATGAAGGCACCAAAAGAAACATGGGAGATGGCTACCACCTCAGGCCGGAGGGAGGCAGAACGACACATTCTGAGACAAATGTTACAATTAGAGGTACCGGTGAAACTCCAGGACCTCCTTCACACCATGCCGCACCTGGGAACGAAATTGTTAGGGAACTTGGCCACGCAGCCAAATACCACATGTACGGACATCTTTGGAGGGTCTGCAACGGACCCGATGATACTCGCTGTAAACAGCGGAAGGTACCCGGCAATCGTTGAGATGGGCATCCTTGGCACCATCCTGACAGAGACTATAGTGGATGGAGGGTCAAGAGTGAACGTCCTTCCGGAGGAGACATGTAAGAAATTGGGCAAGCCAAACTTGTGGCCCCCAACCTTCAACTTATTGAGTGCCGATCAGCAGGGTATCAAACCCCTCGGAACGTTGATGGCACAATAGGTCACCATTGGCTCGCAACCATTTGTACTAGACTTTGTGGTGATACTTTTGAAAAAGAAGGGTTATGATGCCATTCTGGGTAGAGGGTGGCTGGTCATGGTGAAGGTAAACCACAATTGGAAGAAAAACACCCTCTCGATGGAGAAGGGGGGGAGGAAGTTCACCATCGACCTTCGCACCGAGATGGTGAGCGAAGAGATAGCCTCTTCTTCAGACTCAGAATCTGACAGTGAAAACGACTGAAGGGATGAAGGAAGGGACATAATGGAACCGAATAGTGAAGGTGTGCTGAGATAGGGGGAATACTCGGAGGATGATGCAGATTCACTGAATGGTCTCTTCCACTGGCAAATGGAGGATTACAAACTCTTCTGACTAGCATGCAATGTACTAAGTATTGAGGAGGTGCCGGAAACATTTCCCTTCGAGTACGGTGAATACAACGAAGGGGATGCGAAAGTAAGCGAAGTCTCGATGCATAAATTTGATGAGCAAAACTCCATGAAATATAAGGAGCCGCTTGTCAGAGCAATGAATCTGGGCAAGGGAGAAGAACCTAAAGATCATTCGTGCCAACGACGATTGGAATCCTAGGTGGAAGACCGCAGCCTTCAAAATCTTTATTCTCCTTTTGCTTCTTATGTACGGGCAAGAGACCGGGGTTCCTATAGAATTTATGGTTCCAAGCCTTTGGATGGCCATTGAAAACAGACTCGGGGATAGGGAAATCTTGAGGGAATGGCTGAAGAATGAGATTAAGCTAGGAAAATTTTGGGAAGTCAGCTACGACAGGGCTGTCAAGTTGTGGACTCTCGACGGACTGAAGATACATGAGGCCATCAACGAGTCCAAATTGAACCTTACTCGAAGAGGATGGACCCGAGAGGAGGGACAGAGCAACCGAGAGGATGGAAAGGGACTCGAGAGGTCAGGCAGGCGACCGGAGAGCCGTCCGTGTGGGTGATCGGAGAAGCATCCGGATGGTAATGAAAAAAAAAAGAAATAAATTTTTTTAAAAAACATTGTATGGCTAATGTCGAACGACCGTACGGTGGAAATTTTTTTAAAAAAAATGAGTACAAGGATGATCGTATGGCCCGAAAGTCACATGGAAAAACCACCGTATGGTGTTTGGTCGTACGACATATAAGCCCGAATGGTCATTCCACCGTACGACAAAGAAAAAACGGGAGGACAGAAAGACCGTACGGCATGAAGACAAAATGTACTTAAAGTCACCGCAAAGGGTCTGTACGACATATAGGAGGTGAACACACAAAACAGTCGTACGACGTACAGGGAGATAAAAAGTGCGCGTGGTGGACAAGGTATTCAAGGACCGTATGGCTGAAGAGCGAAGGGAGACAAGGGAGTGAGAACCGTACGGTGCCTCGGAAGATAAGACAAGGAAAAGGCCGTACGGCCCACGCGCAAGTAAGGTGCCAAGTAACCGTATGACATAGGATTAAGACCGAATTTTGGTACACAGCAAAATGTCGTACGGTTTCATTTATTCAAGTATACGCAGGAAGGCACAGTCAGTACGGCTAGAAGGAAGAGAAGTTCCATACGGACGGCAAGGAGTGGTAGCGAAGGTTAAAAAAAAAAATGATGACAAATCAAAACAATTCACAGTGAGTAACGTATGGTACCGAAGGGAAGGACATAAGCAGGTAGTGAAGAAAACATAAGCTATTGGCAGAAAGAGTATGGGATCAGAAGAAAATCACAAAAATGGTGTGCCCCATGGAGTTCTGTGTGGGTTTGAGGGTGTTAATTTGGTCTTGGTGGTGGGGGCATTGCCCCCTAGACCCCCATCATCTTTTTGAGGCACACCACAATTGTGAGTTGGGGAATCGGAACGACACGAGGAAATTATTTAATTTAGCTATTAGCCTTTGGGGAGTGTGACCAGTTGATGAGACTCGGAGCTGTTGCAGGCATGGAGTGTCTGCATGCCAGAAGTGGAGAGAGCACTGGAGCAAGCCTTTTGAGAGGGGTGCTACGCTTTGAGGCACTCGGAGTAGGTGTTGGCTAGACGTGAGGCTGTCTTGGTGGATGTATAGAGAGCTCGGGAGGAGCTGACCACCGGGTTGAAGGCAGTAGAGCGACACTTGGCTCAGCGTACCCAGGAGTTGGAAACGGAGAAGGCAGCACGGGTGGCTATCGAGGTTAGATTGGCTCGGAAGACAGTATTGTTTGAACAAGAGTTAGCGGAGGCTACAACTGAAAAGTATGTTTTGGAGACAAGTTTGGTGCAGGCATGGGAGGAATGTGCTGTGACAGAAAAAGAACAACGACGCAACATTGATGGGGAGGGCGGCACTTCAACTTTTTCAGGGACGCCCTCCGCCCCTTCTCTTCAGTGATTTTCTTATTCTATGTAGTGTATTTCATCTCCCTGTTGTTGTAAGTTGTTGGAGATGACTTGTTTTTTTGGGGGGGATGATGTTGTCGAGATATTTGAATGTACCGGTTATTATATTAATAAAGTATTATGTTAGCCTCAGTCGTTAGTGACCGAGAGGTTAGACAATTACGTCACGACATTTCAGTCGTGGCCCTTCGGGTAGTTTATATACCCTCTCAGAGGATGGACACGGGAGATATTATGGTATTATCATTATGATGTAAATGTACTTGCCAGTCTGGAATGATTAATGAAAGTATTTATTATTCTCTGATATATTTTGTGTTTATTATATTTCTTGTACTATGTCTGTGCAATACTAAGTTTACCCCAGCGGGCAAACACAAACTCTTTCCCACTTACTAATTTTACCTTACTATTGCCACTATGGTTGTCCTCTTGTGGCTCTTATAAAGGCAACAAGGTGTGTTTAGTTCCATCCTTCTCAATAGTATAAGTATTATTTCTACCATCATGCATTGCATTTCGGTCAAACTGCCAAGTTCTACCAAGCAACATGTGGCACACATCCATAGGCATGATATCGCATACAACACTATCCTTATAGCTTCCTATTTGAAATTCAACTAAAGCTTGCTCATCTACCAAAAATTGCTGCCTCTTTTGTAACCAAGAAACTTTGTAAGGTGTAGGATGTTTAATCTTTGTAAGACCTAGTTTATCCACCATTTCAATAGCCACTAGATTATCAGTACTACTGCTGTCTATAATAAGTTTGCAACACTTACCTTTTGCCTTACACTTTGTTTTGAATAAAGCTCTCCTTTGTACCAGTTCTTGACTTTCCTTTGGTGTCTTCAACAATACTCTTTTTAACAGCAAAGACCCCTAAGACTCAAGTTCCTCATTGTGGTGAGAAGATGATCCCACACTTTCTTGATCTGCTTGCTCAATCTGATTGCTCCTTTCAGGCCTTGTTCATCCTTCCTGTAGAAACTTGAGATTCTCCCAACTTTTAAGATCAGCATACTCATTGCACTTAAACATTTACCCAAGAAACCTCTTCCTTTTCCTTGATAACCACCTCATCCAGATGGTCCTTGAATATTTTCATATTATTATAACATTAGTTTTAATAGTTTTTATTTTATCATATTATTTCTTTTAACATCTTTTCAAAATATTAATTTAATTTACAATAGAT
Source organism: Chamaecyparis obtusa (assembly GCA_027943335.1). Classification (NCBI taxonomy): domain Eukaryota; kingdom Viridiplantae; phylum Streptophyta; class Pinopsida; order Cupressales; family Cupressaceae; genus Chamaecyparis; species Chamaecyparis obtusa. Next base: position 666,423 of record BSBK01006628.1, read on the forward strand.
TGTAATTTTATATTTAGATCATTCTTCATAACTTCTAGCATTTTTAATTTTATAATTTCTGAAAAATCCCATGTGTTTTTTGTGAATTAAGATCTTGGTTTAATAATTATTATTTTATAATAATTTAATACTTTTAATGTTTACATTAATTATGACAATCAATTTTATAAGAATCCATAATAACTATAATTTAGAGAATAAGAATCCATAATAACTATAATTTTTCTCTAATTATTTATTATTTATTACGCCATAGGCCTAACCAGCAATGGAAGCACTATAGGAGCTCAACACATTGGTGAAAGAAAAACAAAAAGCAAATAGTAAACACAGTAGACAACATGGGATGTTTCCATTTAGAAGATTTATTTTCATATTAGACTTGATTTGTTTTTAATTTCAAGCATTGGCATGTTTCCATTTAAAAGATTTAATTATTTTATGTTGGATTTTATTTGATTTCAATGACTGCAACTTTCTATTTTTGTTGCCTTTTAGCTGCAAACATGATTTTAATAATGATATCTATTGGTGCTTTTTACATAATTTTTTGTAAATATAAGCATGCTAGTTAATTGTATATCTTTAAATATTTCCATTAATACATTTCATTTTAATTTAAAGATGAATATTAGTAAAAGTATGAAATTGATATTAAACAAATTTTACTTTGTTTACTACTAGCTTTGTTATTTTCTTGCACTGATGTGCTGAGCACCTATGGTGCTGCCATTGTAGGTTACGCTTATCCGGGTAATTATTGAATTTCAGCAGTTTTGTTTGATGAAGTATTATTTGGCTACCTCATTGGACAGTATGATTTTGTATTATTTTCTAATCTTTGCAGTGTTGTAATATGATTTACTTTTATTCCTTGCAGCATTAATTAAATGTGTAATCACACTTCACAAATCTTTTTTGAGTTTTTTGTGCTTCTAAGAGTCTTTTTGATTGCACTCGTAATTAGATCTTGACATTTGGAAGTTCTAGGTATTTCAATTGTAGAACAACCTCTGGATTTAGGCCAACTTCCCTATTCTACAGCTACTTGGTATTTGTGGATGTAAAGGGAAGAGAAATTACAGTTGTGCTAAAACAAAAGAAAATGGTATAGTGTGAGGATAGGATAACGGATTTGATAACCTTTCAAAGCTTTTTTAAAACAAAGTAGCACAGAACAGAACCTCTTCATAGTAACTGTGAATAGCAAGAGATAAGAAATTCAACACTGTAATGAGATTGAGCAATCACACACAATATTATGCTAACTCTAAGCACTCATGGAAGCCACAAATCATTCTATTAAAGTTACTTTTCAGCCTTGAAGGGTAAACGCCATTACAAATGAAATTGCCAATAAAATAGCACAGAACAGAACATCATAATAACTTGAAATCAGCAAAGCTTAGCTAAATGCAAGAGTTAAGATATTCAGCACCGTAATTTGATTGAATAATCACACATAATAATATGCTAAGCACTCACAGAAGCCACAAATCATTCTCAATTAAGTTATATTTCAGATCTGAAGGCTAAAGGTCCTATCAAGTCAAAATACCAAGTATCAAAATTTTAAGAGTAATGCTAAAGAGATACTCCTTTAACAAATGAGCTCAAGGCTTAATTAATAAAAATTGTAAGCGCATTCTGGGCATTTTAGGTCTGCCACACAGACCAACAATTCATCCTCATTTTATAGGTGACGTCTATTTCAAAAGTTTAAGCTATGTAGTGGTGGATGATCTGCCAAGATTTTGACATATGAATGATCTTGCTTTGTTTTGCAACTACCTTCAGATGGTCCAGAAGACATTTCTTTCTTGTTTGTACTCCAAGTCCAAGCTATTCCACTAATCCACCAGTGTAAGCATCTCTGGGATTAGTCCGTAACATGATTGTTTGTTACAGCCCTTAAAAGGGTTGTTTATTTCAAGCAATCATTTATCTTTTGTCTGCAGGCCAACTTGCTTGCAAGTATGGTCTTGCGGGAAACCAGCTTTACTTGAAAATCGACAGCTCTGATATCTATGTGGAGATCTGATGGATTTTGAGACTTATTAGTTACTTTTCTCTGATATTTGCCTTTCATTACACCTGCTTGCCATGTGGATGAGTTCTTACAGGCATGGCCCCAAGGTGAGCTTTATGTCTTAAGTTTTAAGGTTTCATCATCTGCTAGTCCTTGGATGAACATATGTTCAGTGACATTATCAGTTATTTCAGGTTTGATAAGGTTTGGAGATCAGGCGCTCTGGAATCTCTGATGCACCAACATGTCTCATCCATTTTCTTAGTTGGAGTTGGCCCCACTAACACTTTATCAAGCCATTTCCCTTCAAAATTCCTTTGAAGCTCCATCTATTAATACGGGTCTTTGAATGGAAAGCATTAACGGGTTTTGATTCGGAAAGCATTGGTCCCTTAAGTCATTGAAGCTTGTGTGATTAGGAAATCACTGCAGGGGATAATATTCAATCAATGGCTTTCATGCCAGTAGTGTTGAAACCTTTTAAGCTTTGTCCCTAAGAAGCCTGCTGATCAATGGTGGGCATGCTTCAAACTGGCGTTAACATTTTTTAAGGCAAAAATTCATTTTCCAAAGGCCAAGTTCTCCTCAAAGCTTAAGCTTTGCCATGTGGTATTTAAATATTGTAATGTAAGTCTACATGGATCATTCTCATTTATTTTAGCATTTTATTCACAGGTATGCCCGAGACTTTTGTAATACTCTAGAAGATGAGGTTATAGGAGAATGTTTTTGGAAACTTTCTTTCGTCTTGGAGCTGTAAGATTTTATATCAATCAGGCTTTTCTCTCCGTCTTCTATTTGCTGCATATATTTACAATAAGCATTGAGCTATTCAGATTTCTTATGTATCTACAGGTCCAAATGTTATTGCAAATTATCTTGTATTTCAATCCAGCCCCAAACTATATTGAGATTAGCGATGTACTTACAAATTATTATTTCTGTGTGATGTCATAAGTATTTTTTATGTAATTCTATTCGTCCAGAGGCTTACAATGTATATTAGATAGATGCATGCGCGTGCGTGTGTGTGAGAGAGAGAGAGCATTGTTTACAAGGTCAGGTGTTTATATATATAACTGTATGTGTTCTCTAACTGTATGCCTTCGCTCTACCATGTCTCCAAATTTAGCAGAACCCATTAAGATTATAGTCATGTATATAGACTGATCTGCTTAACAATTTGTTATGTTACAGATGGGGATGGTTCTTGGAATTTTTCTGGCAGTGGTCCTTGGAGGGAGCTTGCATATTTTATCAGAATTGTTCACTAAAGATATAGATGTCTTAAAAATGATCCATATTGGGATTCCTGTGAGTATTTCTTTTCAAATTGGGATTAGTATTTGTTTGATGGTGTGAGTCTGTGTATATGTATTGATGTTATTATTCTCTGTATACAGTTTGTAGCAGCAACTCAACCACTCAACGCTATGGCATTTGTTTTTGATGGCATTAATTTTGGAGCTTCCGACTTTGCTTATGCAGCATATACAATGGTAATATTTCTGGTCAAATGATCAAGGTTCTCTTGGACTGCTTCTATCTTTGGTTTCTTACTTTTTAAATAATTGCAGGTTTCCGTATCAATATTTACTATTCTATGCTTATTGGTTTTGTCTCCACTTTGGGGCTTTGTTGGCATATGGGTTGGGTTGACAATTTTGATGACGTTGCGGATGTCAGCCGGTGTATGGAGGTAGGTCCTTTATTTTCTGTGGTTTTAGCTAAGGATCACGATCACTACTGTTATTTAAAGCAGGTAGCGTAGTTGGCTCATATACCAACTAGAGAATGTCAAACATCTTCATAAATACAGTGCCAGGTATTGAACCTTAGACATTTCATCCATTTTGCAGGATAGGAACTGCAACTGGACCTTGGAAGTTTCTCAAAAATTGGGAAATTTGAAAGCTGAAGTAAAATCGATGAAAACTTTTGATTGCTTGGCCAGGTGATCTTCCCTCATTTGTGCTGCCTTGCTGACATAATAACAAGGACAGACTTGAAGATTAATGTCGATTGAGTCTGGAGACTTGAGGCCACTTGTATGAAGGATTTACTTAATGATATTTGGATTCTCTATCAAGCAGGTTCTCAAGAATCTTGTATCCTTCAATATGTATAGTACTAATGTTTGTGTCTATGTCATTTTTTTAATTCACGTGTAGCTACAAACAAAAGGGTATTGTAGAACTAGGGGGGTTTTCAATCATGGTCTGTTTCAAAATACCAGATATAAGGGTAGGTAGATAAGAATAAATTGATACATGTCCAGAAGACAAATTTCATATACTTTGGCTATTGCCAGAGTTGTATACAAAATCAGGGAATTGGAGCAGTTATCTATGGGATATAAGGTCACCTCCTCCTGATTTTGATATGATAAAATAGATTGAGCATATTTCCGAGGCTCACATTTTTCTGTGAAATTATTTCGAGTTAAACCTGAGTTGATGATGGCAACTCGCAATGTAATGTATTCTTAAAATTCAATATAGCCAGTGTATCAGTCTACTAGTGGCACTTGTTCCAAATGGTTATAAAAAGAGGGTGATCATGTTATGCATTCTTTCAAAGATTATAACATCTGCATTAGTTTAAAGTTCCACATTGTAGGGATCCAAACCATTTTTCAATCTTCTTGACGATCTCAGGAAGAAGCAATATTGTAATTCCAAGCTTAAAACAGAGACAAATTAGGCCCTCTCTTAATCACCCGTTTGGTCACATGAAACTAATAGTAGGAGAGAACTACAAATCTCATAACCAATGAATTACTCTAATCCATTACACTAATTAGTCCACTCAATCATGTTGCACTCTCTGGGGAGAATGTTGCATGCTTCTCGGCGACTTCCCAAACTTATTTTAATGTACTTATTTGCAGTGGAGTGAATAGATATTTTGTATTTATTCTATGAACATCCAATTATAAGAAGTGACCAGTGTTTCTATGTGTTTCTGGGACAGGAGAGTATGGTGATATGAGGATGGCAAAAGTTTGGGGATAGCAGGGGTATGGTGGCGGATGGCTATTTAAGCAACTTAAACAAAGTAAAAGCAGCAAACTTATTAAAAAATAAATACAATAAGCTGAATTTGCAATGATAATTCTCCTCTTACATTTTTAGAGGATCTTAGCATTTTGCCCTGAAGTATTTTTTTAAAATTTTTTTTTATGCACCAAATGGGTCAGGCTTTTTCCAATTCTGAAAGAAGGGTCCACTCCCACCAAGTCCACGTCTCCCCAGGACATCAAGAATGACCCCTGGACCTCTGGGGAAACTTTCCCACGGAAACATTGGTAGTGACTGAGATTTCTGTTGGAAGATGTTTCTATATATTTTGAATATCTCTCCCTAGCTCCGCCCTCCGTCCAACAAAATTGAGATTAAGGTCATGGACAAGCATACACCCGACATTCACTTTGTTGACAGCACCAGAGGGTTAGGCTTAAAATATATGGAACCCAGGAAATTGTAAGGGGGATTATAGCACTGAATTCATATTACAAGCCCATTTATCAATAGGGTTTAGGTTTGTTAATGAAGAGATACTGATGGAATAAATGGTGTTTGATATGATCGTTAAAGCAGGCCTCAAATGTGTTGTGTGATGGAATTTATATCAAGTTTGTAGCTGTCTTCAACATTGTAATCGTCCAAGCCTTGATACACATAGGGGCTGACCTTGGCTTGAATTGAAACCATGGGACATTGGCTTGAATTCAAGTCAAGACTTTCCTTATTTAACACATTTTCTCAAAATCTAGATCCTCTTGGCTTGAATTCAAGCCAAGAGGATCTAGATTTTGAGAAAATGTGTTAAATAAGTTAAGTCACAACAATATTCATCCTCTGAATATGCTCTTTGGTTATGCTTTTCTTTAGAAGAAAATAGGCTTCTGAAGTTTCGAGTACTTACGTTCACCATGTATACACCACACGAAAATTTGTTCAATAAGGAAGTCCCATCAATATTCCAGTATTTGTAATATTCACCATTTATTCAAGAGAGGGTGTGTATATTTTGCAGCCTCTTTTCACAATTCATAAACTAAGAATGGGTAGAGAGAATGGGCTCATTATCAAACTGAACAGCAGAAGATCATAGCATTTTGCAATGTAAATATATCAGAGTCTACGACTCTTCTGTTCCAGTTTACTTTCTTCAACCTCTTCTATTCTATTATATTCCTCCATGTGAATCACAAAAGAAAACCTTGGGGGAGACAAACATTTGGGGAATGTGCCTGTTGATCAAGAATAGGACACGGCTATGCTTCATACAAAATGTACCCTTGACCAAATTTGAAAAAACGGAAAACATCAGTGGGCCCTTGGTCTACTAGTGAAGTTGAATGGTTCTGAATGAGGCCACCGTGGATCAAGTCTTGCTGAGTGCATGGCTCCGACACCATAAGGGATGAGGCCGGGATCGTGTCTCAGGTGGATTTTGGCGGAATGGATACCCTTCAGTCCTTGGCTCTCAGCTGAAGAGGTCCTTTGAACCTTTAACAGAAAAGGGCAAAAAAACACAGAAAATGCAATAGATTTTTGTGTAAAAAAATTATCTTTAGTACATTTTGTATGAAACTTAGCCATAATTTTAAATTTAATAATGAAATTTATAGAACTGTCTTTTCAGCAGACTTCTTGATGCCCACATGGACAGCTCCCACATCAGGTACCTTCTTTTTGACATGTAGGTGTCAAAGACGACAGGAGAAAACAACAATTATGTTGTCTGGGAACGAAGTAATGGTTGGTACTTTTATGAAGTGACGAGGACAACTGTATCCATGTGATATTCTACATAATAAATGAGCAGTGATTTCGATAAAGTTTCTCATGATTGCCGAGTCTCCTGATAGGAACTAAAACGCATATCTTACCAAGAGGGACACTTAGTTTCCTTATATATTTGACGGTTTAGTTTGCTGGAATAATTGCTTGTATAATGTAATATAAATTTACATATATTTTTAATTTAAAAAACAAATTTTGATAAAGGTAAGAAATAAATTTTGATAAAGGTAAGAACAATTAATGACGAGATTTGTGAGAAGATAGCTAAAGTGCTAGGCTATTATAATATACTTTTTGTAATATATTGTTTTTGGGTATCACTTGATGAGGATTGTACACTCCAAATTTATCATAAGGTGCAGCTTTATCACCTTGTTTGGCTCTTTTTGAAAAATTAAAAAATAGATTTTTATAACATAATAAAATAATATATAATTAAATTAATTTTAATATCTTTTATTATCATTTATAATTTTATAAATGTACATAAATAATAAAATAAACTTTAATCTTAGTGAAAAATAATCTTTAATAAGAAGAGGAATTAGAATAAAGTTGATTTTTTTATTAATTTTTTAAAACATAAAAAATAGAATATCTTAATAAAAGATGACAATATTAAAAAAAAAATTTCTTATTAAAAGAAGATAATAATAAAATATAATTTTTTTTATTATGCACATTCTTTTTCTTAATAATAACGTTTTGATTAATGGAAAAAATAGGTTTTGAAGGGACCCAAAACCCTTTATAAAGAATAAGTTTAAGATATAGCAATAGGAGTACACCAAACACAACAAATCAGTCAAAACAAAAGGCCACCATCCTCATGAAACCACCCAAAAGAACCCAGCCAAAGAAACACCCACACCGTTGCAAAAGATAAAACATTGGAAATCCGCAACAAAAGATACACTATCTTTGTGTCCCCTTCAAATGAGATCGAAGGGTCAAGTCAAAAGTCGGGGAGAATTTCTTAGAATTTTTGCCTTTAATTGTAATCCAACCTTCTTCAACACTAGCAACCTTATTCTGCCAGCACAATGAATCAAGAGATGGAGAACCAACCCCCAAAAGTGGGGTTGAGTCACCTCGAGAAACAACTAGCGCAGGGCCACCATTAGATCCAGAAGGGCGATCATGATATGGAGTAGTAATGTCTGATCCAGCATCTAATAAAATACCATCCTTTCTAGCAAAACCAGCACCCACCGAAACAACAGAAAATCTGGTATCACCCAGTGTAGAAAGAGAAATTTCAGGTCCAGCAACAGGGATAGGGATAAAGCCAACAGCCCTAGTAGACCCATCAAGTCCAGCAATCGGGACAAGGATAGAGCCAACAACCCCAACAGACCCATCAATTCCATCAATAGGGACAAGGACAGAGCCAACAGCCCCAACAGACCCTTCAGGAACATTAATATCAGGACATAAGCCAACCTTCTCACCAACAGGTAGAGGATTGCCAGTATTAGGAGCAGCCTCCATCTCAGGGTGGGATGAGCATTTCAAGACAGTGTAATGTTGGGTAGAAGCACCCTTCCACCAAGAAGGAGAAGATTTCTCCCTCTTGGAAATGAAGCCATATTGAGAAGAAATATGACCAGTCTTAAAACATTTATGACATCTAAAAGGAATGCCTTCAAAGTCAAGTTGCTGGATCCAAGGTCCCAAGGATGATTCAATTTTAATTTTAACCGAGAGGCCCTTCGAGGTATCAATGTCTATCAAGATATGAGCAACAGTAGAATGATAATAATAATGTTTAAATATATGTTTTTTAAAGTTTTGAAAGCAATGCAAAATCATTACAATGGTATTTGCGAACATTGAAAAGGTTGGTTTAAAAATGGTTTAATAACTAAAGTGGTTTTAGAAACTTGAGACATTTTTAGCGATAAATTGTGGAAAGTGAAGTCCACAATATAAAGCCTATCAACTAACAAAAAGCCTAGCAAGAAGTTTCACATGTACCAATCGTCGATCAATTTATAGCTTTATTGGTTCATAATTGGTCCATTTGTGCACCATTACAGGGAAATTTGTGCACAACTACTGGGACATTTGTTCATTAGTACTAACAATTTTGAGTGCACAATTATTGGGGCATCTTTATGTAGGTATTGGGCAACGCTTTGAAATGACCACTTTTTGACCCATAGGTGCTTAAGGAATTCTAAAAGGAGATTCGTTAATACTTAGAAGCCAAAAAATATTTTTTAAGTAGCTTAGTAGCATATGGAAACGATAAAAAAAGTGTCGAAATTTGATAATTAGTTTAGACACTATAAATGTATGAAGTTAGCTAACTACTAACACACTTCCCCCTACTAATATTCTCTGAATTGTTGTCTTTCATGGAATGCCAAAATCAATCATTTTAGATAATCCATACACTTTTGGGCTTCCATAAACACATTGTTGGTACGAAAAACTCTCGTTCGAACCACCACCTAGATATTGTTATATGCTTCAAGTAAACTTACACCAACATTTCGAGGTGCTTAATGGTTGAAAGCTTATAACTCCTTTCGCTTGTGGTGGTTTAGAATTAGAAATAAATTGTTTGTGGGACCAAGGATTGTGTAAGAGTACTATGATCGAATCAAATGAAATTTATCCACCAAAGGCTAAAAAGAGTCTAAACCTAACAATAGTTAATACAAACATTAAGGGGCTTATGTAAAAGAGAAATTTTTGTACCAAATGGCTAGGAAGAGAAAGTTGTGTGCTTTTGGGAAACTACTTTAGTTAGCTCCATATTTTGACATATTTCAACATCCACAATAGCACATGAAAAGTTTTGAGCTCTCATGTGAGGTGTTTAGAGTTGTGGGAAGAGATGTGAGAACCTAAGAATCAAACCTCCTAGAGGAGCTCTACACTAATGTGGTTCCTCAAGTAAATGAAGGACAAGTAGGAGATGGAAATGCTTACAAGATTTGCAAGGGGAGAAGAGGAGAAAAGCTTGAGATTTAAAATGGGAAAATGATGGCTAAAGGTTTTGACAAAAAAGAGTGTTAAGGGATTATTGGGAGACCAAACAAGTAGGGTTATGCAAGGGGTATTAATGGGGATGTTATTAGATGAGGGCAAAGAATATTAATGGAGATGGTGTTGGATGAGGCCAAGAGGAGCTCTAAATTTTGATTGTCAATGGTGTAGCTTGTCCCTACAACAAAGGTGTCTTCTAGAAAACTTAGCATCAACATATGCGAATCAAGAGAGGAAGAATGTGCGAAGAAAATCATGCAGGTTTAAACAATATTTTTAGGAAGGTCTTAAGTGAACGACAACTAGCAAACATGTTAATAATTAGTGTTTTTAGGATTGTCACAATTTACTTTTAAATATTGAACACGGACATGAGTTTTTAGGGGTGTTGGTGTTCTATTAGAAACAAGTCCCTAGATTTGATGGGATAGGGGATAAGATCCTAAGACTTGTCATCCTATTTTTATTGTGATATGTATTCATATTGGAAACTGGGTTGAATGGTGCTAAAATAAAAATATAGGAATGGAGACTAAAATGCATGTACAAATGTAAGATGAAAATTATAAAGTAGGCAATTTTGGATCTTTTTATTTCACCCTCATTCTAGTGGGTTAATGACGCTAAATGAAGAAGTGCGATAATTTAAAGTACATTGCATAATTTAATTAAAACAAAACTATAAAGACTATTGTAAAAAGGTTATATAAGAGTTCATGCTCTCTTTTTTTTGTTTCCCTAAAGTGTATGCTCCAAGCCTACAATTCATCCAACATAGAAAAATAATATTTACTAATTATTAAGAGGAACCATGTTAATAAGGCTAAAAGAAACTAGAAACACCTCTAAATTATTTCATGTATCTATTGCAGTAAAGACAAAAGAGAGAGAAATACGTGAATGTTAGAATAAAGGTGACATTGACCTTGCAATTCTAAGTCATGTTCATGTGTTCCCATATAATCCTTGGAATGGGTTGGAAGTCTAGGGACCAAGGAGCTAAAATATTAAATATTTCATTGCCCAATAACATATTGTAATGCATTCATAAAGGGGGATCCCCCAATCATTTTCAGGCACCCACTTTGAGAGTGGCTACATGTCTATTCACATGTTAGTGTGTATTGACATTTAGTATTTACACATCTTTTATAGTTGGGCGCCCAAGTTTGCATGTTGCATGCCCTATTTTGTAACCATTAGATTCCTCGGAGAGTTAAAAAGTATCCAAGCTTGACCAAATTTGATTGGTTGTGGGTTAGGCACTCATGAGCAAGTTATGCGATCATTTATGATTTTGTACTATGTTTATGGGCTATTAAGGGATTTTTACCAAGATTTTTACCAAGCTTGTATGGAGGTGGCTTACAATGATATATATGTAATGCATCTCTTTCCTTTTAGTTCTTGGGGAAGCTATTGAGTGGTTTTTATATTTACTTCTTGTGATAAAATCCTTTCATTATTTGGCAAAATATTCATTTCACACTTCACCACAATATTGAACATGAAGTTTATATGTATGGCCTATACAACAGAAAACAAAGAAATAGAGAGACATTTATTTCTTTTACATTTATTTCTTTTTTACAACACTATAGATATCTAGCAAGTAAATGTTCTTATTATCTAAACCTATGAAACAACTTGTCAACATATTTGTCCAAAATTTAAATTAAAAAATGCCCTTTAACTTGAAGATCCTATGTTTTGATATATTTGATGCAATCATAGAAAATGGTACAACCATTGAAGAGGCCTTTATTGCTAAAGATATTTGTGAAAATTTATAAAGACAATAAGGACAACCTTCTACATCTAGTGATAAACTTCGCCTTTGGGCTAAGAATAAGAATATTTTTAATAATGGTGTAGTGAACTCAAAAGCTATTCAAATCGCATACAATATATCAACAAAGACACAAGGTGTCATTCTTTCTAAACAAAACAACACCTTTAGGCAAAATGACATTTTGAGAAGGAACTTCACTCCTCTTGAAGTACATATTGAAATAGCCCTACACAAACTTGTTCAAGCTAAGAAGATTGCTTACTCGAAGTTAGAAATCAAGAATCAATAATAAACAACCATGGTATAAATATAATGGGTTTGTGACTATCATTAAATCAAAGGGCATAAGACTTAAAATTGTGTTAAATGAAACATCTTATCCAAAACCTCTTAGACAAGGGTAATGTTACTATTAAAAACACTCCTTCCTCATCACTTTGTGATCTTAAGACATTCAAGAATCCACTCCTTAATCATGGAAGATAGGATTACTCTAATAAGGGTAGAAATGTTGAGAATGTTTATTATTTTATTATTTCCTATAACTACATTAAAACTAACTTGGGGGAAGCCAATGCATGTGTCTCTACTCTGATTATAAAAGATCAAAATCTTGTGTTTGTCGTTACTACACGTGGAGGTAAAATTATCCTTTTAGGAGGCCAATCCACATCTCATCCTATATCCAATTATAGTCTTCTAGATCATTTTGGGAGAAATCTTGCACACATATCTATTATATAGATTTTTATGCATCTCCTTCTCATAGAGAGATCCTGGAGAAAGAAATCCAAGAGACATTAGTACCTAATAACATGAATATTGATCAATTTCAAGTCATGATAGGACATATTAGCTCTAACCATCACTTTGTGTTTATAGAGAAAGACGTTTCCAATGACTCCCCTATAATGAGCCTTTACACCTAGAGGTTTTGATTCTTAAACATAAGGTCAAGATAGTCTATGATAGATAATGGAGCATGTTTGAACATTTTCACCCCACAATTGGTGAAAAAATTTAGAATATTTGAGGGTGTCATTAATTCTTAGAGACACATCATAATAAAATCCTATGATGATGATGAATGTGAATCCAAGGGGACAATAACATTGCCTAGTCAAGGGGACAATAACATTGCCCGGTGGTTCAATGATCTCCTATGCGGATGTGGCTGCCTTTGAAGCTGGTATTCATGGTCCTGCCCCTGCTGGTAGGGGGGGATCCTGGTCCTCTCCTCTTGTGCAGTATGTTCCTTTAAGTAAACCCCTTGTGATTAATCTTGATACTGATACAATCGATTAGATTTCTAAAACTATGGATGACTTCTCCTCCAATGCTTCTATCTTCCATTTTAGGGGTTTCTAGCCCTCTCTTTCTTATTTACATGCTTGGATTTCCAAGCATTGGGAACCCATTTTAATCGATGTTGTTCAGATATACCTTGTGGCAAGGGGTTTTTTTATTGTTAAGTTTGAAAATGCTGAAGATAGGAAAATTATTTTGTTTAATAGTTGTTTCACTTGAGAGGAGCATTTTTCCCTGATGGCCAAACCCTGGTATCAGGTGTTTGACACTATTTCTGAATCCTTTAATAAAATACCCTTATGGGTAAGATTTATGAATCTCCCTCTTCATCTTTGGTTGGATTCGGTTTTGGAATCTGTGAGTGAGGCTATTGGGGATTTCCAAATGGTGGATTCAGATTCCTTTGAAATATTTAAGACGACATATGCTCATATTCTTGTGGAGGTTGATGTTTCCAAGGGTCTTCCTGAGAAGATAACTTTGGCTTCTTCTTTGGGCTCTTGGACTTAGAATCTTGATTATGAGGGAATCTTGTTTAGGTGTAGGAAGTGCCACAAGACTAGCCATCTTGCTACGCGGTGTTTATTTGATAAGGTCAAATCGAAGAAATTGCCTACTTGGTGGTCGGGGGCTTCTGATCACCATTATACAATTCGTAAAGTTTCTAAGGAAGGGGGTTCAGTTGCTTGCTCTCCTCAGACTGATCATGATTTGGTTGGAGTTTCTGTGGATGCCTCTGTTGCTATTGATGATGTCTTTGAAGCTACAGATTTTGTCTCTAATGCGACTTTGGTTCAGACTATTTTTGTACCCCTTCTAGTGCTACTACTGTTGTCCCTGACTAGATTGTTGATGTTGTCTCTGGTCGTGGTGCTATTCATGTCCCTCATGTGGTTTCTGATTTGACTTGCCCTTTAGTGGGCTCTTCTTGCTCTTCTTTGGCTTGGCAGAAGGCTACTGAAAAGGTGGAGGATGGAAGGACAACAGTTAAGGGAAAGAAATTTAAATCTTCCACTCCTCTTGATATGAATTTACGTTCTCATAAGGATGAGCGAAAATGTAAATCTTGATTGCCCTTTGTTGTGATTTTTTGTTCCATATGGTAGGAACTATGGTTGGTTCCTTTGGTTTGATTGGTGGGGCACCACAATTGTATTGGTCTTTCATTGCCATATCTTTTTATGCTCGTGTATAAGGTTTCAGGACCTTTCAAATCTTGTTTTTACTTAATCAAAACATTGCCTAGTCAAGTTCGTTTCCTTATAGTTGAAACTTTGTCAAGTCTTAGACCTTGATCTCCCTTGTAACATTTTTCTTGGTTGTCCATGTATACATGCTATGAAAGCCATACCTTCTACATATTATCAATGCATAAAATTCCCTCATGAGGGTACCAAAGTTACTATTTATGAAGATTCAAACCCTTTTGTGTATTACAAGGCTATTGAAGCCAAATTTCATAAAGCTAATCAAGTACTTATTATTTTATGAAACTCCATCCTCATTATCGTATACATAACCATCCAATTCAACCTCATCATCCAATGCCACCATTCTTGAGATCAAAGTTCAAGTCGATGACAAAGGTTGTGGAGAATATTGTGTTCAACAATCTTTTGTGTTGGACAAATTCCACTTTCACCTAAAACATATGAAAGACATAAACACAAACAAGACTTATCAACAATTGATATCAAAGCTAAACCTACTACATTTGTGCCTTGGGATGAGTTGGGAAAATAAAATGTAGAAGAATACATCTCAACCTAGTTATATAAGGACAACAAAGAAGATCTACCTATCATACTTGTTGAAAAAATATCATAAGGTCCTTTTCATAATTAAAAATATGAGTTATCAAGGTAAAGGTTTGGTTTTCAAGGACAAGGAATCATACAACTTTTTTATTCACTCTAGGTATTTGTTAAGAAATGATCATGAAAAATTATTGTCTAAAATTGTCTACCATTTTCTTGTAAAGGAGAAGTTTCTCATTGTTTGTTTGATAGTCATCGTTTACTTGTCAAATAATGAGTCACAAGTCTTCATAAACTTGAAGTTCTTTTATACACTATTTGATAGTCATAAACTTGGCTATAGGACTCCCAAAAAAGTTACTTCTAAGATTGAGAATATCCTCATGGAAGAAGCTAGGTCTTTTCCCATTGTCAAAACTACTATTAGGATACCCTCAAATGATCCTTTATGCACATTATTGATTTATTCGAAGACTATAGAATTTCTACCTCATCAACTATATCCTTCACACCTCAACCTAATGAACTTAAACTTGTTTACTCTCATCTTATAGATTGGTAACAACAAGAACCACCAATTCTTGATACTTTTCAAAATGATGAAGCTAATGTTGAATTCATGGGACTATGAGAAAACATACCTTAGGGGATAATAAAGATGGTTTTACCATTGAACTCAATGAGACAATATACTTTGGTGAGAAAATTGACTCATTTAACCACAAGAATCAAGACTTAAACATAGTAAATTGATCCTTTAGTGTGAGCAACAATGATACATCAGTTGCAAATGAAAACATTCTTGAGACAACTACCCTTGATATTCCCGGATATAAAGAAATATCTCATATCTTAGTGGAAGAAATACAATAGATAAATATATGAACAACACAAGAACTTAAGATCGTATTTGTTCCATCATCCCTATCACCCCATGAGAAAGAAAATCTCATAATATTTTTCAAAAATAGGACTATGAACTTTGTGTGGTCATATGCAGATATTATTGGTCTTGACCCATCATTAGTAGTTCATCACTTGATAGTTTTTGTTAATGAAAAACATGTGAAACAAAAAATGCAACCTCAAGTAGCCTTATTGGTGTAAGTGCAGCTTCAAAAAATACCAATTGTTGGGTTCACTAAACCTTGATTATCTATAGTGGGTTTCTAACCTTGTTCCAATCACTAAACCCATTGGGGCATCCATGTATTTCTTGATTTAAGATATGTTAAAAAGCTTGTCCTAAAAATGACTTCCCTTTGCCCAACATTGATATGATTGTAGACTTAACAGAAAGACATGAGATGGTTTATTTAATGGATGGATTTTAAAGATATACTTCAATCCATATTGTTGAAGATCAACATAAATAAAATTTCATGTGTCCTTGAGAACCTTTTGTTGGAATGCAATGCATTTCAGTTTAAAGAATATAAGGGCTACCTATCAAAGAGAAATGAAAACAACATTTCATGACCTTTTTGACACTATTATGGAAGAATATGTAGATTACATACTAGGAAAATTGATCACAAGAGACACTCACTTAGATATCCTCAATTTTTTTTTGATAGACTAGGAAAGTATCAAGTAAGATCAAACTCAAAAAAGTGTCTTTGGTGTCACTTTAAGAATTTTTTTGGATATATTGTTTCCCATAGAGGCAACAAAGTGGGTGTTTGATGAATTCAAATCTATAATTTGCATGCCTTCTCTAACCATATATAACAATGATTTATCCTTCAAGAAAAACTTCTATGAATTCGACATTTCATAGCTCAACTATCACACAAGTGTCATCCCTTAAAACATCTCTTACATAAAAATGTCATATTTAAACGTGATGAGAAGTTCCAACAAGCCATTCAACAAATAAAAGACTATCAAACTTCATCTTTAGTGTTGATGCTTCCTATTTAAGGAAAAACTTTACTATTATATGTATGTGACTGAATGTGACCTCTAAATCAGGCACAACACAACATGGTCATTATTCACTTGATAGAATTCGGGAGAGTATGAAGAATTCAATCCAAATTCCATGGTGAGGCCACCTGTTGCCTCCTATGTGAATGGGGTGTTTGAATACTCTCAGAACGAGAGCCAATAGCTGGGAGACCAATTCAACAATGGAGGATTTGAAAGCAAATATGAGCAAAATGAAACTAAGCTAAGAATGAATGCAATTAATCTAGAAAACTTTGAAAGAAATATGAAATGCAGATTTTTATTTGATTTTGAAATAAAGATGATATTAGACTAAGAACAAGTAAGCAAATTTAATCTAAATTTGAAATGCAATTACACTAATATGAGAAATTAAACTAGATAATGCAATAAAAGAGCTTTGAAAATAGTGAGATATTAGACTAAAAAATGCCTATAGTGTAGATGCTCTCAAAAATTGCCCTCCCTTAAATGAGAAAAAAAAGGTTCATTAAATAGAGAAGCCCGGAGAGGAATGAAGAGTTTCTTGATTTGAAACTCCTGACTCTTCATTCCCCTTTGAGACAAAAAGGTATGAATTATTTAATTAAAAGAATGAAATTTGCCACATGTGGGGAGTGACCTTTCGAGTAATTTGAATTATTAAATTCAAATAAAGAGGTGTCCATTCAATTAACTAAATATTTATTAATTCCTTTTTAAGGGTAATTAGCCAAAGGGGTAGATTTTAATTTAATTCAAAGTGCTTAGGACTTTAGAACTAAATTAAATTATCATAGAGGTAATTTAGCTAATTAAAGTCAAGGACTTTAGGAATTAATATTAATATTTGATTATTGCAATTTATGGTCTTTGCAATTGACATCAAGTCAAATTAAGTCAGGTAGGAGAGAGAAAATTACCTAGGGAACTAGGACTTTGGTGATGTAAAATCGAGATAATGCACCAAAATTGATGAAATTAAATAGGTGCCAATTTTGGGGTATTACATTTGCCCCTCTTTGAATTGATGTGCGAGCAGCGCGTTGATTCAAAGAATAGTCTGAAGTGACAGATGAAAGTAGATCAAAGCATGAATTTTACGAAGTCTAAGTTAGATTGCAAAGACAATGGTTCTTGAGAGATGTGAGAATCGGGATTAGATTGCCCCAATGCCCCAGAGTGAGATTTAGATGCAAATTAGGACTGTCTCCAGAATTGGGGTTAGATTTCCCCAATACGAAGCTCAGCCCTTTGAGACCCAGGTTAGATTGCCCAGATAACGGTCTAAAAGAGATTTCGAGAGCCATCTTCAGAATGAAGCTTGACTCCCAGGAATTAGGGTTAGATTGCCCCAATACCCAAAAGATTTCGAGAATCCCCTCCAAAATGAAACTTGATTCCCGATGATCTGAGTTAGATTGCTCAGATACCTAAGAGATAGATGATAAGATAGCAAGATGCGAGGCACCGAGATGCCCCAAGCAATGAAATTTGATGATTCAGATCAGACTGATTCAAGAATTGATTCGACAAGATTCAATGATGCAATAATCTTGCCCCCTCGGGAGTGAAATCGAAAGATGACACGTCAGAAGATGATTGATAGCAAGAGGTTGCAGATAAGGACAAGATCAAAGATCAGAAGAATTCACAGAAGATAAATCAGAGCAATGTAGAGGTCCTATTGATATAGTTTGACCATGGTTGACCAAATTTGATTAGAGTTGACTTTGATGAAAAGAGAAAAGATCTCAAGAACATGATGCAAAGATGAGGATCTGGTAGGAAGATGACACCAGAAGGCTGACTACACAAGCATCCGATCCAAAAGGAGTCCAATATTTAAAACGTGATTTTGAGCCACTTAGAGATGTCAGATTTTGATTTCGATCCCGAAAAAGGATGCATCCAAGATGAGACTGGGACAAAAGATGAGAACCTTTGATGAAGTAGATCCAGAAGAAAGCAATCAAGAGAGCAACAAGAAAGTGCTCCAAATGCAAGCCTAGAATGAAAGATGCAAGTCTAAATGCAGGCCTAGGATGAACAAATGCAATCCTTCGGACTCGGCTTTTGGACTCATCGTATTTATCATCATTGAGTTCGTTTAAGCACGAAACAATCGCAAGATGCCATAAAATTCTCCCCAACATGAGAATATGAATATGACATAAGTCTTAAATTTGTTGAAATGAGGTGTAAGCATTAAGGCACAAGAAGCTAGAATGACCTGAACACCTATTCCTTTTAATTTAGCAAGTTAACATAAGCATCAAAGCACATTTGCTAGAATGACCAGAATGTCTCTTGTGAACAAACACACCAAACACGTGAGAGATCTTTCTTTTGCCAAAGAGTGCTCGCAGTGACCCCTACGTTCACTTAGCAAGACGAGCATTAGCAATTCCAAATGTAGCAAAATAAGTCACTCAAAAAAAACAAGGAGAAGAACCAACCTCACCAAGGCGTCCATATAAAAGGAGTTGAGGTACGCATGGCCATCCAATACGAGATGAAGGCTCTTACAGATGGACACCCCTCTTATATGAATTCTTTGGATCATTGGAACTAAACCAACAAACTGAAAGCAAAGAAAAAGAAAAGCAAACAAACAAGCACTCAAAGAAAACAAAGCTCAACATGCCTCAAAGGAACACACAGTTAGTTTTAGTTTCAGTTTAAGTTTGTGTTCAAGTGGATTGAAGTCGATTCAGAAAGATAACATTCGAAGTCTCAATGAGATAACGATAGCAGGCAGACGCAGTGAGAATCACTGGTGACCATCGCAAGGGACAAAGTCTCAAGAAAATATCAGGAAGCTAATGAAGTATCGGTAGGAAAACACAGCGAGAACCACTGGTGACCGATATGAGAGAGATCCTCAAAGCAAGAAATCTCATAGATACTAGTGAAACATCAGCAGGCAGACGCAGTGAGAACCACTGGTGACTGATGTAAGGGAGAAATCCTGAAGAAGAGAGATCGAATGAAAGCTAGGTATCAATAGGCAGGCACAGTGGGAACCACTGGCGACCGATACACAAGAGATTCTCACGGAGAGAAATCTCAAAAGTAGCTAGGCATCAGCAGGCAGACACAGTGAGAACCACTACTGACTAATGCTCAAAAAGAGTTTCTGAAAGTGATAGGACAATGCCCCCTAGACTAGGGAGATGCCCCCAAGTATGACCAGTTCCAATCCATGAAGAGTTGAGGAAAACTCAAAGACAAGCGCATGAGCTAGCAAACTAAAGAAGGAAACAAACTAAAGCAGGAAAGCGGGAAAACAAACTAAAGCAGGAAAGGAAGGAAACTAAAGCAGGAAAGCGGGAAAACAAACTAAAGCAGGAAAGGAAGGAAACTAAAGCAGGAAACTAAGAGCCAAGCGATGCTGAGATGAGATGCAGCTTCAGGAAACAAGAGGGGCTTGTTTACCAGGTTTTCACCATCTTGGCAGAGATTCTATTTTTGCTACCATGACGCCTGTTTACCAGGTTTTCATCAATGGCACATTTTTCACTTTTTCAATTTTTTTGTACTTTTCTCTTTTTTAAATTTTTTTGTATTTTTTTAATATCTCATTTTTTTGTATTTTTGATCTTTTCATTTTTTTTGTATTTTTCACATTTTCTATTTTTTTTTGTATTTTTTCAAATTTTTTTATTTTTTTTGGTATTATCAAGGCGCCTGTTTACCAGGTTTTCACCAGGATAATAGATACATCAAAGCGCCTGTTTGCCAGGTTTTCACTAAGATGATCATTTTTTCAGGACATTTTGCAATTTTTAGGATTTTTTGCAATATATCAATTTTTAGGATTTTTTCAGGACCAATAAGTATGTACATGAGCACATAGAGAATGTCAGCTATAGAACTTCTTTAGATGAAGAGCATTGATGGGCTCTTTGAGTTTCTCTCCTTCAGTGGTGATCTCTGGAAACACAGTCATTTGTAGTAGTAGCCAGCTGAGAAGTTGCAGAATCAAAACCAGATGTTGTAGCAGTAACAGGAGATCCAACCAGTAGTGTCCAACTATCGAGAGATCCATAGTCAAGGAAAGATCACTTAAGTGAGACCCACAAACATCCTCGTGGACACATCTTAACTCTTTATCAGATTTCCCATGCTCTAAATGCTTAGGGAGAGTATATTCTAGATTTTTCTTAGTCATGCCATTAGTAATAAGGAGATACTGATATGCACTTTGGGAAAAGGCAAGATGGAGTGAAGAGGATAAAGTATGAGAGGCAAGGGTGATGGAATGGAGGGAAGTATGAGAATTTTGGAAGCTTGAATGGCAACTTTGATTTTCCTTTTTTTGGAATCCACATAGCTTTTGAACTTTTTCTTCTTTACTTTGAGGTGCTTTTGATGACAACGCCTGTAAGATGGATTTCGAGATCCATTTTTTATTTATTTTCTGGCTTTTGATTGTCTTCTTCTCTTTAAGGACCTTTGCGGTCTTTTCAACACCTCTATTGCTTTTTTCTTTCTTCGGAGTCACATGTCGATTAGATGGGACATGGTGACCTTGAGATATAAGTGGATTCTCGTTATTTTTGTTTTTATGTTGCACATCCAAGTTACTTCCAAAAGACTCAGGAATGGTGGATGAAAGAGGCTTATATGACTGGTTCAGGTGGAGAGGTGGAAATGGAAGTGGACGGGCCACTTTTCTGGGAGATGAAGGGGGAAGAAAAGTCAATGGAATGGGCTCAAGTGCAAATATATCAGTATCATCCTCATCATTCATGGATGCATCAAATAGATCAAGAAAGTAATCTTCCATAGAGCATTGTCGATTGTGAGTCATCTTGGAAGAGTCAGATAAGTTTGGAGGAATATTATGTGAGCCTAACCAAGATGGTCTATTCCAAGAGTCAGGTCCCCTTTCAGGTGGTAAGAGTGCATGAATAGGAACCATTTCAATTCTGGATCTACCAATATTCCATGAAGCTATAACAGAATGGGGTCTTACATACCCATGATTTGCTGGAGCAGTAGGAGTATAGCTTGGAGTGGATGGCCTAAGAGCCATAGGAATGATCTCCACAGGAGGGTGGAAAGGATCATCATCAATAGCTTGATTTGGAGGATCATAACTTTCTCCTCTTTTTGAGTTGTTAAGACTATCATATAGGTGCGTAGCATCAACTAGTATTTCTATAGTAGCATCTGATATAGAGTCCCATTTAGCTAGAGACATAGTCGGAGGCGGACTTTCTTCATTGTTGTCATCTAACATAGGAAGTGTTTCTTTAATAGTAGGATCTTGTTCAGTAGTAGAAGCAGTAGAGTAATCTAGAATAGGCATACCTTGAGGCATACCCAAGATAAGGGAAGCATCCAATAGTTGTTCCCAATCAGTATGTGTGCCATTGTAGTCATCAGCAGTAGGATTTTGTTCAACAGTAGAAGTGGTAGAACAATCTAGAATAGGCATACCCAAGATAAGGGAAGCATCCAACAGTTGCTCCTAATCAGTATGTGTGCCATTAGAGGCAGTGACATATTTAGTAGTAGCTGTAGTAGTAGAAATCTGTTCAGTAGAGTGTATAAAATCCTCCTGGTGAGGACCAAGATCATGTTCTTGAAGCACTTGAGAATGTAGATAAGACTCTTTCTGGTAGTTTGAATCAGAATTTTGATCATTCAAAGGTCTTTCATATGTCATAGGCCGAATCTGTGTTTCTTCATCATCTAAATCTGCATGCGAGTGCAAGCTGCAGCTAGGTTGGTCAAGCTCATAGCTCTAATAGCTAATACCAAATCCATCTTCAGAAGGTTCCTCATAGGAATGTGGAGATGGAGGGAGAGTTGTTAATGACAAGATGGACTCAACCTGATATTCCCCCATGCCAATATCTTTGATCTTCAGGGTCTTTTCTATTTCTTTTAGCTTGGCATCATAGAACTTAGTGGATTCTCTATTGGCGGGAACAAAACTATCTGTCACTTGGGTAAGCATCTTAGCAGAGCAAGTATTTAGGCTAGCACTATTGTCAATGAGGACGCGGGGGATACTCTTGGGGCCTATCATAACTTTAGTGTGCAGGAGAGCATTATGCAGGTGGCTCAGCAAGTGATCGTCTTCCTCAGCGAATGATAAATAATGAGGCGAGGTCAAATGACCCACCATAGATTGAAACTGGTCAAGATTGAGATCTTTGGGGATGTTTGCCTTGGTGAGGGATTTATCCATAGATAGTTTTGGTTTGAAAGTCGAAGGCTCGGGACCTTGGAGAATGATATTTGCATGAGATCGAGGGATAGCATTCGCACAAGCTGGAGATTGTGCGTAGTTATAAGAGGGAGGCATAGGGCCTCGCAAGACAAAGGGAGTTTTGGGTTTAGGAGTATCCTCGTTCCCTGGAGCAATGATCATGTCACAGTGAGAGATCCAAGGTTTTTTTCTAGCAAATCTGGAAGGCGGTTGAGCTTCTGTTGTAGCCTTCTCAGTGGCATTGACTGTTTGCATGCTAGAGCTAAGATTAAAGGTAGACTTTGAGGGTTTTGGCATCACATTGTCAACAAACCTGTCATTCATAACATCTATGTTTTTTTTGACAATCTTATCCTTATCCTTGTTTGAGGGAGAAGGTCCTTGCTTGTTGTCTTTGTTCAAAGTCAATTCTCCCTTCTTGACCATAAACGCTTCTATCCTCACAGCCCACCTAATCATATTGTCAAAAGTGAGGGGACCTCGTAATCGTACTTGGTATCCAAAATTTGGGACAAGATTGTCCAAGAAGATATCAAACTTTTTAGACTCGGGTAATTCATGCGGATACTTCGTGCATAGTTGTCTCCATCTCTGGCGAAATGTTAGGAGAGGCTCCCCTTGTCATTGTTTCAAATTGCAAAGGTCCTGGATGTTGACCAAATATTGAATATTGTGGGATTGATCATAACTCTTGTCATTTTGAGACTGACCATGACCTTGGTCGTTTGGAGATTGCTTATGACTAGCACTGAATTTATCTACCCTTGGGAAGGGGAATGGATCTCCCATATTGTTGGTAGTATTTTGAGAGATCGTGAAAGAGTCAATAGGTTTGAAAGGATCAATAGGTTCGATTTTAGAAAGTGACCCTTCAGAGTCTTGCTGGTCTTCAAACAATGGGTTATAATATTCTTGAAATAATAAGTCAGACTGTATCTAAAATAATGGATTGTAATACTCTTGGAATGAGGAGGAATGTGAGGATCTCTCACAAAGTTCAGATTTCATAATAGATTCGGAATGACCTATGTCTCGATTACGTGGTTTACTTTGATCTTGATCAGTATTCTGAACAGGATAAGTCTTACCACTTCGAGTCGTGATAGTCATAGACGAAGATGTAACAAGCAAAGATTTGGGATAAAGCTAGACTCTGTCTCTAAGATAACAAAAAGGAGATAAATGGCTAGAATAGCCAAGATGCAAGATGAACCTGGTATGAATTGTCAAAAAGAGATGGCTAGAACAGCCGAGATAAGACAATCGCAACGCAAGGTACAAGAGCACAATGAGATAAGGTAGACTAATGAGAGACAATATGAGTCAAAGCAAAGATCAATCGATTCCTAACTCAAGACAAGCAGTTTTTGACGGTGAACGATAGGAAAATAGAAAAATAGATCACGGACATAAGGCAAATCAGATTTATGTCATTGATCAAGCATGTAAGACAACAATCAAGGAGTTCAAGCAAATAGTCTTCAAGAAATGGGCAAGGGACAAAGCAACCTTGCGCATGAACAAGAATAGTGACTTAGTATTTCTACTCCCTAAGGACTCTACTTGTGTATGTTCTTGAGAATGTTTTAGCAGGCACTTAAAACACAACAACATCCTAGCAAGTTGTCTACAAGGCTATACATAGCTCTTCTAAAGGGATTCCTTGATATACGCAAGGTACGTGAGGCCCAAATCCGTAGATGAGAAGAATTCAAAATCACACAGTCGGGGGGAGACGGTAACCCAAATCTCCTCCTTCACTTCTCAAAGGTATAAAGTTCTTTGAGGCTTAGCCAAGAGTGAAATCTAACTCATTCCCAAGAGAGGTGTCTTTGGATTCACCTCCCGATATTTATACTCCGCCAGAACATGGGAGTTAAGGTCATCCCTTGAGGTGATGAAATCCCCAAGCAAGCCTTCTAGAAATGAAAAAGTAAGTAATTCTCTATCAAAAGTATTGAAAAGCACTAAAGGTGGAACACTTAACGCTTAAAGAAAATATGAGGTGAGTCCACAAGGTGGAACACTTAACACCTCACACAAGCTACAAACGAGTCCACAAACTAGAAAACAAGTGAGTTCCAAAAAGCACAAAAGGGTTGCCTACTGGAACAATTAACGCTTCTTTCCTATAGACCCCTCCCCTTTAATGTGGCGCTGAGATTGCAACCACGGGGTGGAATGAGGGGCCGACAGATTAGCGAGTCCAATAACCCAAGATAGCAATCTAGATCAATCACAAGTAATCTAAGACTGCTAATCAATACTACTCATAAGTGCAAAAGGGTTTGAATAGTGGAATATTTAACTTTCCAAGTAAACATGAAGTGAGTCCACAAAGTGGTGCATTTAACTCTTCATGTAAACAAGGAATGAATCCATGCCCTCAATCACTCAATGAGATATTTGATATTGGAACCAAGAATTACTTAAGGTTTAAACACAAGCATTCACTTACATAAACTTGTATGAAAGAAAATCTATGTTCATTCATTTCCCATTAAGAGCATCAATTAAAATGTGTTCTATGAAAGCATGTAAACACTCAAGCCAAACACATGAGAGGTTCAATTTTAATCCCAAAGTCTAAATGTTATAGAGATTTTAAGAACTCACCTTAGGTCCAAAGATCTGTAATCCAGCATTTAGCACACATCCGAAAGTACAGAATCAAGACAAATCAATGGCAAACCATAAGATATGTAACATTGTTGTCTTCAAGACAATCTTTAAAGATTGATTTATTTGACCCATAAAATCACAATATTAAAATTTCTAGAAAGAATGAAGTTTTTAGCCAACATCAAGAACTACCATTTCCCAAAATTACAAGGTCTTATGATTCCATTTGGTTCCTCAACCAATAACCTTTTCAGACTGTAATTTTTCTGTCATAAATTAGAGTTAAAACACCAGGCCCTGCCTAGGGAATCACATATCTTTCTCAAAAAGAATCCAAATGAAACCAAACTAATTTCATAGTAACTATTAATGAATCTAATTTCCAAATATGTAAGACATTTATTTTTTCCATTCTTAAATCATTTTCTAAAAGCAAATCATTGCCTGCAACTCCAATGCAGATTGTTAAAAACTAGTTTTCACTCAAATGCCCATAACTTTCACAAATCTGCATAAAAATGACTCAAACCAAAAGGAAATGAAAGCTAATTCACATATATTTCCAATAAATATTATTATAGATCCTTATTATTCACAATTTGTCCATACAAAATGTTTCAATCTGATTGTATTCAGAGAATCTCAAATCTGCAAATACCCACTTTCACCAAAATGATCATAACTTATTCATTTCTTTATAAAAATGAACCAAAATAAAAGCATGAGAAAGATAATTCATCATTATATCCATCCATTACTATATTACAAAGTTTTCAGGCTGTAAATGGCCGTACAAGGCCTGAAACCAATACTAAAACTAAAAAACCAATCAAGAATGAGGCCATAAATTGATCTTTTCTGCCCCACGGTGGGCGCCAAAATGTATGTGACTGAATGTGACCTCTAAATCAGACACAACACACCATGGTCATTATTCACTTGATATAATTTGGGAGAGAGTATGAAGAACTCAATCCAAATTCCATGGTGAGGCGACCTGTTGCCTCCTATGTGAATGAGGTGTTTGAATACTCTCAGAACAAGAGCCAACAGCCGGGAGACTAATTCAACAATAGAGGATTTGAAAGCAAATATGAGCAAAATGAAACTAAGCTAAGAATGAATGCAATTAATTTAGAAAACTTTGAAAGAAATATGAAATGCAGATTTTTATTTGATTTTGAAATAAAGATGATATTAGACTAAGAACAAGTAAGAAAATTTAATCTAAATGTAAAATGCAATTACACTAATATGAGAAATTAAACTAGATAATGCAATAAAAGAGCTTTGAAAATAGTGAGATATGAGACTAAAAAATGCCTATAGTGTAGATGCTCTCAAAAATTGCCCTCCCTTAAATGAGAAAAAAAAGGTTCATTAAATAGAGAAGCCCGGAGAGGAATGAAGAGTTTCTTGATTTGAAACTCCCGACTCTTCATTCCCCTTTGAGACAAAAAGGTATGAATTATTTAATTAAAAGAATGAAATTTGCCACATGTGGGGAGTGACCTTTCGAGTAATTTGAATTATTAAATTCAAATAAAGAGGTGTCCATTCAATTAACTAAATATTTATTAATTCCTTTTTAAGGGTAATTAGCCAAAGGGGTAGATTTTAATTTAATTCAAAGTGCTTCGGACTTTAGAACTAAATTAAATTATCATAGAGGTAATTTAGCTAATTAAAGTCAAGGACTTTAGGAATTAATATTAATATTTGATTATTGCAATTTATGGTCTTTGCAATTGACATCAAGTCAAATTAAGTCAGGTAGGAGAAAGAAAATTACCTAGGGAACTAGGACTTTGGTGATGTAAAATCGAGATAATGCACCAAAATTGATGAAATTAAATAGGTGCCAATTTTGGGGTATTACATTATACACATTGGCTACTATAGATACACTAGGTGCTCTTCTTGTGCAAAACGATGATACAAGAAAAGAGAGCTATCTATTATATTAGTTGTACCTTGGTAAAATATGAGATTAATTACACTCCAAAAAAATGAAAATATTTAGTTGTTTCTTTTGCAACACAAAAACTTCAACATTATATGTTTAATTATTAAATGAAGCCCATTTCCAAAGTTAGACTTTTGAAATTGCTTTTATCTAAGACTATCCTTACTAGTCTTATGGAAAATTGGTCATAATATCAAGTGAATTTGACATTGAATATATGGATCATATAGCTATCAAGGGATAATTTATTTCCAACCAATTAGTAAACACACCTATAGAGGTAGATCAATTGATTATTTTAGAATTCCTTAACAAAGGGATTTTTGTAACTAGATCACCACACTTGTGGAAGTTATAATTTGATGGATCTAATTCTTCGCATGGGTCAAAATTTGGCATCCTTTATATCACTCCACAAGGAAATTGTATCCCAAATTCATATTGATTATCTTTCCTTTGCACAAAAAACATGGTTGAATATGAAACCTTAACCACAAGACCTAGAATGACTATCAAATAGTGTATAAAAGAACTTCAATTTTATGGAGACTCATGACTCATTATTTGAAAAGTAAATGATGACTATAAACAAAAAGATGAGAAACTTCTCCTTTACAAGAAAATGGTAGACAATTTTAGACAATGATATTTCATGATCATTTTTTAACAAATACCTAGAGTGAATAACAAATTTATTGATGCTATGGGTACCATTAGATCCCTCTTATATATGCTTTATATTAGCCATTAGTTTGAGTTATTAATCAACCAACTTTTAATCCCATATTTTGACATTCCAAAACCTAAAATATTATGTAAACTAGTTGGTCTCGCTTCCCTATGGTATCTATTATGTTAACACCTATTTTCATAATAACACATTTCCACCTAACCTATCTAGTACCCAAAGAAAGACATTTGTATAATGTACTTCTTACTTTATTATCTTAGGTGATACCTTGTATTGAAGGAGTCTTGATGGTATCCTCCTTATGTGTATAGGATCAAAAGAAGCTAAATTTTCTTTGTGTGAGGTACACAAAAGTATTTGTAGGGATCACTCTGGTGGACTTAACCTTGTAAAAAAGTTAGTTTGAACATGATATTATTAGCCGACTATGGAACAAGATGCACAAAAATTTGTTAAGAAACATCAATAATATCAACAACACAGGATGTAATTCATGAGGTAGCTTAAGAATTGAAATTTATCACTACTCCTTATCCCTTCTCAGAATGGGCACTCAACCTTATAGAAAAAATCCACCCCCCCTCATCCAATCTTTATAAGTTCATTATAACCACCACTAAGTATTTTATGAAGTGGATAGAAGAAATTTCATTTGTAACATTATTGGAAAACAAATAGTGACATTAACCATTCATTATATCATTTTTCACTATGCATCCCTCTTGTCATCACTATAGATAATGGTAAGACCTTCCAAAATTAAGATGGTTGTGAAATTTTCCAACAATTCCATATACAACATTTTTTTGAATCCCCTCCCACATGCAAGCAATAGTCAAGTTAAGGATTCCAATGAAAGAAAACTGAAAAATCCCTAAGAAATAGTGATTGAAGTTGGTCATGACCGACATTTACAACTTAACCCTGCTTCATGGGCTTATTGTACTAGTATTTGAATACCTATAGGAGCCACACTTTATTCACCTGTCTTTGAAATTGAAGCTATTTTTTTTATTAAGGTTGAGATACCTTCACTGCGAGTATCGTTGAAATAGTTTTTTGGTATTATAGATACTTTAACAAAATATACATCATAACAAGTTTCTCAGAATTGCATGAGATCACATAGGGTGAGATATGCATGCTACAAATATATAAGACTGTCATGTTTAATTTATGAATATACAAAATTGATTATACTCAAATGACACAACCCTCCTTTATCTTTTTCTTTCCCTTCTTTATTGTATTTTTGAAATAATATTTAATTCCAACCAATTTAAAACTAAAGGCAATCAAAATATTTTTATATGGTTAACTTTTTTCATGACTTAGTAACATATCAAACAAAATTGTAATTATATTCATAAATATATTTTGTTGTGCTTAACCTGCACACATTAAGCTTTGACCACTTAGATGGTTGATGTGGTCCCAACTAATATTTTGATACTATTCTATTTTTGGTTGCCCCTTATTTTAATTCCCCATAGTGATAGTGACTATTGTAGTTAAATTTCAATATAATTTTTGAATTTTCATCTCCTACCTACAAAAATAGGTTATTATTTTTGCCTACTTATTTCCAGTTCAATCAGATGATTTGGAATAGAATGTACAAATCTTGAAAAATTGGTAGTTCTACAAGATGGATTTAGAGCACTACTTGTGTCATTGTGGATTAGCAATGTTATATTTTCAGCATGTTCAATCGTTATTTTGTTTTTCCCAATTTCTACGTCTACAAGAAATCAGGTGAATCTATCTAGGCCATTCTTGAAAAAGAGGGTTTTGTAATTTTTCATTTCCATGGAGTTCACTCTGTTGTATGATAATTGGCTCCACAAATTTGCACTCATAACGAATGTTGTGATGAAATTTGACTTGGTTCTATAAATATTTTTCCATTCTTTCTTTATTTTAGAAGTTGATATGCCATTTTTGGAATATTTTCACCTCTAATTAGAAATGAACATCATTATTTTCATTCTCTCCATAGAATGGTATCAAAGAAATTTCCATGGCCATTGTTGGAAACTAGATTAGCTCAAAAAATCCAACAACCCACAACTAAAACCAAAGGTGATCAAGCTTTGATAACACTTGTAAGGAAGCTAAGGTAGAAAAATAAATTCTTACATTAACATTGAAAGGAGGGTTATTCAAAAACCTTCTCATATCTTTACAACAATTACAAAAAATTAACAAAAACAAACATAATGACATGCATACCACAAAACAATGATTTACATGGGGAAGAGCCTTGAGGGAGAAAAACCCCTCTCCAAAAGCTACCCAATATATTATGTAGAAATCAATGATTATATTACAATATACTTCCAAAGCAAGCTTCTCATAGGAGTATCACAAAGAATGATCCAAAGGAAACTCAACAACTATTAGACTCTCAGAATACATCACAATGAATCTCACACACCTAATATATAGGAGATACATAACATGAAACTAACAAACGATATTGCAAAACCATGGGCTCAAACCATCAAAAAATGGTGCACAAAATATCCACCATTGGACCTATGACCCAATGATAAAAATATCAACAATAACCATTTTATCAACAATACATTTTAATTATTGAAAGGTTGAGACACAATTTTTCTAACAAATGACATTGGTGACCACTACTTGGACATTCACAGTATGACAAAATAGTAGATAATTTCCCTAATATGATAAGCAATCATTAGAATGTAATGAATTTATAAGATCCAATTTAATTTTATTTATTATAATTTTCTTCCACAAGTTGTAATTATGACTTGTGTATTATATACTTAGGTTTTACTTACATTCATTTATTTTGTGGGTCCCTTATAAGAAAATCCACTATGCTTGTCACTACTACTTTTCATCATGGAAATACTTTAGATCAATTTTATATTCTTAAACTGTTTAAAGTGGACCCAAATTACTTAAGTGTATATACATATATCATATATGTACTGTTATAGTTGTATTGATTTAATTTTAAATTATGTTTTTCATTTTGATGTAACCTTCTATGTTATTTATTTTATCTTATAATTTTTTTGAATAAATTTTTTCATTCTTATTTCATTTTCTATATTAATCTTTTTAAATCTTAAAAATTATATATTTGAATTGTAGGTAAACAGAGTTATTGTAAAAATATGGTTACCTATTTGTTAATGAGAAGTAGAAACCTCTTATATGAGTACCAACAAAGTTAGGATGGTTCCGTACCATCCTAAAAAATTAGCATCCATAATTGGAGGCTCTAAGACCTATTAGACCTCACTTTGGTGATTTCTAGGTCCTAATGTCCTTTATGCTTGATTCCCACTTCATTTATTTTCTTCCCCCACAACTTATCACCCTTCCCTAGACCCGGGCTAGCTTCAAAAAAATGTCTGGATAAGGCCGCCATTTTAGGCCTTGTCCTAGAGCTTTGTGCTTCAGTGAGTTCCAAGCCCAATGGAGGAGTATTTCTTCTAGATCTTTGTTTTTGGTTGTCCTGACAATATTGTATATCAAAATGAGTATAAAATGACATCAAGGCCTCTCATTTTGACATCCATGATTATCCAATCTTTGTGCAAGCTATCTATATGAAAGAAAATAATCTTTCAAGTTGTGCAATTGAAGTGGTGGAATCAAGATTTGAAGGCAAGCACCCAGTTGAAGATATCCAAGTCTCCATTTCTTCAAGATCCATTCAAGAAAAGGAAATATTCTCTAGTTGATGCAAGTTTCTCTCCCATGATGTCCAAGTAGAGGAATTCTCAAGCTAGCAAGAATATCCACACATTCAAGTTATCAAGCATATCATACATTTAAGATGTAGGATTGACAAGTGTAGATCCATTTCATTTATGAAGACATCCTTGATTCTACATCTCAAGCATATATACAAGCATCTTCATGGGTTTATCAGATCATAACATCCACCCATGAGGGTTTTCCATGCAAGGCAAATACTTACATTTATCTTGTTTACAATACTTTCCTTATGCAATTTCAATTCTCTTTCAAGGTTGGTTCTTATATAATGGATTTACCAAGGCAAGACCCTTTCCACAACCTTTTTCCCTTTTTCTCTATGTGTAGGAACAGGTTGTGGAGTTTTGGATCCAAATTTGGGAATATCAGAATCAATTACAGGTCCCTTCCATATCTCATCATATTTGGAGTAAAAGGGACAAGGCCACCATTTTTGACCTTGTCTTAGACAAGGCCATCATTTTCAGCCTTGTCCTCTATGTCTTATATTTTCACAGATAACAACTATAGGTTCTAGGGACCCAAATTTGTAGTTATACCTTATTCTGACACCTCTACAACAGTCAAAACTAGATTTGAAGGTCAACCTCCTTGTTCTTGTTTTCAAGGTGAGTTCATTCCTCATATTTTTCTTGCACTTAATTTTACATATCATATCTATATTTATTTCATCATTTACATATCATTCACATCACATAATCATGCTTTATTCAATAAGGAATACTCAAATTCATCTTTTACCTAGATCTTGCATTAGCACCTCTTCATCCTCTTTGAAGTGTGCTAATCGGATTTGTTTAAGGGAGGGTTTGTATTCCAATGCACAATAAGATTTGGTGAGTGATCTAAATCCTATCATTTCTCACCATTTTATATTGTACATTTTGGTGAACCCAAGTCATAACATTTCCTCTTTTGATCTTGGTAGTTAGATTGCATTTACTTCATTTTATGTATTTAGATCTATATAATACTTTTGATATGGTATTTAGATCCACTTTGTATAAATTTAGATACATCTATATATACTTTGTGTGCGTGCATCACATTAATTGTTGTTACCTTTCATTTATTTATATGCACTTCCTTTCTTTCTTCTCATGTTGCAAAAAATATTTAGGGTATTATCCTGAAACCATTGTGTCACTTTTGAGACAAAACTACATCCTCCTATTAGTTTTCCTTTACATTATGTTACCACTAAAAAGAATCAATTTCATGCATGTGATGTTACTTTGTCTTCTCTTATATCACAATGTAAGGATATATTAGAGCAAGAAGATGATTTTAACCTTTCTCTCAATGATCTTCCTCTTTGGGGAGGAGAGTTTAGGATTGATGTTAACTCTTCTTCTAATATAAGCCTTATATATGAGGATACTTTGGTTAATTTTACTTCACCCTATAATCATTTCAATTCATCCCCCTTTTAGGATCAATCTTTAATAATCCATGACTATTCCTCTCCTATGGTGTGCTTCATTCACCAAGATGTTTCTCCCCTTGATTCCTATTTGGGATGAACCCCTGGATAATAACATTGATTACTCTCTTCCTCGTGAAGAAAACTTAGAAAATGAAGATGATATAATGGTTTACATTTCTTCTTCTTCCCCTAAAGATTATGCATTCATGTTTGATGTTTCACCTTCTCCTAGGACACCCCCCCTTTGCGAAGATATTTTAGAGCAAGAAGAGAAAATCATAAATACTTTCCTTGATATCACCTTACCTTCATTTGACACTTCTTTTAGAGATGAAGCTTTAAAGAAAGTCCCTAATTCCCTATTGTAAGGACATATTCAAAAAAGAAGATCATATCATTATTAGTTATCTCCCTTCTAGTGATGAACCCATGAACAATAAAGATCTTGATCAAGGAAATTTTGTCAATGTTTTGTGCAGTAAAAAACCTAAAGTTGTTGTTCATGCTCAACCTACAGTAGCCAACAAGCCTATAATAACTATCAAAGGATTCCCTCAATAAAATTCATTCCAAACACCTAATAAACCTGTGATTACTATTAAGGGTTATCCTCAACATTCTTCTCTAACTTTCACTACACCCGTGATTACGGTGAAAGGATTTAATCAACAAAGTTCTTTTCAAACTCCAAATAGGCCAATTATAACCATGAAAGGAAAATCTTTTCGAAGTTAGTATAACCCTCATTATTTAGACCACAAACATGAGAATATGAATACCACTTCCATCGGATATGATGTGTAAAGTAAATACAAACATCGAGGAATATGATGCCAGGATGACTTGAACGTTACTTCCCGTTGATATTGCAAGGTTACACAAGCATCAAGACATGTAGATCCTAGATGACCTGAGTGTGTCTTGTGTGAAAAAGAAAACAAGATATATTTTTGTTCATGTGTAATGAATAATGTTATACTTGCAATGACCATTTATCGTTCATATCTTTAGGCATACATTATTGATTGCACCTTACTTGAGGAATAACAATAAAATAGACAAGGAGATAGCTCCAACCTCACCTTAGCATTCAAATAAAAAGAGTATAGGTACATGTGACATACCACATGAAATGGAGGCTCTTATTGTAGACACCTAGTTTATTTGACATTTTAGGATCATTGGAACCACACCCACAATAAGAAATCAAAGAAAATATTATGCCCACTGTCCTTGCTTCTCTAGTCCGTAGACATCCTTGAGTTACTCAGAAGACATGACCAGTGAAACTCAATGTTAATAGAAAAAATACGATAAAATTTTATATCTTTTACCTTATTCCTCTAGTCTATGGACATCATCAAGTTATTTTAAAGACATGATTAGCATACTTCAATCAGTCTAGTTGTTGTTTTGATTTTGATGTCTATTTTGTGGACAATGTTTGTCCATTTAGTGGTGTTGAGAAACACCAATGATTTTGTGAGTGTGTGGTATTGGAAAACATCAAGTTGTGTGTTGATTGTTGTTTTTTGTGTCTGTTGTATGTTCTTGATCACTTGTTATGGTAAATTCATCTGATGGGTGTTGAGAAACACCATTGTGGTCAATTTTTTTAGTGTCGAGAAACACTTTTTCTATGATGAATTGGGTGTTGAGAAACACCTTTTTGTTAGTGGAAAACCATCCAATGATGAGAGACCAAGATGACTAACTCTGATTGGTGAGATGATTGACTGACAAGATGTTGACTTGGCTGATGAAACTGCTAGGAAACTACCCTCAATGAGATGCAAGTTCCTAGGACTAAGATGCATAATGGTTCCAAGTTGTGATGGTGTCATGCAATTCAACTGAGTTGTACAAGATCATAAACATGACTAAAGATATATACAACCAGGAAATAAAATTTGTAATTGATGCAGGCAAGATAGCCAAGCTACACATTAATAGATGGCGCGGTAGTTACAAGTTACGCCTATTTACCAGGTTTTCACCACTTGGAATTTATTGTTGTTTTTTATACCAAGGCACCTGTTTACTAGGTTTTCACTAAGGCACTTTTCTTGTTTTTTGATTTTTTTTGTACTTTTTCTCTTTTTGGTTTTTCACTTTTTTTTTTAATTCATCAAGGTGCATGTTTGCCAAGTTTTCACTACGATCATCATTTTTAGGACTTTTTTTGATGTTTTTTATTTTCTTCAAAAATATTTTTTACTACTTTTTAGAATTTTTCAAGAATGCTTTTCAACGTACAGGAATTGATGCTCTAAGAATGTTAGGTGTAGAACTTCTTTAGGTAGATTGGGTGGATAGGTTTGAAGAGTGACTCTCCTTCTATTATTGAGAGTTGGTAGGAACTAGAGCCATAAGTTGTTGTGATGATAAAGGGCCCCGATCAGTTGGTTCAAATTTCCCTTTTTTTTCTCTATTTTTCTCATTTTTGAGATTTTATCTCAAAGCAAGGTCTCCAACCTAAAATTCTCAATGTTGAACTTTCTTGTTATATCCTCTAGACATTATTTTTTGGTAGACTCTCAGGTGATCAAAATCCTCTTTTCTGCGCTCATCTAGCAATTCTAGCTCTTGAATCCTTGCTATATGATAGTATTCATCTGTTACGAGCCCTTGTAATGACATTCTTAAAGATGGAATTTCTACTTCAATGGGCAATATTTCTTATAATCCATAGACAAAAGCGAAAGGTGTAGCCCTTGTTTGTGTTTTGATACTAGTTCTATAGGACCATAGTGTTGGATTTATCTGCAGATACCAGTCTTTTCCTGATTTGTTTAACATTTTGTGCAAGATTTTTAGTATTGTCTTGTTAGAAGCCTTAACTTGTACATTCCCTTGCTAGTAGTAGATTGAGGAACAATGCTGGATGATGTGAAATTGAGCATACAACTCATTCATATCCTTGTTTTTGAATTTCCCCCATTGTCTATTACAATAAAGGAGGGGATCTCATACGTACAGATGATGTAGTTTAGGATGAACATAGGTACTTGTTTACTAGTCACCTTCATTAAGGGCCAACTTCTACCCACTTTGTGAAATACTATGTAGCTATGATAATAAACTTGTTCTCATTTGATGATGAAGGATACATCCGACTAACGAGATCAAAGGCCCATTGTTGAAATGGCCAATGTGTTATGAATGGAAACAACTTTTTCACTGGAGCGTGAATCAAGTTACCATGTGGTTCATGTTTCTTGCAAGATTTAGCATATTGCACTACATCTTTTTCCATTTTAGGACAATAGTATCCAACCGTTATGAGTTTCTTGGCCAATAGAAGACCATTAAAATGAGCTCCACAATTACCTTTGTGGAATTCTTGTAATGCACATTTAGACTCTTCTCATTCTAAATACCTAACAAAAGTACCATCTAGACTGTGCCTATATAAGTCATTAGATATGATTAGATACCATGATGCATTTCAAATAAGTTTTCATTTCTCATTTTTAGATAAGCCATCAGTAATGATTTGGTCTCTCAAGCAAGAATATATTTGGTTGTATTTGGAGGAATCATGAACTACAATTGAGCATACTATTTGGGAATCTGGGGAATCATATGCAGGGAAGGGGATTTCTTCCACCAGGAAGTCAGAAAAATTGGGGTTATTCCATCTATAACTTTGAGGCTAGAGTAGCCATGGTGTCATTTGCTTTATTCTCCGCTCTGAGAATCTATTGGAAAGTGATGAGCACAAATTATTTCTTCAAGTCAGCGATCATTATTTTATATGGCATGATATTTTCATATTTCATATGATATTGACCATTGATTTATTTTATGATCAGTTGACAATCTCCATGGATGTGTAACTCTGTAATCTTCCATTCAATTTCTAGTTTCAATCCATTTGTTAAAGCTTTATATTTGGAAATGTTGTTGGTGCATGGAAATATCATTTTGTATGCTTTAGGAATTTTGTATCCTTAATGAGTTATGAAAAAAACATAAGATCCTAACCCCTGTTGGGGAAATGAACCATCAAAGAACATCTTCCAAAGGTGTTTTGTTAGGTGTATCATTGCTTAATCAGGAAACTCTTTCATCAGTGGTTTGTTATCTTGAAGCAATGCATTAGCTAGGTGATATGTAATGAATTGACCTTTGATGGCTTTTCTATCTACATACTCAATATCAAACTTTCCTAAGATCATAACCTATTTTTCCAATCAACTGTTTAATTTTTCTTTGTTCAATAGACACTTCAATTAATCAATTTTTGCAATCAAATTTACTAAATGATCCAACATGTAGTGCCTGAACTTTTGTGAAGAGAATACCACCGTTAGGAAAGCTTTCTCAATGATGGTGTAATCAAGCTCATAGGAAACCAATGTCTCGTTGATGTAATAAATAGATATTTTCTTTCTCGTTTCATCATGTTGTTCGAGTAGAGCTCCAAGCGATGTTGTAGATGATATATACAATAGTAATGGTTTCCCTTGTATAGGTGTCATTAATGTAGGTGGATTTGACAAATATTATTTGATCTATTGGAAATTATTTTCACACCTCTCATCCCATTTAAAATTTACACCTTTATGCAATTTATTTATGAAACGTTTAGCCTATCAGCTAGTTGGGCGATGAATCTTCTGATTGGTCAGAGTTTCCCTTGTAATGTCCTGATTTGACTGATGTTCTTTGGTGGTTTCATCTCCATGATGGATTTTACCTTTGTTGGATCCACTTCAATACCTTTAGATGAGACTATAAAGCTAAGAGTTTCCTGGAAGTCACTCCAAAAGAACACTTATTTGGATTAAGCTGGAGTTTGAATTTTTCCATCCTGACTAGTATATTTCCCAAATGTAGTAGATGAGCTCTTTTTCCATGTAATTTTACAAGTGTATCATCTATGTAATCTTCCATACTCTTATACATCATGTCATGAAAGATAGTTGTTACAACCCTTTGGTAAGTTGCACCTACGTTCTTGAGTCCAAATGGAATCACATTCTAGAAAAACATTCCCCACACACATGTGAATGTAGTTTTCTCTTGATCTTCAACTGTTATTTTAATTTGACTATAGCCTGAGAATCCATCCATTAGTGAGTACATTTCATATCTTACGGTGAGATTAACAATCATGTCAATATTTGGAATTGGAAAATCATCTTTAGGATACTCTATGTTGAGATCTCAGAAATATGTGCATACTCTAATAAATTTATTGGGTTTTGAGACTAGAACAATGTTAGAAATCCATTCGGCGTAGTCTATTGCTCTAATAAAACTAGAGTTTAGGAGCTTCTCCAGTTCTTCCTTGAATAAAAATACTATATGCAAACTCATATTTCTAAGTTTCTGTTTCATTGATTTGATCCCAGGAGCTATAGATAAATGATGAATTATTAGATCATGATCTAGGCCCGACATGTTGGAATATGACCATGCAAAGTTAATTTTCTTCTCCACGAAGAATTGTGTGAACTATTATTTCTCCTCCTTTGATAAATATTGAGAAATGTGTACAAGTTGAGGTACTTCAGTTGTTCCCAAATTAATTGGTTGTGTTGGTTTGATCAATATTGAAGATCTCTCTTAAAGTGATCAGGTAGGATATCAAGCTTCCCATCCTCGGGTGCCTCTGAGAGGTTTTCACCATTGGATGGGTCATTTTTTTTACTATTTTGGGTTTTGATACTACCATAATGTAATTTTCACCATCATAATGCTTTTTCCTTTTATTTTTACTAAATTAATACTGATAAAATTGATATCCCCCTCCATCATATTTACACTTTTTGTAATGGTGGAAGAGGTGAGGGGTTTGACTACATTTAGGTAGCATGCCAATGTATAGTTGTTTGGAAAGGAAACTAGGTTCATTGGTTCATTTTGACCCCATTCAATGAGTTCAAGGTATAGTAAGGATTAAGATTCAAATGAATCAAGGAATAACACCATTTTATCATCAAATCTCATGACTAGTAAGATGAGTTCTATCAATTTATTCTCTAAATAATTTTCCAAACTGTAAAGAGTCATAATGTCATCACTAGATTCGTTGTTCCTATTATGTGAACCTAATCTGATTGACCTAGGATTGGAACTCTGACCTCCCTCAAATTGATAAGCATACTTGTGAATCACATCTATCTCTATATTAGTTATAGCATCATAAAAAGAATCCCATTTGTATTCATTGGAGCTTGTTTCAACATAATGAGGCATATTCAGAACATGAGTAATTGTTACTAGTTGCCCCAAGTTAGGGTGTCTTTCTTCTTGATCACTTTCAGGTTCTCGCCCAAACTCATACTCATATGAATAATTTTTATTGTCATCTGATCTACCTAATAAATGGGCTATAGCCATTGGTATTTCCTCTTCTTCATCAAAATTGTTCTCTTCTTGTTGATGATCAGGTTCTTGAATGGGTTCTTGTTGAGGCATAAATATTTCCTCTAGAAGGATGGTACTTATGTCTGAAAAATGATCCCTTTGTAATAGTAATATCCTTTTATAGGAGATTGGTTCTCCTTCCACCTCTTCTTCTTTAGAATCATCCTCTTGATCAAATATGGGACCATCATCTCTTGGTGTGGGATGAGGTGCTTCTTCTCTAAACCCTAGACCAATTTTGTCTTTTGAATTATGGAACTCAATGTGCATTGGTTCTATGAGTCCCTCCTTGTTTTTTCCAATAGGTAATTTTCCTTTGTATCCCATTTCTTTCATAAAATTCTATCCTTTCCCATACTTCTATGGGGATATTTTGACATGTTTTACTTCTTGATCACAATCTTCTCCTTTGTACCACCATGCTAGGAAATCCATTTTTTATTTTCTTTACTAAGAGACACCTTAGCTTTTACAAATCTCCTTCCTTCATGAATCATTAAGGCTTTAGTGCTAGAGGGTTTGAATGATGATGACATTTTTCTATAGGACCTAGGAGATGTAGGGAGATTATCCATAGAGGGTAAGGCACCCAGTTTGTATTCTCCAATCCCTATATCTTTGATTTTTAGTTTCTTCTCAAAGTATCTCATGAAAGCTACTCTATATATTTCAAATTCTTGATCTCTCGAGGCCTCTTTTTTATGTGGGACCATGCTATCGACTTGTTTTAGTGCGTTGCAAGATTATCTAGCATCTACCGGTATGGTGACCTCTACTCCGTTATGTGGAAACTTCACACATTGATGGTAGGTTGATGGGGCAACCTGCATGTCTTAGATCTAAGGCCTACCTAATAAGATGTTGTATACTAGTGGTAAGTCAAGCACTTGACAAATTAATGTTGGAAAGCTGACTATACTAGTGTATATGACTAAGTTTAGTGTTGTCATTATGGAAACAAAGTCATATTAAGTTTTGAGGTCAGCACAATAACTTAGAATATCAGAATTTGGCTAAGTATAGAAGTTAGAGAACACAGTAAAGCACCTGATGAACAAAGCATCAATGCACATGTGTATGATCGAGTTTTGGTATGCACCCTTGAAGATAAGATTTTGAGTATGTTATAATGCTAAGTATAAGAACGCATGGTCATATGTGATAGCATGAAGAAGTTACAGCGAGTTGAAGTGACACAGACAGTGAGCAACAGATCAGAACAGAGCATGCAGCTGATAGGAAAGATTTTGATTAGCAAGTATTATTTTATTTTGTTAAGGCTATGCGCCTATTGTAAATGTGTTGTAAACATGTTAATATCAATGTATGTAAACAAGATTGAGCCAATTCATTTGGAAGCATTGTATGTAATAGGTTATAGGTCGAATTAGTAAATAGTTTTGGTTGCGCCTATATATAAGACATGTGATTTTGTATTTGAGCATGTAAGAGTGGATAGAAAATGAAATAGAAGAGCAGAAGTGTGTGAAGTATGTTTTAAGAGTGGTAAGAATGATATAGAGATTTACAAGAGGTTAAAGCATCAGCGCACAAAAGGAACTGATTAGACAACAATGTCATAGCAGCAATTTACCCTTGTAGATATAGTGAGTATCTAATATCTAGGAGGTTGTAGCCTTCTCTATTGAGCAGTGAAGTCTGGCACTGAGCCTTCCACTCCTAATAGGCTTTTTTACTTAAAGAATCCTAACAGGGTTTGACCTTTGACCAGGTCATTGTACTAATCATTGTAAAGACTGCTCCTAACAAGGAAAAGGAACATTAATAGGTTCATAATACAAAGTAAAATTATTAGTGGGTATTAATTCCCACCGGGGTTTTTCCTTTGGCCAAGGTTTCCCCGTAATCATATCTAGTGTTATGTGTTATGGTTGTTTACTTTACTTGCTTTAATATTCAGTTCAATAATTGATTAATTGGGCTAAGTTTCAAGCAGAAAAACATTAATAATATAGAACACTGATTCACCCCCCCCCCCCCCCCC
The DNA here is from genome assembly GCA_027943335.1 of Chamaecyparis obtusa. Classification (NCBI taxonomy): domain Eukaryota; kingdom Viridiplantae; phylum Streptophyta; class Pinopsida; order Cupressales; family Cupressaceae; genus Chamaecyparis; species Chamaecyparis obtusa. The sequence continues at coordinate 708,125 of BSBK01006628.1, forward strand.
TCTCATTGTTCTCATTCCTAACAATTGGTATCAGAGCTTTGGTCCTCTAAAGATAAGTTTAACCACTTGAGGAGATCATGGTTTCAGAAGAAGTAAAACATCTAAAGAAGAACCTTGAAGAATCTCTTGAGGATCTTGACAGATCTGAAAAAGAAATTGAAGAACTAAAATTGAAAGCCAGTGGTTCACAAGTATTCATCAAAAAACTTAGAAAAGATTTGAAGATTGTTCAAACAATGATCTAGGAAAAATGGTCAAAAATTTGAATGAATAAAACACATCTCTGAAGGATCAGATTGAAGAATTGGATGAAAAGCTAACTAACAATCAGGAAGCTTATGAAGAGCATATCAAAGAGAACAAACAATTAGATGATGAACTTATGCAAGCAAACATGAAAATCTTGGAGTTAGAAAACATCAAGAAATAGATGGAATCTGAGTTGACAAAAGAAAGGAACCATATTGACAAACTTCACACAAGTACCGATCTAATAGAATCACAGTTGTATGCACAAAAGATTAAAGGAGATACCACTGGTATTGGATTCAATGAAGCACAAAATCAAATCAGTGATATGTGATAAAGAATGAAAGCACTAGAAGAATCTACAGAAGCTAAGAAGATTGAAAATCACACTGGAGCTATAGTAGAACCATCTAAAGATAAACGCAAGCCAGTAAATTGAACTTGTTATGCCTATAACAAGCATGGACATATAGCAAGAGATTGTAAAGAGGTAAGACCTTTAAATGGTTATTGTTATGCATGCAATAAATTTGGTCATAGAGCTATGAATTGTAGATCAAATCAAAGAAATCAAACTCAGCAAAATCAGAGAAATCAACCACAAAAAAATGTTAGAAGTCATTAGAACATTACATGTCATATATGCAATTACAATGGTCACACAGCTAGACAATGCAGTATGGTAACCCATATCAATGCGCCAAGGAATATAAGGCCTCTAGTCATTTGTTACTCCCGTAACAAGGTTGGACACATCTCAAAGTATTGCAGATCACAAGTGCAAAGACAAGGACCTGATAAGTCTCAAGGATCAATATTGGATGGATCTGGAGAAGTCAAGTTTGTGAAAGCTACAGAAGATGCGAGAAAGATTTGGATGGAAGTAAAGAAAGATAATGTCAGTAGCATAGTAGTAGATGCATCCTCAGTGGACACACCTTCTACTTCTGAATAAATGACCCTCATGGTCATAGGGGGAGCTAGATTAGCTCTAGACCCCTGCGTAGCTGGTATACTCACCCTCACAGTATGTGTCTTTGGTTATAGTTGTTTGGATACTAGTTGATGTTGTATGAAAGATCGCACAACTTGATTGTTAGCAGAAATAAAGATTGGAATTCTCTTTTACATTCTGTATTATGGCGGAAAGAATTAATTTCATAAAGTTATTTTTCTAGTCAACAGAGATCCATTATCCTCACTTTTGCATTCGAGTTTGAGACTTTGGAGAGAACAAGAGATTAAGTAGTTAGTGTTGAAAGATTGCAATTGTTTTCATCAGCAAAAAGAAGTTTAAGTTGGTTACAAAACCCTTGTTCGGACGTGATGGTCCAGAAATCCTTTGGAAACCTATTTAAGCGTTGATCAAGTAAGTAATGGCCACTCCAGTTATATTTGATGTTACAGAGAGGAAGAGATATGTATTCAAGAAGCATCCTTTTAAGTCAGTCCTAGATGACCTAGAAGGAGCATTCTCTAGAGCTCTGATGGGAGTGATGCACATAGAAGATATTCATGCATATATATATTGTAAAAAGGAACCTGTAGGGTTGGACATAATTAGGTCACACATTGAAACAATGATGAATCCAGACATGTCATTCAAGGATGAGTTTGTGCACTTCACAAATCACCCAATAATTGAGTATGCGACTGCATATGAATTTTATGAGTCGAAATGGATCAAGATCCTACTGAGCAGAATAAATGATTACCTATTTTGGATTGGAGAATTTCCAGTTTGCATTACATCATATCTCATTTATGAGATGACCAGACTTTCCAAGACCGGCGCCATTCTTCCTATTGGTAAGGATGTCAAGAAAGAAGTAGAGCAAGCTTGTAAGTCCCAGAGTGATAAGTGCGGGATGAAAATTGAGCCCATTGAGGAGAATGACATAAAACTAATGGATATGATACTTGGTTACAAGTTCCAACACACAAATAGAGTGAACAGTGTGTCTGCAGCCACTATTATGGCAGCTATAAGAATAGTGAAGGAAAATGGAGAGTTTAACCTGTGTAAGATTATGCATGCACATTTGTTAGACAACATTAGAGCCATCAAGCATGAAAAAAGAAAAGTGTTCAGATGTGGTTCACTGATCATTTACATGTACTTTCACATTGTTGGTAAAGTGTCAGATCTTTATCTTGACAAGAGCCTACCTACATTGCCTCAAATCTCATTTAAGGAAACATCAGAGAGAACCTTGAAAGACTTCATGGATTTGGAAATCAAAACATTCAGAATTAAGATGTAGAGAAGGTATAGGATACCTGAGAGTATAGTGGAGAAGTATAAGGACAGTATATGTTTTATGGTGGAAACTGATATCACATGCATGGAAGTAGTGGAGCCTAGGACTAAGTGGATTCATCCACTTGGTTATGAAGTGGAGGAACACATTTTGGAAGCTTATGCACAAGTCCTCCTATCAACACCTAAGTATCCCAATGAACCAAGATGGGGTACTTATGAAGAGAAGAGAAGACAAGTAGACTCTGTCTTATACAATGCAACAACAAAGAGAAAAGTATCCAAGATAACTTCAGACATTTTGAAAATTCATGGTGTTACACAAGCAGACTTGGATAAAGTTAGGCAAGCCAAGATTGCAATGCAACTTGAGAGCGCACCCTCTTCTGATGTCAAAGTAAAGAAATCTGATGATCCTAAGGAAAAGAAGAAAAAGATAGAAGAAAACATCTCCGTGCCCACAACCATAATTGATCTGGAGTCCACTCCACCTCTTGAGCCTAGTAAGATGCCTAAAAGGAAGAAACAGACCGGTGCAAGCCACCCATCATCAAGAACAAAAAGAAGTAAAGGAAGAAACATTCAAGCACCTCCTGAGGTAGGATTCAAATCAAATCTTGAAGTGTTGAGAACTAGAGTAGTAGATGAAGGAAGGATAGATCAAATAGAAAAGTTCTATGATAAGTATCATGAGATTGATAAATTAGAAATCCATTCAATGATTATCAAACACATGATTAAGTTCAAAAAGATAGTTTTGGAACTTAAGACAGTCTTTTCGGATAATGTATGGAACATTTTGGATTCTTTGAAGAGACAAGCCATAGAAGACAATTTTAGGATAAGGGAAAAGACATTGGATGACAACCTCCCAATTTGTTCATTTGAAGAGAAAACATTGTTGCTGGATTTGGTAAAGCCTCATCTTAGAACTAAACTCTAAACTCTATAAATAATGAATAAGGATTATGAGTTGGTTGCGAAGGAGATAGAAAAGGCATTTGAAAAGGTATTTTTTGAAAGACACATGTATCCTCCTACTGCACCTACAACTCAAGTCCCCTCTAAGAAAGAAAAAGTAGCTGAGATTCCTAATGCACCTGTGATAGGTCCATAGGATTCTATGCCCACAATGACAACACCTACTGAAACAATGGAGACAAAAGATGACACTACCATGATTGATAATGTTAAAATATCAATGGTGGCAATAGATAAAGACCTAGACAAGTTTGAAGAATCCTTTGTAAGTAATGAAGAGGCTGAGATCTTATGGTGAATAATCACCTAAGCAGCAAGAAGAAGTCCAAGTTGAAGACTTGACTGGACAAGAAAGTGAGAAGGAAGATGAACCTGTAAGTGAGAAGGAAGATGAAAATAAAGAAGAACCTTCAGTTGAGATTCCAATGAAGATAAAAACTAAGATTATGGTAGTAAGTCAAAGCTCACTCCTTACCCCCAAGCCATCAATTTCATTGTTGTCAAGTTTGACCCCTGATACAACCAGTCTAGACTCTTGGGGAGAAGAAGATTTAATAAAGATAAGTGTATTAGCCATGGAGAAAGAAAAAGATTAACAAGTTATGAGAAATCCCATGTTTGTTTAATTAGTCAACATACTGAACAATATACTACTAAAGGACAAAAAAGTAACAAGAGTTCATTCAGTGGATGATGTCAGCACCATCCTGACAAGCTTCAAAGGAAATTTCTCAAGTCTTGAGGAATCAACATCTAAAATTATAGAAGATAAATATCTTAAGAAAAGACTGAATGAATTGATAGGTAATTTCTCACTTGACCTTAATTCTCTTAAGGTCGGTCAAGCAATGTTGAAAGAGTTAGCAGCAAAAGGAAGGAAAGTAATTGATGACTGTATGAATAAAGACAAACTTAATTCAAACCTTTCAAAGAAGATTCAGGAAACTGAATCTATGATGGTAGCTATGAGAAAATCAGTGGAAGATCCCACTCAATATATAAACATGTGCAATAATGTCTATCAAGGACAGGTGGACAAAATTGAGAAGCCATAAAAGGAGATTGCTAAGATAAGGGCTAGACAAGCACAGTTGAGACATGCACTAGCGCCCTCTCTAGATGTGTTGAATAAGAACATCAAGGAGATAGATGCCACGATTGTGACATATTATCAAGGGCCATGTACATATTTGGAAAATATGGAGAAGATAACCTATGCATTATGCACCCATCTATAGACAGTTGATGCACTCAAGGTTTTTTGGCAATAAGAAATTGCAAACCTTAAGATTGCATACCCAGATGTACTCTCTATGTTAGTACTTGAAGATTCATTTTTGTGCACCTTTGTCATTAATGTCAAAGGGGGAGTAGATTAATATGGAGTAGTAGAGTAATATGATATAAGGGAGATAGTATATGATGTATAGTATTCAGAAAAGGATAAGAGTATAAGATAGAAATTTTTTGTGTAAATTAAGATGTAGTTTAGCAACTTCACCATATTCCTTTGTTTCCATTAATGACAAAGGGGGATATTGTTGGCAAGTTGACTATACTAGTGTATATGACTAAGTTTAGTGTTTTCATTATGGAAACAAAGTCATATGAAGTTTTGAGGTCAGCGCAATAACTTAGAAGATCAGAATTTGGCTAAGTATAGAAGTTAGAGCAGACAATAAAGTACCTAATGAACAGAGAATCAATGCACGTGTGTATGATCAAGTTTTGGTATGCACCCTTGAAGATAAGCTTTTGAGTATGTTATAATGTTAATTCTAATAACGCATGGTCAGATGTGATAGCATGAAGAAGTTACAATGAGTTGAAGTGACACAAATAGTGAGCGGCATAATAGAACAAAGCATGCAGTCGACAGGAAATATTTTGATTAGTGAGTATTATTTTATTTTGTTAAGGCTATGCGCCTATTGTAAATGTGTTGTAAATATGTTAATATCAATGTATGTGAACATGCTTGAGCCAATTCATTTGGAAGCGTTGTATGTAATAGGTTATAGGATGACTTAGTAAATAGTTTTGATTGTGCCTATATATATGACATGCACTTTTGTATTTGAGCATGTAAGAGTGGATATAAGATGAAATAGAAGAGCAAAAGTATGCGAAGTATGTGTTAAGAGCAGTAAGAATGATATAGAGCTTTACAAGAGGTTAAAGCATCAGCGCACAAAAGGAACTAATCAGACAACAGTGTCATAACAGTAGTTCACCATTACATATATAGGGAGTATCTGATATCCAGGAGGTTGTAGCCTTCTCTATTGAGAAGTGAGCTCTGGAAGTGAGCCTTCCACCCCTAACAGGGTTTTTTACTTCAAGACTCCTAACAGGGTCTGACCTTTGACTAGGTCATTGTACTAAGCATTGTAAAGACTGCTCCTAACAGGGTAAAGGAACATTAACAGGTTCATAATAAAAAGTACAATTATTAGTGGGTATTAATTCCCACTGGGGTTTTTCCTTTGGCCAAGGTTTCCCCGTAATCATATCTAGTGTTATGTGTTATGGTTGTTTACTTTACTTGCTTTAATATTCAGTTCAGTAATTGATTAATTGGGCTAAGTTTCAAGAAGCAAAATAATATAGAACACTGATTCACCCCCCCCCCCCCCTCTCAGTGTTCCCATTCCTAACAATTACATTTTCTCAATGAAACCTACTCTTATAGGAAATACAACCAATTCTTTTGATTATGTTTCTTCTTTATCATGGACCTTTATTGTGATTTTCCTCCTTGGATCTATAGCACATTCTGAGAAACCCAATGCTTTGACCAAATTAATTGTACAAATATTCAAACCAATGCCTCCATCTATCAAGACACATTTGACTTGGTGTTTGTCAATTAGCACCTCTATGTGCAAAGGCTAATTATGCAGATGATTTAGGGAATTTTTATCTTCCTCAGTGAAAAATAAATAATATGGTGAAGCCAAATGACCAACCATATATTGGAACCGATCTACATCTAAGGCTTTCAAAATGCTTTCTGCAAGTAGGACCTATTCTAGAATCTCCCTATATGCGGGAGATATTTTTAGAAATTCAAAGATTGAGATTTGAGCAAAGGTCTACTGTAGGTGCTCTACCAAGCTGTAGTTGGGTGATGATGATGAAGGTGCCAACTATTTTGATGTAGAAAGTTTGGATGTTGAAGTAGCTAGTTACTTTGATGAGGAATTGATTCCTTTGAGAGTGACTTTGGCTTGAATTCTTGTGACAACCTTTTTCTTTTTATCTTTAATGATGATGACATTGACAAATAAATCACTTGGTTGTAGGATACTTGGTTCATCATCCCATTCTACTTCTTGGTTGAATATTGGATTGTTATGAAGTGTAAGAACCTCATTGACAAATTGATCATTAATAGGTTATTCATATGTTTCAATCATGTTGATCTCATTGCCATCATTAGTGTAGGTGTAATTGTTTTTGTTACCTTTGGAGTTTAAAGTTTCACCTTTCTCATAATTGGGTAATGGTTCCTTGAACGCACTATGATCATTGTTAGATTTGTGTCCATCAACTATGATTGTCTCATTGTCAATTAGGTCTTGAATCATGTGTTTTATATTCATGAACGCGTTTGTCTTGTGACCTTTGTTTCTATGATAGTCACAAAAATGATCATCATTCCACCACTTAGGTTTTATTTGTGGTTCCCAAGGTCATGATTCTAGTAGGTTTATGATCTTGTTTTCTAGCAGAGTCTTCAATGTTACTTCAAGTGGTTCTCCAAGAGGAGTGAACTTTCTCTTAGGCATTGATACCTAAGGCATTTTTTCCTTGTTTGAATTATGATTACCTCTAGGAGTTGAGGCAGTATTAGGAGTTGTTTTAGCATCTTGAATGCTACATGATAAATTGAAGTCCAATTTGATGTTATATGATTCTACAACTAAATCATTCACCCCATTCTTGTTCTTGTTCCAATACTTGGATTTGTCCTTTTCATTGTTGTAATTAAAATTATTTGAGAATTTTGTGTCCTTATTTAGGGTAATCTCTCCTTTTCTTACCAAGACATATTTTATCTTTGTGGCACTATCCACCATTTTGTCAAAACTAGACAGGCATTGTAATTAGAGTGCAAAGTTCATTTCTAGGATCAAATTTTTGATAAAGATATCCATCTTTTCATTTTTAGGGATTTGTCTTAGATACCTTGCAAATATATTTCTCCATCTCTCAAGGAATGTGATAAAGGACTCCCCACTTTGTTGTTTAATGTTACAAAGGTCCAACATTGTGATGGTATGTTGAATGATGTACGAGTATTGCTGGATAAACTATTTGATTAGGTAATTGAAGGATTTAATATCTGGAGGTAATTTAGAGAACCATTCCTATCCTGGCCTCCAAGACTAAGTGGGAATAATATCATGAGGTACGTTTGATCATGCATAAATTCCATGTTGAGTGTGCAAAACTCTCTCACATGATCTTGAGGATCCAAATTCCTGGTATATTTATCATATTTAGGTATGTTGATGTTCAAGGGAAATGGGGTCATTTGCAAAACCTTATAAAAAGGGAAAGGAAATATGTAATCAAGAAAATACTTCTTTGAGGATTTTTCATTCTCTTTCTTAAGATCCTTGATTTTATTTTGTAGAGCATATAGTTGTTTGGACAAAATAGATATGGGTGTTTCTAGTTCTCTCGTCTTCAGTTGATCTATGTCAAAATCTTTAGGAAGTTTGACTGCCATAGACGCTAGGTGCATGAAATATCTTTCCTTGTCAACATTTAGGATTATTTCCATCATCTTTTGAAACCTTTTTATTTGTTGGAATTTCTTAAAGTCTCCTTCAGTTGGCTCTTCATCACTATCAAAATCATCATGATTGTTATGATTACTATGACCACTTTGACGATCAAATAAAGGGTTTATTCTTTATGTGTCCCCTTGTTCAAATGTGCTCAGTCAATGATAAGGTGTGTTTTAGGATCTTGATCAAGACAATACATATTAGAGCTCATGTTAACCATAAACTCAAGATGACCGAATTGTAATCAGAAGGTTCAATTGTTCAATGTCCAATTTGTTGATAAGGTGTGTAATGTGTGTCCAAGGATTGATTTGTTTAAAAGTATATTTGATTATGATTTTGGAAGTCTTGGGTCAGGGTTTGATGATCCCTGATGATGATCTCCTCAAGAGGATTTTTTTATTGATAAGACAACACACTTAGCTTGAAAGAGGATTGATTGAAATAATGAATCAATTAGGCGAATACGATAACAATAAGTTGGTGAGGTTTAGTTTGCCAATTTATGAAAGTTTGGCTTGAAAGAAGGTTGAAATGGGTACTCAAATCATTGATCAAATTTTATGTATGAGGTTTGAGAATTGAATCTATTTCTGGTATAAAAATTTAGGAGCTGGTACAAAAATAGACAACTTTCATACAAAAAAGCATGACAGATGATGGGAAACACTATTAGGGTGGGCTTTGTTTCGTATGAAGTAAGACAACATGACATGAAAAACTATTTTGGGGAGGCAGATTTTCATATGAAAATCTATGGAAAACAATACAAAACCTCACTAACAGGAAGGTCTCCCACTAACTTGGATGAAAATTTGGCCTATTCTAAATGTGTTTGGATGAATTTTGGTAGATTTTTGGATCATATACACACACACACATGAAATAGAAGACAACATGGTTTTGCCTCTAGAACCCTAACATCAAGTGTATGTTTGTGGCCTTTGAGAAGAAGACCTTATTTTCATTGGTTTGGCACAATTGAAGACAAAATCCACAAGTTTAACCCTAAGGAAATTTAGATGAGAGGTCAAAACCTTTTCCCACACTTGGTATTCCATTTCCTCACACAAGCTTGTCACCCCCTAGAGGTCGCCCATGATTTTCCTTTGCAAGGGTTATGCAGAATACAGTCAAAGGAGACTATGTAATAAGACCTCCAATGTTGTATTACCCACTTTAAGACACCCAAGAGAATACACATGGCAAGTGATCTTCGGGTTATACTTTTCCCCTTCCTTTCAAAAACATTATGTCCACTTTTGGAGGTGAATTGGGTAAAAGATTCTATTCTAGGGTTCTTAGTAAGTTCGTCCATTCAAAGATATATTGTGAATCATACAAGGCAATGTGGTAGTGCAAGCACTATTTAGGACCTATAGTCCCCAATGGATACTAGGAACAAGATGTTGTTTCCCTATGATACTTTACTATCAAGGAGGTATTTGATTATAGTGGGTGGAAGAGGATGGCTTTGCCTTGTTCCCACCTAAGTTGTTCCTGTGAGATTTTTTTCCTCAACGAAAGGCTCTCTAATAGGTGAACATGAAAGTAAATAGATAGAAAATTAAGGTCTAGATTTATGATTTTCCCAAAGGGAAAAGTGCATACTCTCCTATTCAAGTTGTTTCTCCCAAGCACACAAGACACATGGTTCTTTCACACAATATTATTTGCAAATGACTAATTGAACATTTCAAGTTTTCTAATTTTCCTAAAAAAAGAAAAGAGCATAATCCCCTAATGTCCAAAAAATCAAGTACAAATTATCTCCCTAATTAGATCTAAGTTCCTAGAAAACCATCTCAAAAGTAAACATCCATGATTGTTTTCTTGTATTTTCAATAGGCAACCTACAAGCACAACTGTATCAATAGTTTGAGATTTTCAATGTCTTCTACTACCATTCCGCAACAGAAAATTGTTAGTTGTTTGATAATAATTTGGATTCAAGCTCTTTAATATGGATCCTTTGACAAATGACTTGGAAATATAGGTTAGGATGTGAAACAAGATCAAACAGAGACACAACAAGCCAAGATTAACATCAGAAAATAGAAGACCAATTCAAATTATACCTCCAAATGCATTTTGTTTTCTATACAGAACTTTAAATCAAATACAAATTTTCATACAAAGTTATTTAATGTGCAATAAAAAACACATTAAGACAACATAATTTCATACAAAAGAATTCAATGTGTAATACAAAAGAATATTATTATATGAACAAAGATGTATGCACATATGAAATAAGACTCCCTAACAAATTTTCGTACAAAATAATTTGTTAGTTGATACAAAAAAAGGTAAGTCAAAAGGATTTCGTATGAATTGATTCACCTTCCCATGCGAAACAATCTAGACCAGAGCACAAAAATGATCAAAATTTGAGGCCAAAAATGGTATTCAGCCCCTCGGTGGGTGCCAAAATGTAGTGGTGTAAATGGTGAACCTGTCAAAATACTGCATCACAATCAATAAACCATTATATTCATTGGTTAGTCATCAAAATTCAATGAAAAACACATAAAACCAACAAAAAATAGCTTATTGCTTCCTAATTAAGGTGAGTATGATCCTAATTAATGGTGCTCTCAGATTTGAAACATAAGATTGGTGACTTGACCGCCTTAAAATGGAAGATTCAACATGATTTGTACATATATAGTGAAAAATATTATGAAATCCAAAAGAAACAATGCAAAACAATATAAATTAACTAAGAAACATGATCAAATTAAACTAAATTTGCAATCTACATGATTCAAATGATGATCTAGAATGATATTTAAATTTCAAAATGCTAATAAATGCTCTCACAAGTCCTAAAATAATTTTGGCTTAATGTAGCTACTTGAATTCTAGATAGAAATAAGCTTGGGTTGATGTTCTTTTATAGGATTTCCTAGGAAATTGATTTCTAGGATGCAATTGCCATGTTTGGTTGAGATTTAAATGAACTTGATCCATGTGGTGGGTTTTGGTTGGTCAATTGAGCTCATTTGTCCTCTTGTGTTGAGGTGGAATTTAGAACCAATTTAGTTAATTCATCTAATTCATTTATTAGCAAATGGGATTTTTGAGTCTTGATTTTTAATTAATTGTGCTAGGACAATTCAATTAAATGATTTGATTTTTGATAATTGACCTTTGGTATTTGATTAGGAATAAATTATGCAAGTAGGTGGATGAACCTAATTAAACTATTTGGCCTAGGGTTTTATTGATTTGATGATTTTGATTAGGTCTTGACCCTTTGAATAGGGTTTAGGGAAAATTAATTAAATTTAGGGGCATCAAGTTATGCTAGGCCATTTGAGGGTGATTACAGGAATAGTCTCATCACTAATGGTAGGATCATCAAATATACATCTATAGGAAACACCATCATACACCTGATCATAGTAGACTCTCTCCCCCATAGTAGGAATCCTGAGAATCCTATAGACGTCCTCAAGAGTGATGGTCATCTCACCCAGCAATAAGTGGAACACATTATGGTATGAGTGCCATCTCTCAGCCAAAGATATGAGTAATCCCATGTTCACTTTGAATTGTGGCATATCTAATAAGAACCATAATCCACACCGACCAATAACACGTGTCATAATCACTTAGGCCAGGAATCATATCAAATGGAAAAGGATATAAACCTCTCACCATCAATGTCTCATAGTAAACCTATTTTGAAAATCAATCATGTTTCAATCAGTCAACATCATTGAAATTTTTCATCTAGCATCAATCAAGTATCCTATCATCTATTTTCTCATCTTTGAGCACATCAAACCTTTCATTTCTCTAGATCTTGAGAATGAAAACATCAAACCTATTAACCTATCAAATCAATCAGATTGACATCAAAACAAAAAAAATCACATGATCATGATTGACATTATCAAAATTCATTTTAAAAACATTACATTATCAAAATTCATCAGGTCAAATATCAATCAAAATTCTTTAGTCATAAGGTTAGAAAATACAAAAATGGGGGCAGAGGTGCTATTTTGGCATACACAGTTACTAAAATCCATATGTGCTATTAAAATTTGCACAATCATTAAAAGAGTTATCAACCGTGTCAAAATTATTGTAGGCACTATTTCAGTGTATATGCACCAAAACAATCAGCGTTAGCGCTATTAAAATTTGCCAAATCCTAAACTTGGTATAGGTGCTAATACAAAATTCAAAGGCACAAAAACAATTTTAAATATTCCCTAGTATAGGCACTAAATTGATGTGCCTAGGTGCTAAAGGAAAGTGTGTTAGTACTAAAACAATGTGCCACCAAAACAATCAGCGTTAGCGCTATTAAAATTTGCCAAAATCCTAAACTTGGTATAGGTGCTAATACAAAATTCAAAGGCACAAAAACAATTTTAAATATTCCCTAGTATAGGCACTAAATTGATGTGCCTAGGTGCTAAAGGAAAGTGCATTAGTACTAAAACAATGTGCCACCAAAACAATCAACGTTAGTGCTATTAAAATTTGCCAAAATCCTAAACTTGGTATAGGTGCTAATACAAAATTCAAAGGCACAAAAACAATTTTAAATATTCCCTAGTATAGGCACTAAATTGATGTTCCTAGGTGCTAAAAGAAAGTGCGTTAGTACTAAAACAATGTGCAAAGGTGCTAAAATGACTAAAACTGATGAAAGTTAAATGAAACTGCACCTAAAAAATTAAAAAACTTGCTATAAATTCACAAATTTGAAAAACAAGGAAAAAATTGATACATATTGGATCACCATAGGCCTAAGGATGTCGATATCTCCATCCCTTCTCGAAGTTGTACTCTTGAATCGGACCAACTAAGATTTCAACTAATAAGGGTAAAAATGGCTCAGAGGGTAAAAACCTAAGAGTGAATGTAAAAATGACATGGTAAAAAGACAATTGGAGCCTATTTATACCCTATCTTGACTTAGGATAGGGGTATTTTTTCCATTCTCATCAAACGGAGTCATGTTTTATAAACATTTTTTAGGGGATCATCATTTGAATTTCAAATACCTACGGGGAAACAAATCAAAACCATAATTTTAACTAAAAATTCCAAAATAAACCTAATTTTTTTGAAAATTATCCAAATTGATCAAAATCATTTTTTATTCATTTCCTGAGGGGGCATACGATCATTAGGACACAAAATAATTTAATTTGGGGTCACTTTATAAAATTGGGGGCATTGAATGTCAGAAATTCAAAATCATCATTAGGGCATCAAAATCACTCCAAATCAAAATCAGGGATATATATCAGAATTATATCATCATCAAAACATCAAAGTGATCAAATTTGTATTGTATGGGACATTAAATTTTCGTAATCAAGTATCGGGTATTCTTTGAACCAATGTGCTTAGCACGTTGATTCAAAGAGGGGCATTTGTATAGACCCAAAATTGGTTAAAGCAATTCAAAGCACAAAAGAAATTAAATACAAGCCATTTTAGATTAATTAAATAAAAAATATAACAATTATGTAATTAAATTAAACATTTTATTATATAGTTCATTTAAATAATAAATCTCACACATTCAATGTACATACATGGCTAATTTAATTATTTTTTTGAATTAATTACTCCATAAATTCCTCACCTACCACTACAAAACAAAATCAATTAAACAAATGGGAGAGGAGTATTATGTGCACATGGATCACAAAGAGGCTTTTCTATCTTAACCCTTTATTTTGGATAATCAATTGTGTCCCTGCATATGGACACATCAAAACAAACACAACTCAACCTCTCATCTAATCATGGTTAATTAACTCACCCCCTACACCTTGGAAAATCCTATAAATAGGATGCATACTTAGAGAATAATAATCCACTTTCATGTAGATCATCTATATTATAGTCAATTTGCATCCACTATTTTTAGAGGCAAAGAGCATTGTTAGAAATAGCATCATCATAATGGAAAAATTCATCCATGTTTTGAGTAGCTTTGAGAATTTAGAATAGGGAAATTTACTTCAATTTAGCTTAATTTTCATCCATTTTCATCTTACATCAATTATCTCATTAAGTTTTGTATAATTATTATATCATCAGTTGTCTCTTGAGGATTTCTTGCATTTGAGAGCAATTATTAAGTCCTTATAATTAGAGGTCCATAGGATGTTCTTGATTGATATCATTTCAAAGGTCTTAAATAGTATAGATCTATTGATTTGATTTGATATTAGTTTAATTAAATTTCTATGAAGGTAGTTTACCAACACAAATACCACTTAGGGGAATAAACTTAAACTCACAATGCAATATGGGTTATGGCTACTAGGCCATGTTAGGTAACCATGTACAATGCAAATGCAATGCAATAAATCTCTCATAAATTGGAGAAAAAGAGAAAACCACCTAGGACAAAAATCCCCTCTAAAAAGAGAGATGGAAACACATAAGATGCATGGATGGAGGACTCAAGACCCCCCAAGAACTACATACATATTTTATATACAATCAAGTATCCCTCCATAGGAAGGAAAGGAGACATGATATCCCCCCCATAATAAAGAAGCTCCAATTCTGATGAAAAGTTCTTGCAAACAAAAAATATCCAGTTCCTAAAAGAAACATGTCTCCCCTTAGGAAGAAACAATTACATCAAATGATGAATAATCCAATACATGTCCAAATGTAAGGAGGAAGGACGTCTCCAAGTATGCATCTGTGAAGACTAAATGAGAGTCTCCAATCTTGAAGAATTCATCACATAAGCATGATCATGTTGAACCACAAAATATGACAAACCAAGTGAAGGAGAAGAATCGGGCATGTCAATCTCCAAAAAAGGTGAATAATTATCTTCAGCTCCAATTGTGATTAAACTTACATCAAAGAGTAGAGAAACCCCCTCAAGTCTATCTCCCAAATCTACAATATGAGACTCCACAAACAATGCTAAAATTCCATCCAAGTATTCATTCCACACAAAAAGATTTGAAATGGAATGGTCACCCTACTGAAGAGTAGATGCCAAGTCCAATGAAGTAGGAGGTGGATGATTTGTAATTTCAACACTTGTCTCAAGAACACAATGATTCAAGTGTCCAAAAGTCTCCTCATGATACACCATTTATGGAAGGGTGGGTATTTTAGGAACATCATCATTAGCATAAGAAAAATATGAAAAGGAATGCAAGAATGATGCATGATAAAAAACTCTCATAGATATGGCATCTCTAGTTTCCATGTCCCTAATGTAGACATAAATGGGAGTCAACTCAATAATTTTACCTTGTTCCCCATGAGTGATTTGGTACAATGAAAGGAGATTAGTGGTCAAGGATGGTATATAAAGAACATCATTAAATGTCCCCTCTCTTATATCAATATAACCATTCCCACAACTCTTCATGTATGTGTTGTTACCCATCAAAATATGAAGATAATTACAAGGTTCAATAGAAGATAAAATATCCATAGAAGATGCAATATGATGTGAAGCACCTGAATCAACAGGACAGTTCCCTTTCTCAAGATGTGTAGAAGCCATGGGTGCTTGACCTTTCATCTAACCTTTTCCGTGTGAAGATTTTGGAGTTTCTAGTTGTATAGATGAAGAGGGTGCCAAATTGGATGAATAATAATAAATAGGAGACACTAATGAGGGCATCTTGATGTTTTTATTTTGAACACGGGAGGTGAGTTCATCAATTTTCTTATTTTACCACTCATGCTCATCATGTCCACACTTTTTACAATATGCACATTTGATCTTCTTCTTTGTATATGATTACTCTTTAGAAGAGTACTTGGACTCAGAAGCATGTTGTGAAGGAGAAAACATATATTTCTCATGATACTTAGGATCCTTATGTTGTTTCTTTCCATTCCCACTTGATTTATTTGATGTGGAGTCATTGGAAGAAAAAACATTATACTTTGGAGACTTCAATTGACCCATGTGTGCCAAATTTTCTTGTTCCCTTATGAGTTGAGCTGCAAAATCATCAAGATAAGGCATTATGTATGCACTACCAAGAGAATCCATAGTAGCATAGAATATAGAAACACAAATTAAATATTCTAGGCCCATCTTCAAAAGAATAGATAAAATCAATTGTTCATCCTCCTTAGTAACCTAAAAATTAGAAATCTCCAATTTAAGAGAATTGAATTAGCTCATTCTCCAATTTGATTTTTCTCATTTTATATGGCTTATAAAAGAGTCCCTCCATGGTAGTCCAAACATCACAAGGATGTGTGCAAGATGCAATATGATATCTCAAATTAGGAGAGATAGACAAAATAAGAGTCACATGAGATTTACCCCTTCATTCAAACCATTTTATCCTTTTTGCATTACCCGTGGCTTCTAAATCTTGACCAAAAGTGATTCTATGCAATCCTTCTTGTAACAAAAAATCCTCAATAGAAAATGTTAATTCATGATATTATATAGAGTTAGGAGTGCAAATTTTGAAAAAACCATAATACAATTAAACAATACAATATAACAACATACTACCCCTTCAAATCACTGATGCAAAATACCAAACTGATATCCAAGTGTATCAAGTGCTAAAATAGGCCCAAAAAGGACCAAATGTTGAAAGAGATATTTCCACTCAACATGACTACAATTTGATAGAAAATATAGAAAGTAGACAAAAAATCACGCACTTTGAAAAATAGGTACCTAAAAATGTTACTGCATGTGCCCAAACAAAGCTCCAAACATTGCGGAAAGTAGGATTAGACAAGTATAGTTATGAAAATTGTAATTTGTGATAAATTTGGTTACAAAAATTAGAAAATAATACCACCATTGAAAAGTTCACAAAATTCTACCCCAAATAAAAAAAATTCTCAAAAAGAGGACTTAAAATAAGCAAGATATGAGCCTTTGAAGTTGGACTGAAAAATAAAAAATCTCACTGGTGAAGGGGGAAGAATATTCAAACCATGTTGACATCAGAAAAATATTTGATTAAATTTGATGTTTAAACAATCATTATAGAAAAATATTGACCCCTTCTTTTGATGGTTAAACACTTGTCAAATTTGAACACATGAAAAGGTGACGTAACCTCAAGTTGATCGCGCAAGTGATGACTTGTTTTTTGACTGGGTTCTATCTATATGGATATGTAGACATATTATCTATACATTGTTGAGTTTCCCATTGATGTGGCAAATGGGATCCATGTGGATAGATTTGACTGGGCCATGTGCTTACGAGTCTAATAAAAAATTAATGTGCGTCGATTGGCCCATAGTGGTGACCTTGCTCGGTGACAAACTAGATGATAGAAGCAATGAGTTATTAACCCCATACTTATAGTATCATGGGGTTTTTTAGTGTATATAGAGGAAACTACACATAATACAAGAAAAAGAATGGTCGTCGAATTGCAATGGGACTTAGAGCTTTACTTGGTACTGTCAATTGACCCTTAAATCGTATGAAGATCTATAGAATATCCGCAAATTCTATGACAAAAAAATACAGTGGACAAGGGCCTGGCCCCAAATTTTTTGTAGAAATAATCCAAAAAATCCAAACAAAATTTTGTAACCAAAAATGAAAAGATACAAATAATAATAATTTCTTAATGATCATATCATATTGCAGAAATCATGTTGTTCAACTTGGTCTGCTAAATTATTTTTTCTCGGATTTGAATTTTGCCCAATATAGGAAAATTTATAGTCAAAATTTACCAAAATATCCTCACGGAGGAAATGGTGATGCCCAAATAGCCTTATTTTGCACCCATAATTGAATCAAGCCAAATTTCCTACTCTTGAGAAGGATTCTTCACACCTTAAGAGCTATGATACCATATTAGAGTTTTAGGTGACTCTAAAACACCCCTTGAATCAAATGACAGACCAAGATAAAATTTCACAAGAGAATGGTAAGATAATTGCAACAAGATGCAAGAATGATATTATTGCTAATAGACATGAATAAAATGTACATAATGAGCCTACTTATATAGGTAGGGTGACACAACCATAATAGGAGGGTCCTCAATGAGAACTCTCTGAACTGTGCAGCAAGAGTCACACAATAGAAGAAACAAAAAGTAGTAGAGATAATGCTAGATCAGATGTTCACATTATCATAAATTCAATTACAACTGGCCAACAACATGTCGACTTACAGAACGGGCATACCAGCTTGATTGCAGGTTAAAATCTACATTATCTTTTATGTGGATATATGAGAATCATCCTTCATGAGAGATAATAAATAAAGGAACAAACACAATAATATATATGACGTCCACAATGCATCTGATTTGGAAAGGAACGATCACAATCCTCAAGGAAGGAAAATGTAACATGCAAAATAGGTCAGGACCTAAACCATGAAGAACTCCTCCACTAAGATTTGGAATGAAGTGTGAAACCATAGGGAGGTCAACCAAGAGAGTAGGAACATCAAATGATAGACCAATTAGATCTACAAACCAAGGAAATGGTTCACAAGATTAGAAAACTCCAACTAGCCACAAAACATGAAGAACAAATAGGCCAAACCAAAATTGAAGAGAAATCCACTGAGAAGAATCAGATCAAGGTGTGAACACAAAGGTAGATTAAACACTATCCTATTAGTCCTAATATCAGATTATTGAGAGGGGGGGTGAATCAATAATCTACCAATTGTGCAACTTTTTAACCTCTTAAACTTTACCACATCACTCACAAGATTATATTTAATAGATGGAAATGCAAAACATAATCATAAGCACATTCACCTAACAATGAAACAATTGACACATAGATTTATCACATGGAAACCCAAATCAGGAAAAAATCACGGTGGGGATTAGTACCCACTAAATGATGCACTCTTTTGAAGTATGCCCTGTGAGGAGCTTAAACCTATTAGGAGTTTACAAAAGAACTGTTAGGTGCTACCCAGTTAAGGGATTTACCTTATGCCTATTATAACCTTTACCCTATTAAGAGTATCCTTGTTAGAGGACTTCAAACACAAACTAATGTGCCACCTTGTTAGAGGATTTACAATAGGGACCTTCTAGGATCTACCCGGTTAAGGGATTTTAACTCTTGTAACTGTTAGGGAATAACATAGAGAATAATATGTAAAATAGAAGTACCTCTGCTTGATTAGATTTAATGAAGTACAAAATATATTCACAACATAATTAAATTTGTCCTAGATTGATCGTAAATCACACGTTACACCACACTTCCCCAACACACGATCAACCACTAAAAAATTTCAACTTCATCACATAAATACTGTTCATCAAGCCCTAGAGTCTTACACTACCTTAAGCAAGCCCTAAATTGTAATTTCCAATATACCGCTCAAATCCAACATGCTACAAAACAAAATTCAATGTACGAAACAATTTTACAAGGTAGCATCAACCAATGTAATGATTTATGTAGATTTTTGTGTCATGGGATCAAACATGTTTAGACCAAACATTTGCTTCCTCAAGAATATTTTCCACACACTAACATCAAACAATGTGATGTGAGATCATCACCTCCAATCTTTAAGACACATCACCAGATCGTGACTGACTCAACTGAATTCACCACAACCTCTACATCGACCACTGATCAAAGATTCATCAACTGTCTCTCAAGAACACAAACACTTCAACATGTAACAACCATGTCTCTTCTCACCGATCTTCTATCCTTTACATTGGTCACTCAAATTAGTTGTGATTGCAACGATAGATTCTACACACTATTTTCCACCATATATCTGACCGTACCACAAGACACAACAAATATTTGAAAAACTAATCAAATCACCTATCGCCTGTCACTAACTGTTCTAGTAGTTGCATTGTCAACCTTCATTCGATCATAAATTTCTTACCGGTCTATATCAACATTAGCAGTCATGCATTTGACATTTAGAGACATCCCCAGGTCTCTCATAAGAATTGCTACAATTGAAATTTACCACAACACCTTGATCATCATACTTATTCTTAGCAACATACTAGGAACACTAGGCTAATACTTGACATTAATGACAACCTAATAACTGATCATGATGCAATCAAATCTATATCATTACAGCTCCAAAAGTCACTTACCATCACTACATTAGTTATGCCAACAATATCCCCCTTTGGCATTGATGGGAAATCTCTCTTCAACATTTGATTCCTCTCTCCAACATGATTTTTATGCAACACTAGGAACATAAAAATGTTCCCACTTCTGTAAGACCTATTCTGCAACTACTCCCCCTTTCACTTAAGTTTTCTCATATGCATTCTAGATTTTCTTAATTATTATCCTTACTTACTCTCCCCCTTTTAAAATAATGCCAAAGGTGTAAAACACACTTGATATCTTCTTTGTTGTACCTAACTAATCACAATACATTACTTCATAGACTTCTCCCCCTAAAGAGTATCCCCACAACATCAATCCAAACATAAAGATATTCATTGGATGCTCTTGGATTGATGCAACTACATCTTATTTCAATTCAAGTCAGATAGGGGAATAACCCCTAACTTACCTCTTAGATACTCAAATGTATTCTTAGGTAATGGCTTGGTAAAAATATCAGTAACCTGCTCCTTAGTTGGCATATACTCCAACCTTACTTCCTTTTCATGTATCTTTTCTCTAAGAAAATAATATTTGATAGCTATATACTTGGTCTTAGAGTGCATCACTGGGTTTTTATATATGTTAATGGAACTTGTATCATCAGAATAGATAACCACAAGTTTAGCTACCTTCTCGTGACTTCCTTCCAAAATCTTCTTAATCCACACCACTTGTGTACACTTAATTATAGAAGCAACATATTCATGTTCAACTCTTAATTGAGATATACAATTCTTCATCTTGTTTGTCCCAAATACAAGCCTATCACGAAGAAATAATGCACCTCCACTTGTGCTCTTTTGATCATCAACATTTCCTACCCAATCAACATTAGTAAACACACTCAAAGATAAATTACCTTTATGTCCATACTAGAGACCATAGTCTTCAGTCCCTTTAACATATCTGAATATCTTCTTCACCGCAATCAAATGTGATTCCTTAGGATTAAAATTAAATATAGCCACTAATCCAACTACCTATGTAATTTACAGTCTACTGTGCACCACATATTATAGCTTACCGATTATGGATCTATAAAGAGTCTCATCCACCTATTTAGAATCATCTTCTTTTGATAGTTTGCAACAGATTACCATAGGGGTATCAACCAATTTTGAGTCTTTTAACCCAAATGTTTTTAGTATTTACCTTACATACTTGGACTGGATGATGTAGATACCATCTTTTAATTTTTGAACCTACAACCCAATAAAGAATTTAATCTAGTTGATCATAGACATCTTGAATTATTTACTCATTTCATCTGCAAATGATCTACTCATCTCTTCATTTCCACCAAAAATGATATCATCTACAAATATCTTTGCAATCAGTAACCTATCGTATTTCTCAATCTTTAAATATACATTATTATTGTCACTTGTCCTTATGAAACAAATCTAAATCAGATATGAGTGCAATCTCTCATACCATGCCATAGGTGCTTGTTTCAACCCATATAAAGCTTTATGTAATTTACACACCATGTTCTTACCTTCTGAATTAGAAAATCCTTCACGTTATTCGATGTATACCTCTTCTTCCAATACACCATTAAGAAAATATGACTTAACATCCATTTTATATACCTTGAATCCTTTGTAAGCAGCATATGCAAGTAATATCCTTACACCTTCAAGTGTGGCCACAGGTGAAAATGTTTCACCATAGTCTAGGCCTTCCTCCTATGTGTATCCTTTGCACACCAATATTTCCTTGTTTCTTACCACTTCACTTTTCTCATTCATATTCTTCCTAAAAATCCACTTAGTACCGAGTACATTCTTGTCCATCGGTCTAAGTTCTAATGTCCAATTTTTATTCTTCTTAATCTTCTCTAATTCTTCTTCCATATATTTCACCCAATCATCATATTTTAATATATCTTTCACAATTTTAGGTTCAAGTTTAGATAGAAAACATGTACTTTCTCTTTCCTTTCTTCTTGTTAGAACACTAACATTTATGTCACTAATAATTTGATTAAGGGAATGATTCAGTTTCACATACCTTGGCAATACCAGTTCAGTTCTAGGAGTACCTTCAACCACTTTTATCAATTCATGTTCATTCACCTATCTCTACATTGGTTCTTCTATAGTGTCATGCTCCACTACTTGTACATATACAAACCCATGATAGTCTCCAGGTTCCTTCTTGTTGTATTCATCATTCTACTTAGAAAATTCATCTACTCTTAGATTAACACTTTCTACTACCTTATTTGTTCTCTTGTTCAAGCACTTGTAGGCTTTTCTCTTTATGGAATATCCTAAGAATATTCCTTCATCACTTTTTGGGTCAAACTTTCCTGAATTTTGATCTCTTTTTATGTAACATCTACTTCCAAAAAGTTTAAAATAACTTACACTAGGAGATCGACCATGCAACAAATCATAAGGAGTTTTTTTGTACCTTTCTTCAACTTTCCTGAATTTTCATCTCTTTTTATGTAACATCTACTTCCAAAAACTTTGAAATAACTTACACTAGGAGATCAACCATGCCACAACTCATAAGGAGTTTTGTTTGTACCTTTCTTCAACTGAACTCTATTCAATGTGTAAATAGTAGTTCTTACCACTTCTCTCCAAATTTTTTGTGCAACAGCTTTCTGAATCTTTAATGTCCTAGCATAATCAATGATGGACTTGTTTATTCTTTTAGCAATACCATTATGTTGAGGTGTCCTAGGAGATGACATATTCCTTTTGATTCTTTGTTCCTCATAATATGAAACAAACTCATGTGAACAAAGATATATCTTACAGGTCTCCTTCTCCACTCTGGCTTTGTATATCTTAAACGTGTGAAAAGATTCTGATTTGACTTTTAGAAACACAACCCACATCATTCTAGGATAATTATCATCAAGAAACATGAAATATCTATCACCATAGTAAATCTTAGTTCTCATTGGACCACATAGATTGCTATGAACTAGGTCTAAAATACTTTCAGAAGAGTAATTCTTACTGATAAAACTAGAACTAGTTAACTTCCCAAGTTGTCACTCTTTACACATTACATTGTCTAGATTTACTAGGTTAGGAAAACCCCTTAGTATCTTCATCTTGCTAAATTTGACCAGACTATCAAAATTTACATGACAAAACCTTTTGTCATAATCAACAATCTTCGACCTCAACAATCAGACAACTCTTAATAGTAGAATTTAGATGGAACAAGTTATGTTTAGTTTATTCACCGGTAGCAATCAATTCTCCTAATTTCCTAATGATCCTGTATATACCTTCATTGAACTCCAATCTATATCCTTTATTATTTAACTAAGAAATACTTAAAAGTTTTATTTTAGACCATCAACCTAGTAAACATCATCACAATTTGTTTTATCATTTAAAGTAATAGATCCTTTAACTTTTATTAGAAAGGGAGAATCATTACCAAATCTTACTGAACCATCATCACATTCCTCCATCTTGATGAATTTTTTTCTATTAATGATCATGTGATGAGTGCACCTACTGTCAATAATCTAGTCACCACTATGATTCATGTTAGAAACTAAAGCTTTCTCACATTCTTATGAGGGTTCTTCCTTTACTACAACAAACACAATTTATTCTTCATCTATTCCATCAGATTATTTACTAGTAACACCTTCTTCAACTAGATAACTGTTATTCCTAACCAGTTACTGAGAGGGGGTTGAATCAATAATTTAAATTTCTAATTTTCTTTTAAGCAAACATATATTCTTGCTAATACATAAATTAAAAGAATATTATAACACAGGTCAACACAAAATTTATACGTGGAAACCCTCGATTAGAAGGAAAAAATCATGGGTCAACACAAAATTTATACGTGGAAACCCTCGATTAGAAGGAAAAAACCATGACGGGAGAGAACCCACAAACTCCGCTACTACAGTAATAAAGCTTCCCTGTTAGAGGCTTACAAAGCACTGGTAAGAGTGCTATCCAGTTAAGGGATTTGATAGAAGACCTGTTAGGATCTTGACCCTATTAGGAGTCACCTTGTTAGAGGACTTAAAACACTAGTAAAGATATTACTCAGTAAAGGGATTTATACAAATAACCTGTAAGGGTTCACCTTGATTGAGGGATTTTATTTATGCTTCACAACTTAAAGCAATGATCTTATGATGACACTATCTCTGTCGATTCAGATCATACCTATTCACCCTTTCCTCTGCTTGGATGTTGAATCTTTCTCTCCCTTTCATCTTTTGTGACTGTGTTTCCTCTCAGAATATTCTACTCTCCTTCGCTCTATTCTCTTAATATTCAACAACACATATTTCATGTCTTTTGACATGTGTTTATAAGAAATTATCTTATTAAAAATACATCTCATAGATCTGCCAAGCTGTAAATTATCCCATAAATCAAGCATGCAAAACCCTTGACTAAAAAGCTTGCAAACTGATCTTGAGTTTACCTCAAAACGCTCATAGAAAAAAAAATCTAACTTCAGTTCCATTCAAAAATCTAACTCCAGTTTAACTAAAAAATGCTCCGCATAATTCGATTCGGATTATCATTCATTTAACCGGTGTAGAGCTTGTATCTGGTTAGTCACTTATTCCCTGTGTGTATCCCATGACCAATTGGTCCAGACCTAGACCGGTATAAGCATGACCAGTTAAAGTACACCACTTTCTTGCTAAGTCTACCGGTTCATAATTATGAGTACCGATATGATATACCAATGTTCTGGTGGGATTGATGTTTGCCTATGACTTTACCAATGACAACTAAGTTTATGTCAACAATCTTCCCCTTTGGCATTGGTGGCAAAACATATCAATACATCTGTAGACTTCCCCTGTAGATCTTCTTGTCTACCTGTAGAATATTTTGACACACTGTTACTAATATAATCTCTCTCTTCTCTATTCTTTCATCTTCTTTATTCTCTGCACTTATATCTTCTTTATCTTCCCCTTTTTTCCTCCAAAGGACAAAGGGTTGTTACTCTTTACAACTGTTAATTATTGAAGATATCCTTATAAATCTTCTTTGCAAAATCAAGAAATAGTTTCCAGATACCTGTTACATGATCTAAATTATTCCTTGCAACTTGCAGTGAGACAATGAGATTTTTCATGTCTTCCATTGTCTTGTAATCAAGTTCTTTGATCAGTTTGTCTGCATTAGTTGTCATTTTCTGCATCAAATCAAAAGTTGGTGCAATGAACAACTAGAATCCAACTAGATCTTGGATTCTTTTTGTATTTTCTTCTAACGCTTTCCTTAAGGTAAGAGCAAGACTTGTCAGCTCTCAACTGTACTCAGTTGCAGAAGAGCTCTTAGCATTAAATTTTGATGTTAGAACCTTTATCTCTTCTATTATCCTATTTGTTCTCTCAGTTATATCCTTTATAAAGTCTTCAAAGTTAGAAGTCTTTGTGATCAACCTTCTAGGTTCCTATATCTGTTGATGTAGCCCTCTGGTTCTTGTAGATACAGTAGCTTTGAGTTCTTCAACCTGTTTATGAAGAATATATATTCTTTTCTTCTCATAGTGATCAATTGCAATTATTTCTAGGTTAGTGATGTCTTCCCCAATTGCTTGTGTTATTACCTCCAATTGATCAATTATCGATTCATCTCCATCTATATATGTATCAAGTACAAAATTGTACAAGATATCCCTTACACTAGAGAGAACCATATCTTGTTTTCTCTTAGTGAGCTCCTTTAGCTGCCTTGTTGACATTTTGCTTATGTCAAAAATAGTTTCACTAACTTTGATTCTTTTTTATTCAAAATCTGTAGCAAAAGATATCTTCCTCTTAGATGTTGATGCACTTGAAACACCTACCAGTTCCTTCTATCTTGTTTCCTATGCCAGTTCTTCTTCTACAAGCTTCTCATGTTCTTCTATAATATGAAACTCATGTTGTTGAGGTATTTGTTGTTGTAGTGTCTCCTCTAGACGTTCCTCTTCTTTTGGATGAATTTCCTCTTCTTGATGGACTTCCTCTTTTGGAGATTGCTCTGTTTGTTTCTCTTTAGCAACTTGTTGACCATTCAAAATAGATTCTGCTTTATCTGTTTCTTTTTCTGTGGTCATGTTTATTGATGAATCTCCATGTTCTCGCTCTTCTGGTCTCATAGATGTATTATGTTCATCTTTTGGAACTTCTTCTCCAAGATTAACCTATTCACTGGCTGTGAACTATTCAAGTATAACTTCCTTCTCACTGGTTGTTGCTTTTTCACCTGTGGATACTTGTTCACCAGTTGTGAACTGCACCACTGGAACCATCTCCTTTTTAGGTTCACCATGTGATATATCCTATGGACTTGTAATATTAAGTGTTTTGAAGTCATATTTTTGCCAAAAATCTAGAGAATCTTCATACACATCCTTTTCCTATCCATTAATGATCTTGGCAACCCTATTATTCGTGTCCAAATTTAGTGACACTACTTCCATCAGAATTTTTATTGTCTCATCATTAAGATTAGGTCTAAGTTTTATCAAAGTTTCCCTTATCATTTTATTGTTTCGTGCTAGACTGGTTCTCCATTTGGTCATTAATCTTTTATTCAATTTAGGTGAAAAGTGAGGTTTGTAGTCCCTAGGACTTTTGTTGAAATCTAAAAAGGTTTTTAATAGAGCAATCTCTATTTTCTCCATCTCTTCATCTCCCAAACACTGAACCATTTAGCAACATTTGACACTTCACCGAAATCCATAATTTAATCAACTATATTATCTACGGTTAAAGTTAGAGCTTTACCTTTTACTAGGGACACAAGTAGGGCTGGTGGAGTGAGATCACCACCTATGTCTCCAGTTATATCCACGATGACCGGTTCAGTTGTAGTCTTTTCTATGACTGGAGTCTCAACTTCCAATATGCCCTTTCCTTTTCCAGTATCTTTTAGTAGTGGCTCAGTGGTCTTTTTGCATTCTGCTTCAGCTTGATGTTGCTTCTTCAGAAGAGTCATCCATTGGGAAACCTCTTCATTGTGTACTTTATCCACTTCACCAATCAAGACCTGACCAATTCTATTTCTGATATTGAAAGTTTGTGGTGTAGGATCACCTTCTTTCTTTATGTTTTTAAGTCTTTGTGTGTTGGATTTCCCTAAGGTCATGTTGACCATGTGTATGGGATCCATTTGGGATATGTAGTCCTAGAAGGTCTTAGGTGGAGTAATGAGTCTTACTTGCCCAATATGGGATATTCAGATAGGACATAATGCTAGGTCTTAATTTTGAGGTTTCAAGCATGAAAATGTATTTTGGGGCCTAGATAGGGCCTAGGACCCCTTGTTAGCTTCCTAAGCTCTTTGGGGAAGCAAGGCTTAAAAGTTGTCATCATAGTTGTAAAGTTGCTTAGCAACTTTTGCAACTTTTAAAAAGTTGCTCGGTCTAATTAACCTCAAGGCCTAAATCTATGTTTAAGGGTCCCAAACCTTTCCTAAGCATATCCTAAGACTATTTATGGATGTTTGGGCTCATATCCTGAGGTTGGAGGTGATACTGTATGGAAGATCTATTCTGAGTGTGTGTGCACAGTCTAGTTTGTATTGATTTTGATGGAACAGTGAGTGAATAAAAGGAATGTTTGTTTGAATTAGATCTCTTAATTAATGTGTAGTGTTTTTGTGTTGATCTACCTTCTATTTTTCCAATTATTTTATGGTTTCATTCATATTTACTTTGTTTAGTTAATCTTTTCTAAAACTCTTGGTGCTCTGGTTTCTACCGAGGAGCTTGCACAAATGAGGGTCTAAGTCACTATCCCACCATTCAATCTATATGGCCTTTTGCAGATAGTGATTAAAACCCATGTATGTATCATACATGGAAGGAGGGACTATGGAATGCATGCTAAGGATTTTTTCAATCCAGCCCTAGGCGAGCCATGCTAACCCCGACTAGGAAGGATTGATTGAAGTAGGAGTATAGCTTGCAGAGGAGTGATGGGAGATGAATGATAGTAGTTGGGGGTCTTGTGTATGGTCATTACCAAGACTTTTATGTAAGGATATGATTTTATCAATCCATTTGATCAAGCAAAGCCATCTTTTACTTTGCTAGTTCAGAGAAGGCCTAAAACTCCTCTAAAAGACCTATTTTTAGTAAGGGGGTTGTACGGCCAAGGAGGGACCTAAAACCTTAGAAATCCTTGAGTTGTTACCTCATCTAGAAAATATCTACAATTTATTTGCAGGGTCCTTTGGGACAGATCAAGGCTAAAGTCCTCTTTTCTCGGAGAGGAGGCCTAATTAGGTCATTTCCTTGTAGCCCTATTTTCCAAAGGAACTACTAGATCGGTAAGTAGAATGGGTGAATTAAAGGTTGAAACATGTGTAATAACATATTCTAAGACATTTTCCCACACCTCCTTGCCTCTAAAAGATTCCTAGTTCATTAGGAGGTGTAATACCCTTATTTTAGCTTAAGGGACACTAGGTGCATGAAGAAGCCTAGAAGCATGAAGATAAGTTTGAGTTGTTGAATCACTTCTGATAGTTTGGTTGGGCCTAAGACCAAGGGATTGAGCCATTCAAGTCATCCTATAGGTCATTGGTGTAGGTAGGTACACTTGAGGGTCACTAGGTGAACCCAAGAGCAAGGGCTTGTGATAAGCTCCTTCCCAACCTCCCTATCAGATTGGTATCAGAGCCCCCAAAAGTTTTTGGGATTGCATAGTGCATGTAAGATTTTGAATCCAGTGGGTCTTCAATCATGGTGACCAATGTGGAGTTAGCCAAGAAGGTTGAGGACCAAGAGATGGATAACAAGATATTGAGGGAGAAGTTAGCTCAATTGGAATAAACATTGAGTGAAGTGCAATTGAAAGCAGAAGAAGTCAGTGATAAGTTGGATTGGAAAGAAGACAAGGAGAAGGAAATACCTGAGGAGGACAAGACTCCAAAGCCAGACCCTATATTACAGGAGGAACCACTTTTAAAAGCATTGAAAGCCATGAATGGAAAAGCTCTAGAGGGAATACCATTATTTATTGGTAATATGGAACCTAACCTAATCATGGAATGGATAGATGGCATGGAAAATCACTTTGAATGTGATGGAATCAGTGAAGCACAAAAAGTCAGAATAGCCAAGTCTAGACTTAGAGTCTCTACCTTAACAACGTGGAAATTTATACAAATAGACAGGGAAAAGGAGGGCAAGAACCCAATCATTTCTTGGAAGGGCATGGTAAACAAAATCAAGGAAGCCTACATGCCTAAGGATTATGAGATTCAGTTACATAAGAAAAGATAGAGCTTAAGACAAAAGGATCTAGATGTGAGTTCCTACACTGAGGAATTCCAAAAGCTTTGCATGAGATCTAATGTAGCAGATGATGAGGGTATTAAGGTGGCCAGATATTTGAATGGTTTGAAGTGGAGCATAAAAGAAGAGATGGTTCTTCTCAGTCCTAAGACTGTACACCAGTGCTATCAATTGGCTATCAAGATTGAAGAAAAAGGCAAGAGGAAACAAGATCAAACTTATGAACTACAACTGATTTGAATAAATTGTATGACTTGAAGATCTATGATTTAAGATTACTGAGTTGCTGATTAGATATGTAAGATGATCAAATTAGTAATATGTTGTCATTGATGTCAACTAGTTTTGATAGTACTTATCTTGTAAGTTACTATACCCAAACATTTGTAGAAAGAAGAAGAAAAGAGATGAAGAACATATATATCTACATGAGGAAGATGGATATGATATATAAGGATAAGGAATACATTGGGTAACTTATGAATGAGTCTATGACCTTATGTTATTGACTTGATTATGTTGCATTCATCTATGATGAAGGATAGAGAAAAATGCACAAAGCAGTGTTGTCGGTTAAAGAACCATTTTAGTATACACTGATGTAGTGTAGTGTATACCGAGCACAATACAAATTGAGCTTGTGTTCACCGATGCATTTCTTTGTTAACCGAGCATAAGAAAATAACTAAATGACTAGTTTAGCCGATGGAATTTGATGAGCTATAAAGTACCTCAAAATCAGAGATGAAGATAATGTTTGTTACAAAGATCAACGGCTAACATAATTTGAAGAAGATCTAAGGGATTGAAACAAAATGTGTTACTGACACATCAGTCAAGGAAGGTTTAAGTGGAAAAATCAACAAAGGAGATTACGTGGCCAAATCTGATGGATGGAATTAAAATGGTTTACTCATCTATTTAACAGACTAGGATTTCATGATGAAATCATGCCAAAAGAAGGAGACTACAGAGATATCATGTGAACAAGCTTCATGCATGCCTAATCAGACTGGTTAAGGAGAACCGAACTGCAGAGATTAACGAGCATCAGAAAGCTATTACTAAGCAATAGTAAGTTACTAAATATTGATTGAAACAGAATTGATATATTGATCAGAGGATTTGAATGAGCTTAACATAGATCTGATCATCTGGAATTGAAGTTATGTTGTGATCAGATCAACTGCTATTACATTTTAACCATTGTAAATAGATAAATCTCTTAACAGAGTGGACTAGAAAGTTTTGTAATGTCATTCATAGAGTGTACATTTGTTATCTTGTCAACCCCATAGTGAATGTTGGTTGGATGATAATGGTTGGTCTAAAATCCTCTAACAAGGTCACACCTCACAGTATGTTTGTAACCTTTAACAGGGTTGGGTCTTCACCGACCTCACTTCAGAAGAGTGAACAATTTTTGGGTTGCCGGCCCCGGGTGGTTTTTCCCTTCAGAGGGTTTCCACGTTAAATCTCGTGTTATGTGTTGATTGTTTGTTGTCATACTTTACATGTTGCATATTGGATTTGATCGGTAAGAACTATATGTTATTAACTGGTAATCGATAAAAGCACAGACAAAATAGTATTTTATGTTACCAAGCTGCAGAAGTTTTAGTAAATTGTTTTTGGTTATACATTTTGTGATTGGGACTGTGGATAAATGATTCACCCCCCTCTCAGTTATTCTAACAATTAGTATCAGAGCGTTGGTTGCTTGGAATAGAGTTTTAAGGACTTTAGCACAAATATCTCAAAATGTATAAGAGGGAAGTGCCAAAGCTAAACAAGGATAACTTTACAGTATGGCAAAGCTGAATGAAGCTGCATGTATCTGGAATTGGGAATTCTACCCTTACACTAATGGAGAATGGCTACATTGCACCGCCCACTGGTCCCTTGACCCTTGATCAACTAAGAGATAGGCATGAACATAATATTACTATGATGGAGATTGTTGCTGCCTATACAGATGCCAAATTTGAAGATATTAAAAATTGCACTACTTGCTAAAGATATGTGGGATAAACTTGCTCAAGTTTATAGTGGTGACGTGAATGTCAAAAGAGCCAAAGTTGAAAGCTTAAGGGGAAGATTCGATGATATGAAGATGAAGGAAGGAGAAAATATTGTGCAGTACACAAATAGACTAAAAGAGGTAGTATATGCTATTAGAGAATCTGATGGTGTTATTGACGAGACAGTGGTAAGCAAAGTTCTCAGAACCTTATTGTCGGTTTATGCAATCAGAATATCTGCAATTCATGAAACTAGGTCTACATCTGGTAATAACCTTACTCTTGATAATTTGATTGGTAAGCTTATAACCTTTGAACTGAATAACTTTAATAATAGTGTTGTACCATCTGTTGAATCTGCTTTTCTATCTTCTCTGAAGATTGGTGAGTCTAGTAGCAGAAATAAGAATGATGATAGTGATAGCAATACTGATGATGAGCTTGATGAACTTGAAGCTCTTATGGCCAAAAGGTTACCTAAAGGTAAAGGAAGGTATAGAGGTAAATTACCTTTAGCATGCTTTAATTGTAAAGAGGTTGGTCATATTGCTGCTAAATTTCCACACAGGAAAGATGATGACAAAAACAAAGACCGATCTGGTGAAGGAAGCTATGGGAGAAGAGGCAATAGAAGTTACCAACACTACAACAAAGACAACTGAGACAATAATGACAAAGGCAAGAAGGTGTGCTACATTGTAGAAGAAGATGCCACCGATACCGACACTGATGAAGATGTGGAGGTAGTATTTGTTGCAATGAAGGATGACTCAGAGGAAGATTAAAGGTATTTAGAGACAGCCCTTATCTCTAAGGTTAATAAAAATGATACATGGATCATAGATAGTGGCTGTACACATCACATGACTGGTGATGAAGAAAAATTTGATCATCTTGAAGAACACAATGGAGGATCTGTTAGATTGGGTAATGATGCACCTTGTATGGTTAGAGGAAAAGGATCCTTGATGATAAATGATAAAATTAGATGTGACAATGCTTATTGGGTAAAAGGTCTAAACTATAATTTGCTAAGTGTGGCATAGTTGAACAATTCAGGCCACCAAGTTGCTTTTGAGAGCAAGAAAGTGAAGATATTTGATGATGGAGGAAGACTTATTGAAACTGGAACACAATCGAGAGGTAATTTGTTTTATCTTGATAATGATCAGTCTTCTTGTGTAATGATGAAAGATGAAGATGCATGGTTGTGGCATAAGAGGTTATGTCATGTGAATTTTGATAACATGATTAAGATCAGTAAAAAGAAAAAGGTTAGAGGTCTGGCTAACTTATCTAAGCCTGATCATGTTGTGTGTCATGAATGTCAGAAAGGTAAAATGACAAAATATAGTTTCAAAAGCAAAGATTATTCAACAAAGAAATTACTTGAGTTAGTGCATACCGACCTATGTGGTCCTATGAGAACTCAAATTTACTATGGAGACAGATATTTTATTCTTTTTGTTGATGATTATACTAGGTTAATGACAGTCATGTTCTTGAAAGAAAAATCAGAGGCATTTAAGATGTTCAAGTGGTATAAAGCAAAAGTTGAGAAAGAGACTGGTAAAGAATTGAAATGCTTAAGATCTGACCGAGGTGGTGAATTTATTTATGATGAATTTACTAACTTAGTAATGAGCATGGTATTAAAAGATAGGTCTCTGCATCGAGGACACCATAACAAAATGGAATAGCTAAAAGGAGGAATAGGTCAATAGTTGACTGTGTAAGGACACTAATGTTACAAAAGAATGTTGCCCAAACATACTGGAGAGAAGCTGTCATCACAACTTTTTATGTTCTGAATCGAGTACAATTGAAGGACACTAATAAGACACCCTATGAGTTATGGTTTGGTCACAAACCCACTGTAAGTTATTTCAAAAATTTTGGAAGTAAATGCTTTATTCTGAAAGATGAAAGAAATGGGAAGTTCGACTCAAAAGGTGATGAAGGGATATTTCTAGGATATTCCACTAAAAGTAAAGCATACAAGTGTCTTAACAAAGTAACTAATAAAATGATTGAAAGTACTAATGTTCGGGTTGATGAGTTTGATGATAAGAATGTAGAGGAAAGCAAAAAGGAACCAGAAGACTATGGTATATTAAGTTACATTGAACAACTAGAGTACCTACCAATTTCGTAGATAGTGACAACCGGTCTGCAAGAAAATAATACCGAGGAACAGGAAAAAGAAACCGAAGAGTAGGAAGCACTTACCGAGCAAGCAAATGAACCTGCACAGGATGAACAAGAAAGAAGAGATCAGATATTGGAAAGATTTGTCAAAAGAAATCATCCTGAGACACAAATCATTGGAGACAGACAAGTTGGCATGCAAACAAGAAATAAAGCAAGATAAGGTACATGTCTAGTTTGTGAATATGAACCGAAGAATGTAAAAGTTGTATTAGAAAATGATGAATGGGTTAATGCAATGAAAGAGGAAACAAAATGAATAGAGAAGAAAAAAACTTGGAGTTTAGTACCCAGACCTAAGGACAAGAATGTTATCGGTACTAACTGGATATTCAGAAACAAGCTTAATGAGAATGGAGAGGTAACAAGGAACAAAGCTAGGTTAGTATGCAAGGGATATGCACAGGAGGAAGGAATAGATTATGGTGAGACTTTTGCACTGATTTCTAGATTAGAAGGAGTCAGAATGTTACTTGTATATGCTGCACACAAAAAGTTCAAGGTTTACCAAATGGATGTTAAATCTACTTTTCTGAATGGGATACTTGAAGAAGAAGTCTACATAGAAAAACCTGAAGGGTTCGTTGATCCAGAAAATAAAGATATGGTATGTAGATAACATAAAGCTTTATATGGTTTGAAGCAAGCACCGAGAGCCTGGTATGAGAGGCTGCATAACTATTTGCTAAGTATTGGATTTGTTAGAACAAGTGAGAACAGTAATCTGTACATGAAAGGAAATTTTGATGATATTATCTTGATTGCTGAGATATTTGTGGATGACATAATATTTGGAGGACAAGATCATATATGTAAGTCATTTATTGATGAAATGAATAGTGAATTTGAAATGTCTATGTTTGGAGAGATTAAGTTCTTTCTAGGCTTACAAGTGATTCAATGGAATGATGGTATATTCATCACACAATCTAAATACATAAAGGAAGTATTGAAGACATTTGGCATGGAAGATGCTAAACCTATGGGAACACTGATGGCTACTAGATGTAAACTGACTAAAGAAGACGGAACTACTAAGGTAAACCAGATACCGTACTGATCCATGATTGGTAAGTTAATGTATGTAGCTCATAGTAGACCTAATATAGTACATGTTGTTGGAATAGTTGCTAGATTTTCTACAAACCCTAGAGAGTCACACATGGTTGCTATAAAGAGAATCTTAAGATACTTGAAGAAAATTGAAGATTATGGACTATTGTATCCTAAGAAAGGAAAGTTTGAACTGAAGGTATACACCGATGTTGATTGGGTTGGAAATGTGGATGATAGAAAGAGTACCAACGAAGGAGCATTCTTCTTTGGTGAAAGACTTGTTACATGGACAAGTAAGAAATGGGCTTGCATTTCCCAGTCTACAGCTGAAGCAGAGTATGTTGCTGCTGCTACTAACTGTTCAAATATTGCATACATCAAGCAAGTGTTAGAAGGAATGAATGAGGTAATCACTGAGCTGATGATTATATATTGTGATAACACAAGTGCTATTAATATTTCAAAGAATCTAGTGATGCATTCTAAAACAAAGCATATATCTATTAAGTATCACTACTTAAGGGAACAAGTACAGGAGAAGAAAGTGAAGCTAGAATTTGTTACATCAAAAGAACAACTTGCTGACATATTTACAAAGCCTCTAGCGAAGGATACATATGAATACTTGAGGACTAGACTTGGGGTCCGTCCCCTGTCTACCAGTCACTAAGGTGATCTGGAGGTTGCATCAGCCTAATCTTATCAAAAGATCATACATGTTGATGCAAGAGAGTTCACACTTTGGATTTCTGTCTAAGGTTGTGAAAGGTTGAAGTACTGGAACAGATTTGCATAACAGTATACTGAGATACAGAGATTGCACCGGACAACAGAGAGTTACATGGCTACTACAGAGCTATATGTTTGTATTGCTCTTTGGAATTGCTGTCAAAGGGAGAGAGATCAATATGAAGATTATGAAACCAAAGACAAAGGGAGAGAGATATAGAAAAGGGAGAGCATTGAAGATCAGTTACTAAGAACAGGAGAAAACCTGCGAGCTGAAAAGATCATATATGCAGAAGTTAGTCTTCACTTGCAAATGCTTTTTATGTAACGTAGTGATTAAGCATATTAAGCTAGGGAGAGCTTGTACCAAGTTACAACATTTGTTGACAGAGTTGTAGAATACATGTTTGGTATGTGTATGGCATAATTCATATTTCTTGTGTTGCCATCAATGCCAAAGGGAGAGATTGATGATCTACAACTGATTTGAATAAACTGTATGAATTGAAGATCTATGATTTAAGATCACTAAGTTGCTGATTAGATATGTAAGATGATTAAATCAATAATATGTTGTCATTGATGTCAACTAGTTTTGACAGTACTTATCTTGTAACTTACTATACCCAAACATCTGTATAAATAAGAAGAAAAGAGATGAAGAACATATATATCTACATGAGGAAGATGGATATGACAGATAAGGATAAGGAATACATTGGGTAACTTATGAATGAGTCTATGACCTTATGTTATTGACTTGATTATGTTGCATTCATCTATGATGAAGGATAGAGAAAAATGCACAAAGCAATGTTGTCAGTTAAAGAACCATTTCAGTATACACCGATGCAGTGTAGTGTATATCGAGCACAGTACAAACTGAGCTTGTATTCACCGACGCATTTCTTTGTTAACCGAGTAGAAGAAAAGAACTAAATGACTAGTTTAGCCGATGGAAGTTGATGAGTTGTAAAGTACCTTGAAATCAGAGATGAAGATAATGTTTGTTACAAAGATCAACAACTAACATAATTTAAAGAAGATCTAAGGGATTGAAAAAAAATGTGTTACTAACACATCAGCCGAGGAAGGTTTAAGCGGCAAAATCAACAAAGGAGATTAAGCGGCAAAATCTGATGGATTGAATTAAAATGGTTTACTCGTCTATTTAAGAGACTAGGATTTCATGATGAAATCATGCTGGAAGAAGGAGACTACAGAGATATCATGTGAAAAAGCTTCATGCATGCCTGATCAAACTGGTTAAGGAGAATCAAACTGCAAAGATTATCGAGCATCAAAAAGCTATTACCAAGCAACAGTAAGTTACTAAATATTGATTGAAACAGAATTGATATATTGATTAGAGGATTTGAATGAGCTTAACATAGATCTGATAATCTGCAATTAAAGTTGTGTTGTGATCAGATCAACTGTTGTTACATTTTAACCATTGTAAATAGATAAATCTCTTAACAGAGTGGACTAGAAAGTCTTGTAATGTCATTCATAGAGTGTACATTTGTTATCCTGTCAACTGCTAGTTGGATGATAACGGTTGGTCTAAAATCCTCTAACAAGGTCACACCTCACAGTGTGTTTGTAACCTTTAACAGAGTTGGGTCTTCACCGACCTCACTTCAGAAGAGTGAACAATTTTTGGGTTGCCGGTCCTAGGTGGTTTTTCCCTTCATAGGGTTTCCATGTTAAATCTCTTGTGTTATGTGTTGATTGTGATGATTGTTTGTTGTCATACTTTACATGTTTTATATTGGATTTGATCGGTAATAACTATATGTTATTAACTGGTAATTGGTAAAAGCACAGACATAATAGTATTTTATGTTACTGAGCTGTAGAAGTTTTAGTAAATTGTTTTTGGTTATACATTTTGTGATTGGGACTGTGGATAACTGATTCACCCCCCTCTCAGTTATTCTAGCACAAACCTCCAAGAACAGAGGTAGAGGAAGAGATCAAAGGGGTCATAGGGGAGGCTACCAAGGCAGAGGAAATGAACATAGGAGTCGAGGAGATTCCAAACTAGTAGAGCATGGCAGTGAAACATCATCTAGAGGAAGTTTTGGTAGAGGAAGAGGACACCAAGGCAGTTCAAATAAAGGAAGAAGTTCAAGCAGGGGTAGCTCATATTTTGCTACCATGAAATGTTATTATTATGGATAGTTAGGACATCTAGCATATAGGTGCTTGGACAAGCCATCTTCCTCTAATTCTGAAAATAGGGTAGCATACACCCATGAAGACACTTCAAGTGTCAAGTCACCGGAGGTGAATCAAATAGAATTAGAGATGGGTGAAAATCTCATGTTTAGAAGAGTCATAATTAGACAGGCAACTAAGGAAGAACCAAGGCAAAGGAGAGCACTCTTTAGAGTAAAATGCAAAATCATGGGAAAGGTCTGCAAGGTGATTGTTGACTCAGGTTCAACTGATAATATTGTAGCAGAGGAAGCAATAAAGAAGCTCAACCTTCCCAAAGTACCTCACACTAATCCCTATAAGGTGACATGGCTAAATAAAGGCCAAAGTGTATTGGTTAATGAGTAAGCATGGATTGAATTCTCCATTGGTGGTTATAAGGATAAGCTAATGTGTGATGTACTCCCTATGGATGCATGCCACTTATTACTTGGAAGGCCCTGGCAGTTTGATAGAGAGGCCATCTACAATGGCAAGGACAATGCTATTACCTTAAAGAAGGATGGGAAGGCCTTCAAACTTTAGTCTTTAATAGAGGAAGAGAGAGAAAAATCCAAGTCCCCTAATGTGCTATTGAGTAGTGGGAAGGATATGATAAGCACACTCCAAGAAGAGGACAGTGCAGGGTATGCTATAATGGTAAATCCAAAGGAGGAGAAGCCTATTCAAGAACCCCTACCTACTGAAATTTAGAAGATGCTTAGCAGATACAAGGATATTGTGAGTGATGAAACACCTACAACCTTGCCACCTAAGAGGTCCATAAGTCATCAAATCAACTTCATTCTAGGAGCCTCATTGCCAAACAAAGAAGCATACAAGCTTACACCAAAGTAGAATCAAGAGGTGGCTAGGCAATCTCAAGAACTATTAGATCAAGGGCTCATTAAGAAGAGCATCAGCCCATGTGTTGTACCAGTTGTGCTAGCATCCAAGAAGGGTGGAAAATGGAGGCTTTGCATTGATTCAAGGGCAATTAACCGGATCAAAATAAGGTATAGGTTCCCCATACATAGAATAGAGGATTTGATGGATTGTTTGGGAGGAGCACAGTACTTCACCAAATTGTACCTTAAGAGTGGCTACCATCAGATCAGGATCAAGGATGGAGATGAGTGGAAGACAACATTTAAGACCACTGAGGGTCTATATGAATGGCTTGTAATGCCATTTGGGCTTACCAATGCCCCAAGCACATTCATGAGGTTAATGAATGAAGTGCTCAAGGATCACATAGGAAGATTTGTGGTGGTATATCTTGATGATATACTCATCTTTAGTAAGACTAAAGGAGAGCACTTGGCACATGTAGAGACAGTACTCAAGAGGCTGCATGAAGAACGGTTAGCAATCAACCTAGAGAAGTGTGAATTCCTCAAGCAGGAGCTAGTTTACTTGGGTTTTGTGGTATCCAAGGGTCTACTAAAAATGGATCCAAACAAGGTAGAAGCAATCACAAGTTGGCCTACACAAACATCAGGAATAGCAATAAGGATTTTTCATGGGCTTGCATAATTTTATAGGAAGTTCATAAGGAACTTTAGTGGGATATGTGCACCATTCCTAGACACTATAAAGGGTGGAGTGAAGACCAAGTTTAGATGGATAGTAGAAGCTAAAAAATCATTTGAAGAGATGAATCAACAAGTGGAAACACAACCCATCCTCCTATTACCTAGTTTTGACAAGCTATTCACTTTGGAATGTGATGCAAGTAGTATAGCAGTGGGAGGAGTGATAAGCCAAGAAGGCAGACCCATATCATTTTTTAGTGAAAAGCTTAATGAAGCTAAGAAGAAGTATTTAGCATATGACTTGGACCTATATGCATTAGTTCAATCTCTTAGGAAATGGAGACACTACCTCCTACCTAAAGATTTTGTAGTGTTCACTGATAATCAGGCACTTAGCTATATAAACACTCAAGAAAAGTTGAGCAATAGACACTTGAAATGGATGGAATACCTTCAAGCTTTCACCTTCACCATCAACCACAAGAAGGGGCACCTAAACAAGGTAGCAGATGCATTGAGTAGGAGGTTGTTGACAGTCCAAGAGGTTTAGTTGCAGAGCATTGGCATTGAAAGTTTCAAGGGACTTTATAGCGAAGATGAAGATTTCTCTAAGGCATACAAGGTATGCACTAAGTTTGAGAACCATTTCCACAGTCCATTCTCTGAATACACCTTGCAAAGTGGGATATTGTTCAAGGGGAATCAACTATGTGTTCCCAAAGGTTCAATGAGAGAGAACCTCATCCAAGAGAAGCACAATGGCAATCTAAGTGGACATTTTGGTATCAGCAAGACACTAGAATTGGTGCAGAGATTCTACTATTGGCCCAAGATGCCAAAGGATGTTAGAAGATATGTGGAGCAGCGTGTGGTATGTATGAAATCAAAGGGAGGATCCAAAAATGCAAGTTTGTGTCAACCCTTACCCGTTCCAAATAGGCCATGGGAATGCATAAGCATGGACTTTGTGGTAGGTCTACCTAAAACTAAATCAGGATTTGATAGTGTGTATGTAGTGGTGGATAGATTCAGTAAAATAAGTCACTTTATCCCTTGTAGAACCACTCATGATGCAAGCTACACAACTCATTTGTTTTTCAAAGAGATTGTTAGGATTCATGGTTTTCCTTTAAGCATTGTGTCTAATAGGGATGTGAAGTTCATGAGTTACTTTTGGAAGACTCTATGGAGGAGGCTAGGTACAAATCTATCCTTTGGGTCAGCATACCATGCCCAAATCTATGGGCAAACAAAGGTAATAAATAGGGTACTAGGCAACCTATTGAGATTCCTCACTAAGGAATATGGACAAACATGGGACATGATCATTCCCCAAGAAAAATATGCCTACAATGATAGCATAAATAGGACCACAGGAAGGAGTCCATTTGAAATAGTTTATGGAATGCATCCAAGAGGGGTATGTGAACTCATGGATCTAGGATCCATGGAGCATAGGAGTGGCCATGCTGAATATTTTTCTCAGACCATGAAGGAAGTGAAGGAGTGGGTTAGGAAGACAATCATGGAAGCCACCCACAAGCTCAAGCCCAAGGTAGACATGACAAGGAAGGACATACAATTTTCAGTGGGAGACTATGTCATGGTCCATCTCAACAAGTCAAGATTGAAGAAGGGGATACCAACCAAGCTTTAGATGAAAAGAGTGGGGCCTTGTAAAGTGCTATCCAAGCATGGAAACAATGCCTACAAGGTAGAACTCTCAGCAAACCTGAACATCTCACTAGTGTTCAATGTGGCAGACCTGATCAGATTCAAGGGACCTATATCAGAGGTCAATTAGGGCATTGGTGATATACTTGAGGATCTTAGTGACATAGTCCTACCTCCTAAAGAGGAGCCCCAAGCTAAGAAGATTCTTGAATCAAGGGTGAACAAGAAGACCAGGAACATAGAATACTTGGAACATCTCATCAAGTGGAAGGGATGTCCTAAATCAGAAGCAACATGGATAGAGGAAGTTGACTTTAAGAAGCATGGCATAGACACCTCTATCCTCTCCTCCACTAAATCTTAAGTCTCTTATGTGCAGGGGGGGAGTATGGTGCATGAGAACCTTCTTTATTTATGATTTTAAGTCTTTGTGTGGTGGATTTCCCTAAGGTCATGTAACCATGTGTATGGGATCCATTTAGGATATGTAGTCCTAGAAGGTCTTATGTGGAGTAATGAGTCTTACTTGCCCAATATGGGATATTCAGATAGGACATAATGCTAGGTCTTACTTTTGAGGTTTCAAGCATGAAAATGTATTTTGGGGCCTAGATAGGGCCTAGGACCCCTTGTTAGCTTCCTAAGCTCTTTGGGGAAGCAAGGCTTAAAAGTTGTCATCATAGTTGTAAAAGTTGCTTAGCAACTTTTGCAACTTTTGAAAAGTTGCTCGGTCTAATTAACCTCAAGTCCTAAATCAGTGTTTAAGGGTCCTAAAAAATTCCTAATCATATCATAAGACTATTTATGGATGTTTGGGCTCATATCCCAAGGTTGGAGGTGATATTATATGGAAGATCTATTCAAAGTGTGTGCACAGTCTAGTTTGTATTGATTTTGATGGAACAGTGAGTGAATGAAAGGAATGTTTGTTTGAATCAGATCTCTTAATTAATGTGTAGTGTTTTTGTGTGGATCTACCTTCTATTCCTACAATTATTTTAGGGTTTCATTCATATTTACTTTGTGTAGTTAATCTTTTCTAGAACTCCTGGTGCTCTGGTTTCTACCGAGGAGCTTGCACAAATGAGGGTCTAACTCACTATCCCATCATTCAATCTATATGAACTTTTGGTCATAGTGAGTAGACCCAATTTATGTATCATACATGGAAGGAAGGGCCCTGTAATGCATGCTAAGCATTTTTTCAATCCAGCCCTAGGTGAGCCATGCTAAGTCTGGCTAGGAAGGATTGATTGAAGTAGGAGTATAGCTTGCAGAGGAGTGATGGGAGCTGAATGATAGTAGTTGGGGGTCTTTTGTATGGTCATTACCAAGACTTGAATGTAAGGATAGGATTTTATCAATCCATTTGATCAAGCAAAGCCATCTTTTACTTCACTGGTTCAGAGAAGGCCTAAAACTCCTCTAAAAGACCTATTTGTAGTAAGGGGGTTGTACGGCCAAGGAGGGACCTAAAACCTCACAAATCCTTGAGTTTTTACCTCATCTAGAAAGGTCTACAATTTATTTTTAGGGTCCTTTGGGATAGATCAAGGCTAAAGTCCTATTTTCTCGGAAAGGAGGCCTAATTAGGTCATTTCCTTGTAGCCCTATTTTCCAAAGGAACTACTAGATCGGTAAGTAGAATGGGTGAAGTAAAGGTTGAAACATGTGTAATAACATATTCTAAGACATTTTCCCACACCTCCTTTCCTTTTCAAGCTTCCTAGTTCATTGGGAGGTGTAATACCCTTATTTTAGCTTAAGGGACACTAGGTGCATGAAGAAGCCTAGAAGCATGAAGATAAGTTTGAGTTGTTGAATCACTTGTGATAGTTTGGTTGGGCCTAATACCAATAAATTGAGCCATTCAAGGCATCCTATAGGTCATTAGTGTAGGTAGGTACACTTGAGGGTCACTAGGTGAACCCAAGAGTAAGGGCTTGTGATAAGCTCCTTCCCAACCTCCCTATCACTTTGTTTAAAAAAGTCAGTTTGATTAGTTGCCTCTTCTAGGCTAAGGTCATTTTGTACTTCTAGAAGAGCCCTTATCATTAGTTCTCTTTCCTTATCTGAGGAAGATTTCCATCTACCTTCAATTATTCCTACTAGATCTTTAGGTATTGTTTTGTGAAGTACAATGGGTGTTAAGTTGAACTTGTAAAGAACAAAAACTAAAACTTCTTCTAGCTTTCTCTTATCTTCTTCATTACCAAGATCATATCTTCTTCCTACTCCACCCAATCCACATATTTCCTTTATTCCTTCAACCACTTCATCTATGGTTGGTTTCCTTCCTCTAGGTGCATCCTCTTTTACCGGTTTCCTAAAATTTCTCTTTCT
Organism: Chamaecyparis obtusa; assembly: GCA_027943335.1. NCBI lineage: Eukaryota > Viridiplantae > Streptophyta > Pinopsida > Cupressales > Cupressaceae > Chamaecyparis > Chamaecyparis obtusa. Next base: position 751,539 of record BSBK01006628.1, read on the forward strand.
GTGAAGAGTAGTGGTTTCTTCAATTTGTGTTTCCTCCATTTCCTCACCTTATGCACTGGACATTGGTTGTGTCTTGTTTCTTTGAACCTTTGGTTCTTCATCCACTGGCTTCCTCTTCCTAGGAGTGGGATTTCTTTTAACATACACCTTTTTAGGTTCCTTAGAAGATTCATTTTTCTTCAAATTAGATTGAATCTCTTCATAGGTGACAAACCGATATGCTGAGAGATCTAAGTTGCTTTCTTGAAGTGCACCTGCATACACCTTGACAACCTTAGATGTAATTTCATAACCTATCTCTGGTGCATACTCATACATTGGCTCCACATCTTGGATAATGCAATGATTGGTGCTCACCATAAAACACATCTTTTCCCTTTTATTCTTCAACAATGGTAGAGGGAATTATTTCCCTGTTGTGTAATCTTAGCTGAAAGGCTTCAAAATAATCTTTCATGACCTTATTAAATTGGTTCCCCAAGTTATTTTATAACTCACCTATTTGAACCATCACCGGTTTATCTTCTAGCCATGTAACCTTGCCTATGCTTGGAAATAAGTTTTGGTAATAGAAGAACAAACATACCAAAAATGTCCAATACTTTAGAAAATTCTTCTTGACAAAGCCGAGCTTCTTTAGTTTTTCAAATATTTGGCTCCTCAACATAGCACATATGTTGTATCTCGCATTATCATGCATAATTCTATGCGCAACATGTATCGCACCTGTCGGTATGCTATTCAGATTACTCAACTGATATACCTTGTAGCTGATAACCGCAGAAGCAAACCGAATGCCATCATCTTTAATATCATTCACAATCATCATTCAACTGTCGTATTTAGACTTTGTCAACCATGTGACTTTTTCATTCACTATTTTCCTTAGGGTTAGAGCTTCCCCTATGGTGTTGTAACTAGTTACCCTATGTAGATCTTCTTTCATGATTAGTGTAACCGTACTTTTCGCAAGCCACATCCCTAGTTCGTGAACCATACTTAGAACTAGTCTAATCCAATCTGGTTGAAACACGGTTGGATATATTACTCCATTGATCAAACCTGATGATTCCAGCTTCGTAGATTTTGATTGAAGCTTCTTATCTTCACAAAGTGAGAGGTATTCACTCTAAATGAATGTTTCACCCAGTTCCTCTTGTTTGTTATGGATGAATGTAGTTACATCCTCAGTCAGCAATACACCTTCAGGGATAGATGATAGAGCTACTGCCATATTATTCGCTCAGTTTTGAACCTCCATGATGTCGTAAATTGGTCTATCCAGTTGATTTTCTCTTATTAGGCTCACCACAGACAATGAAGATGCCATGTTACTAGACCAGTATATGCAGAAAGTTCTTGATAAAAATTTATGGAATTCACTAAGAAAAGAACATAAATCACGGCAAGAAAAGATTACTCAAGCTTTAAAAATAATAATCACAAATCGTAAAGTAAAGTGAACTAAGTAATCGGCTTTCCCTTTTATATACTTAGGTCGTAATAGTAATTAGAAAATGGTAACATTTGTTAAGGGTTACTCTATTAATTACCCTTAACCTTTCTTTTGACAACCAATTCACAGACTCGTTACATGTTCACATATCCTCAGTTGCAATATCCACCTTGCTACATCAGCAACTCTTACCTCTCTGGTTCACATGTTAGACCGGTGACTCCTTCTCGACTCCACTTCTTGATTGAATGAGATCACAACTCACCAGTTCCTCTAATAACAGTAGGCTGGCTACCTATTCCCCTTAAGCCCTTAGGATTAATTTGCTAAAGAGATATCACCATCTATAGATGATGACCTTACCTCAGATTTCTCCTCAGTAGAACTATTTTTCCTCTTTATTGACCAAGTCTTCTTGACTTCCTTGTTGGTATCTTTACTCACATTATCCTTCTAGTTGGGGGACAAGTTCTTCTTGACCAGTTTGGTAGGTCTTTTTCCTTTGTTCATTGGCCAGTTCCTACATTCCTTGGCCAGATGCCCAATCTTGTTATAGTTGTAACAAGCCATTATGGTTCCTCTCCATGGATTTACCCTTCATTCCCTATCCATGGGTGAGTGAAAATTAGAGTTCTTATGCCCTAATGGACCATAGGTAGAATAGTTGGATGTGCTCTAGTTTACATTCCTGTTATGGAATACCAGTATCAGTGGGGATTTGATTGCCATGGTTTTGGACCTGCATTCTTCTGCTTTGTGTCCAAATTTATTGCAAGTATAGAAATAACCCTTGAAGCTTCCCTTGCTTCCATTGGACACAATGTTGGATCGAGACCTGCATTCAAAGGTCTTGTGACTATACTTGTAACAGTTGTTGTAGTAGTTGTTAGAAGTAAATGGTTTTACCGATGCATTTCTGCAGTCATTGGTTTTATGACCCAGTTTTCCACTATGTTTGCAAGAGGGTTTGAAGGTCTTCTTACCTTTGTCTTCTGTTATTTTCTTCTTTTTTCTTCTTGCCTTGCTTGTCTCCATAGGACACCAATTTCATTGTTGCTTTTACTGATGTACCCAAGTCCCGTGGGATCCTTGTGCTTTCTTTGAGCTCTTAGTTGCTCACAAAGCTTCTCAGAACTTTCATTATACCTTCTAAGTTTCTCATTCCTCTCTTCAAGAGCTTTTAGTTGTTCCTTTATTAGATCCAATTCAGTAACCATCTGTATGCATGCTTTGTCTTTGTAATGCAAATGCTCATGCATGATTGCATTCTCCTGATTTATGCCTTGCATGTCTGCATGCAGTTTCAATATGAGAGCATCACTCTCCCTTACTACATCTTTAGCCAAATTTCTTGCTCATTCAGAAATTAATTGTGCTTCTATGGCACTGGTCTTCTCATCCTCATATTTTCTTTTGGCTTCGATGAGTTCAGTCATCCTTAGAGCATGACCTTCCTACTCCCTTTTCAGATTTGAGATTTGATCGGTCAAGTTCTAATTTTTCTCCATCAGATCAGAGACCACCTCTTCTACTTCATTAGATCCACTCTGGCCAGTGAGTTCCTCAATGGTTTCATGACTCTCACTCAGTTTTAGAGCCAACCTGTAACCCTCCATGATCTTTTCTCAAGCGGTTAAGCTTTATATCTCTAAGAACCTAGGCTCTGATACCAATTGTTATTCCTAACCGGTTATTGAGAGGGGGGGTGAATCAGTAATTTCATTTTCTAATTCTTCTTTTAAGAAAATGTATATTCTTGCGAATACAAAAATTAAAAGAATATTATAACACCCATAAACAGAAATTGAATACACATGTCAACACAACATTTATACGTGGAATCCCTCAGTTAGAAGGAAAAAACCATGGTGGGATAGAACCCACAAACTCCACTACTACAGTAATAAAGTTGCCTTGTTAGAGGCTTACAAAGCATTGGTAAGAGTGCTACCTGATTAAGGGATTTGATAAAAGACATGTTACGATCTTGACCCTGTTAGGAGTTGCCTTGTCAGAGAAATTAAAACACTAGTAAAGATGTTACCCAGTAAAGGGATTTATACAAAGAACCTGTAAGGGTTCACCCTAATTGATAGATTTTATTTATGCTTCACAACTTAAAGCAATGATCTTATGATGACACTATCTTTGTCAATTCAGATCATACATGTTCACCCTTTCCTCTGCTTGGATGTTGAATCTTTCTCTCCCTTTCACCTTTGTGACTGTGTTTCCTCTTAGAAGATTCTTCTCTCCTTCACTCTATGCTCTTGATATTCAACAACATGTCTTTCATGTCTTTCGACCTCTATTTATAATAAATTATCTTATTAAAAATACATCTCATAGATCCGACAAGCTATAAACTATCCCATAAATCAAGCATGCAAAATCCTTGACTAAAAAGCTTGCAAACTGATCTTGAGTTTACCTCAAAATGCTCACAAAAAAAACAAAGCTAACTTCAGTTCCACTGAAAAAGATAACTCTAGTTTAACTAAAAAATGCTCCACATAATCTAGTTTGGATTATCATGCATTTAATCAGTGTAGAGCTTGTATCTAGTTAGTCACATATTCCCTATGTGTATCCCATGACTAGTTGGTCCAAACCTAGACTGGTATAAGTGTGACCGGTTAAAGTGCACCACTTTCTTTCTAACTTTACCGGTTCACAATTATGAGTACCGGTGTGATGTACCAGTGTTCCAATGGGATTGATGTTTTCCTATGACTTTACCAATGACAACTAAGTTTATGTCAACAATAACATTCCTTCTTGCTCTTATCCTTGAATCTCCTTGGCTTGTCCTTGATGTCATTGTTAGGACATCTAGGGGCAATATGTCCAATCTTACTACATGAAAAGCACTTCAAAGGAAACTTACCCTTATATTTATCATTCCCTCTAGGTAGCCTTTTAGCAAATAAAGCTTCCAATTCCTCATGTTCTCTTTCTTCAGACAAAAAAGATTCATAATCATTAGAGTAAAATGATGAAGAACTGTTAGATATCTCATTTCCTTTCCTAAATGGTGCAAGAGCCACTGGTGACTTGAAATTAGCTTCAACTTTTGGCATACTATTATCATAGTTTCTTAACTCAAATGTAGTGTATTTCCCTGTTAATGCATCATGAGTAACAATGATAGTTCCTCAAGATCTTATCCCTTGTATAGATGAAACCATAATGACATACTGAGGTAATAAAGTTCTCAACACTTTTCTTACCACATCCTCCTCAAGAAGATTACCTCTAGCACCATGAATAGAAGCAACAAACTCTTTGATTCTTTGACTGTATTTCTCTATGTTCTCATTTTATTGCATCCTTATTTCATCATACTTTCCTCTCAAACTATCAACCTTTTCCTTTTGCACATGTGGATCTCCACCATAGATGATCTTCAAGTTCTCTCACATCTTATGAGTACTATCCAGGTTTTTGACATCAATAAATTTTGCATCTGAAAGAGTATTGGCAATAGCTTCCATAGTAGCAGTATGTTCTTTCTTGATCTTCAATTGGTCAGCATTCAGGGTTCTTAAAGGGATAGTATACTTAGTGACCACATGATCACAATATTGATCACTCGTTCCTTTAAGATAGAGCTTCATTTGGCTACACCATACTGAGTAGTTCTCTCTTGTGAATTTAGGACCTTCCTTTCTTATCATCTTCAGATATTTGCCTCAAGCTCTTAAGCTTCATTAAAATAGAGGACCAAATCTATGCTACCAATTTTTATTCCTAAGATCAAATTAATGAGGGGGGGGGTGAATCAGTAATCTACCGATTATACAACTTTTTAACCTCTTAAAATTTACCACAACATTCACAATATTATGTTTAATAGAAGAAAAATGAAAAACATAATTATAAGCACATTCACATGACAATGAAATACTTGACACATATATTTATCTCGTGGAAACCTAAATCTAGGAAGAAAAAAACATGGTGGAAATTAGTACCCACTAAATGATGTACTCTTCTGAAGTATGCCCTGTGAGGATCTTAACCCTATTAGGAGTTTACAAAATAATTGTTAGGTGCTACCCAGTTAAGGGATTTACCTTAGGCCTATTAGGACCTTTACCCTGTTAAGAGTATCCTTGTTAGAAGACTTCAAACACAAGCTAATGTGCCACCTTGTTAGAGGATTTACAATAGGGACCTGATACGATCCACCTAGTTAAGGGATTTTGAATTTTGTAACTGTTAGGGAGCAATAGAGAGAATGATTTATAAAATAGAACTACCTCTTATTGATTAGATCCACTGAAGCACAAAACATCTTCACAACATAATTAACTTTGTCCTGGATTGATCAGAACTCACACTTTACACCGCACTTTCCCAATACATGATCAACCACTAAAAACTTTCAACTTCATCACATAAATACTTTTCATCAAGCCCTAGAGTCTTCCATCACCTTAAGAAAACCCTAAAATTTAATTTCCAATATCTCGCTCAAATCCAACACGCCAAAAAAAATAATTCAATGTATAAAGCAATTTTCCAAGACCGCATCGGCCAATGTAATGATTTACATATAATTTTGTGTCATGGGGTCAAACACGTTTTGACCAAACACTTTCTTCCTCAAGAATATTTTCCACATGCTAACATTGAACAATATGATGTTGGATCATCACCTCTAGTCTTTAAGACACGTCACTATATCGTGACTGACTCAACCAAATTCACTGCAACCTCTACACCTATTACCGTTCAAAGATTCATCAATTGCCGCTCAAGAACACAAACACTTCAACCTATAACAACTTTGTCTCTGCTCATCGGTCATCTATCCTTTACATCGGTCACTCAAATTAGTTGTGAATGTAACCATATCTTCTACACATTGTTTTCCACCGTATCATGTGACCATGCTACAAGACACACCAAAGATTTGACAAACCAATCAAATCACCTATCCCCTAACACTAATTGTTCTAGTAGTTGCATTGTCAACCTTTATTCGATCATAACTTTCTTACCAGTTTACATCAACATTAATAGTCATGCATTTGAAATTCAGAGACATCCCCAAGTCTCTCATAAGAATCACTACAACTAAATTTTACCGCAACACCTTGATCATCATACTTATTCTTAGCAACATACTATGAACACTAGGTCAATACTTGACATCAATGACAACCCAAAAAATGATCATCATGCAATCAAATCTATATCATTATAGCTCCAAAAGTTACTTACCATCACTTCATCAACTATGCCAGCATAGCCAAGGAATGTTCCAATCAGGTTTACAAGAGAAAATGAGCCAACATAGAAGGATGCTGAAAGAAACATAGAAATTTAATTGAAGAGGAATAACTGAAAGAAAATATTTTTGGTTGATGCAAGATTTATAATAACCCAAGGAAGCTCCTACATCATACATATGGGGTTATTCACAAAGTGATTTGACACAAGGCTGGGCCAAGAGGGGCCAAACAATGGTACACCCTAATGATCCAAGCCTACTCAACACATGCGAAAGCAAATAAACAACAATAGTGAGAGAGAGAGAATGCAAGATCAAATAGAACCATACATGTAACACTGTAAGGCCTTCCCGGTTACGACCTGATATTACAATGAATTGTAGAAGTCCTCAAACATGCGAGAATTTGTCAAAATCTCTAATTCTATCCTCTATCAAAAATTGCCTCCTAAACTACAACCAAACAACTACATTTATACAAGAGTCTAATGAACTGAGTCGGCCTTTAGATCCACAATCAATGGAAGAAACAGTCAGATCTAGGACCACATGCCTCCCAATGATTGATATCAACATTAAATCTGTGATCCAACATAAATGCACAAGTCGGCCACAACAGAAACTAAAACTAAACCCGTTGGTGAGGAAAGATAACCGAGTAGCAGACAAGCAACACCAAGCACCAGTGAAACAACCGACCGCCTAGGGGACAAACGACCACACTCGGTAACCAAAGGAAATCGACCAACTCGGTCAAAGTAGGAACCGAGCAACACAAACAAACTCCAAAATGTTTTTGGTGACATAGGATTGCCAAGGACCCGAGATGCTCTTGTATCATGATCTCCTTACTTTTATGGGGATATAGTGAAACCAAAATGGTCTAACTCGGGTGAGATATCCAAGAAGAATCTTCAACTGGTTTTTCTTTCCACTTCACTAAGTATTCCATGAACTATTTTCCACACATTCTTTTCCCAACTCCATAATCTAAAATGTCTTCAATATTATCCAATTGCTTCTTAGGAAATGTCTACTCTATATTTGGTCTATGGACATCACTAAATTCTGTCACATGATACTGATAGAGATCTACAATGTTGAATATAGGTGATATACCTAAGTGTTTGGCAACTCAACTTCATATACATTACCTAAATCAAATTTCTTCAAGTTCTTAAAAGGGCCAAACTTCCTCATCTTTAGTTTATTATATGTTCCAACTAGGGATATTTCTCTTCTCAAATGTACCATTACCTCATCTCCAAATTGAAATTCCTTATGTCTCCTCTTCCCATCTACCTTCTTCGTATACTTTTATTCATGTCTTCCAAACATTATTTCACCTAATTATGTAATGCCTTCATGTGTTCTACAAATTCCTTTCCTTCTGCACTTCTTTTATCCTCATGACTGATGTCTCTTAATTTTGATACACCTTTAGGATTCATGCATATAATAGTCTTGAATGGTGTCTTCCTTGTACTTTGGTTTACTGAATGTTGTATGCAAACTCTTCTTGTGCAAGAATTCGATCCTAATTTATAGCTTTCTTTCCAACCAAACATCTCAACAAGTTTCCCAAACTTATATTCACTACCTCTGTCCGTCTGTCTTTCTGTGGGTGAAATGTCAAACTAAGCTTCAATTTTTTCTTCATCTTCTTCCAAAGTGTTCCCCAAAAATAAATAACTAACTTAGTATCTCTATCTGAAACAATAATTCTAGTTGATCTATGAAATCTCATAACCTATCTCTATCTGAAACAATAATTCTAGGTAATCTATGAAATCTCATAACCTATTTGAAAAATAGGTCTTCTACATGCACTGCATCTAATGTCTTCTTGTAAGGTATGAAATGTGTCATCTTAGAAATCTATCCACTACCACAAATATGGAATCATTCCCTCTTTGTGTCTTAGGCAATCCAAGTATGAAACTCATTCTTATGTCTTCCCAAGGTCTCTCTGGTACTGTCAAAGATTTTTACAATCCCACATTCTTACTATTTCCTTTTTCAACTTGACCAATTCGAAACAAATTTCCTTACAACCTTATATATCTAAGGCCAAAAGTAATTCTCACTTACCAAAGCCACTATCTTGTCAATACCAAAATGTCCTTCTAATTCACCACTATGCTTTTATTTTATCAGATTATCTCTCATAGAACTCCTAGGCACACATAACTAACTTACCCTAAATAACATCTCATCTTGAATGAAATAATCCAACCACTTGCTTCGATCGACTACAATAGGTTCTTTACAATCTTTCAAATGTTCAAAAAAATTAGGGTCTTCCTCATACATGGTCTTCAACCCAGCAAATCCTAGAACCTCAATTCTCATTTGTCAATAAATTCATTCTCCTACTCAAAGAATCAACAACTTTATTTGACTTCCAACTCCCATGCTTTAGAAAAAAAGTATAACTTTACAAGAATTCTATTCATCTCATGAGTCTCAAATTCAACTTTCCTTGACTGTTCAAATATTGTAATCCTTGATGATTCATATACATCACAAACTCCTTAGGCAACAAGTAATGTCTCCACTTCTTCAAATATTAAAGTATGACATAAAAATCTTGATCAGACACTGAATATATCCTCTTTGCATCATTCAACTCCTCACTAAAATAGGCAATAAGTCTTCCTTCTTAACTAATTACTACTCCAATTATATTCCCACTTTCATCAAAGTCAACTTGAAATAATTTACTGAAACCAGGTGGGCTAACACAATTATTTTAGTCACCTGTTGCTTCAATAACTATAAAAATTTTTTTTATCTTGATGTCCACTTGAAATCCTTCTAATCTCCTCTCATTGTCTCAGACATAGGGTTTCAAACTGAACTAAAATTCCTAATGAACTTTCAGTATAAACTATCCAATCCATGAAATGTTCTAACCTCTCCAATGCTTTTAGGCGTAGGTCATTCAAAAATTTCTCTAACCTTATTAGGATTCATCTTCAATCCATCTACAAATATCACAAATCCCAAATACATTAATTCTTCCTTCATGAAAGTACACTTCTTAATGTTTATCAACAACTTCTCTTCTCTCAACCTCTGCAACACTTGCCTCAAATGCAACAAACTCCCCTCTTTTGACTTATTGAAAACCAAAATGTCATCCAAATACATAATAAAAAACTTACCCAATAATTTCTTAAATACCTCATTCATCATTATCATGAAAGTAATCGGTGCATTAGTCAACCCAAAAGGCATCACCAATATTTCATATAATTCTTTTTTTGTCTTGAATACAATCTTCCACTCATCTCCTTCTCTAATCTTGATATGATGATATCCATTCTTCAAGTCTATCTTTGTAAAATATATGGCTTCACTCAAAAAATCCATTATGTCATCTATTATAGGTAAAGGAAATGTATACTTCATTGTTATTCGATGTATAGTTGTAGAATCAGTACACATTCCACACTCCCCATTCTTCTTAAGTGATGATACTACAAACACTGCACATGGACTCAAAATTTCTTTGATCAAACCCTTCTTTAACAGCTCTCGCACTTGTCTATTCAGTTCTTCATTTTTTGTAGATGTCATCTAATGTACAACTTTATTTGGAAAACTAGCTCTAGGAATCAGATCCATACAATGACTGATACTCCTCACAGGTGGTAATCCATCAAGTACATTATCTAAGATTGTGTCCTTGAATTCTATCAAATCATAGCACATACTCTCATTTCTCAAACTATCCAATAATTTCTGTCCTTCAACCAAACAAACTCTCACATTGGTATAAATATCACTCTTAAGAGTCTCTTCTAAAGAAAACAAAGATTTGTTTCATGCCATTTGTAACAATAGTATATATGTTCTTTCTTCCATAATACAATGTATACCTAACATACTGCCATGGTCTACCCAACAAGACATGACATACATCCATAAGCATAATATCACATAGAACTTCATCATGATAAGATCCAATATTAAGTTTTACCAAACAAATTGTTCACTTACCAGTACTTTGTGATCATCTTGAATCCATGCTATTTGATATGGATTAGGATGCTTCAATCTCTGCAGCTTCAACTTGTTCACCAACTCCTCTAAGGCTAAAATATATGAGCTACCACTGTCAATGATAAATTTGCAACATTTACCTTCAACCTTACATCTTTTTTAGAACAAGCTCTTCCTATGCAATTGTTCTTGGTCCATCTTATTCTAACATAGGTCTCTTCTTATCATCAAAGCTCCCCATCTTCAGGTTGATTCAAGGACCCAATAGGTTCTTCCTCATCAAAAGTAGTTCTTCCACTATTCTCTTCCTTCTTACTTGAATTTCCATGACTACACTCAAAAGCTTAGTGTCCTTCTCCACATTTAAAGAAAGTTCCTCTAAATACTCTCTTATCATCCCTTCTATATCTATTATGTCCACCATTTTGATGAAAGTTCCTATCATCCCTTTGGTGTGAATTATCCTCTTTTCCTTATAGCTTACCTTTATTGTGTTTTACATAAGATATTACTCATCCATTAAATCTTATGCCTCTCTATAATATTCCTCCTCTCCCTCTCTTTCTCCACTCATGCCTTTTATTCAAATTTTCCTCAGCCTTCAAGGCATATTTATAAGCCTCTTCCACACTCTACAACTTGATTAAATTGATCTCATCCTATATAGACATCCTCAAAAAATTAAGATACCTCAAAAATCATTTAATATCATCCTTAATATGAGGGGATTTGACGTCCAACTTGTATAATTTCTCAGTATATTCCTTCACACTAGATTCCTTCTACTTTAGGTTTTGTAACTTTTAGAATAAGTTTACTTGATAATCTGTAGGTAATAAATTTTCCTTCAAACTATTCACCATCCTACTACAAGCTTTAATTTTCTATTTGACTCTTCTCTGTCTATCTGTCTACAAATGTTCCCACCATAGTGATGCATGACCTCTCAACTTTGTGTAATCATATTTTACCTTATTATGCCCATTTTTTCGTTCAAAGTCAAAATAATCTTCCATCTTTGTAATCCAACCAAGGAATTCATTTGAATATAGCTTTCCATGATCATTCAGTGGGTTAAAATTTGGTCTAGTATTTACCCTAGTTAGGGCTCTTAGGAGTCTATCATCTCCCTAATCAATCTATGGTTCCTCTTCTTCCCTAAATTCTTCCTCTTCTTCATGGCTCACATATTCAACATGTCGACCTCTTCTCTGGACCATTTCAACAGCTTCCAATCATGCTACAATCTGCCTCAACATATCCATCACAACTGGATTTGCATCTCTACATGCTCCACCTCTAGAATTTCCTCTTCGAGCAAATCCTCTGCAGTTTTGCGATAGATCATCTCTTTTTCACCCCACAACAAACCAATTAAAGAACTTTGCAACATCAAGAACAATTTTTTTATTATAGGAATGAAAAATCTCTCTAATACCACTTGTCGCAACCATGGTAGGAGGGTCCTCTATGAGAACTGTCTAAACTGTGCAACAAGAGTCACACAATGGAAGCCAAAACAAGGAGTATATAGAATGTCATATCAGATGTTAGCATTATCATAAATGTAGTTATAATTCCAAGCCAACAATATGTCAACTTATAGAACATACATACCATCTTGATTATAGATTATAATCTAGATTATCCTTTATGTGGATCTATGATAATCATCATTCATGAGAGCTACTAACTAAAGGAAAAAATACAACAATATATATGACGTTCGTAACATATCCAAGTTGGCCAAGAATGATCACAATCCTCAAGGAAGTTAAATTTAATGTGCAAAATAGTTTAGGACCTAAATCATGAAGAACTCCTCCACCAAGATTTGGAATGAAGCGCGAAACTATGGGAGGTCGACCAAGAGAGTAGGAACATTGAATAATGAACCAATTAGATCCATAAACCAATAAAATGGTTTGAAAGATCAAAAAATCCAACTAGTCACAAAACATGAAGAGAAAATAGGTCAGAACACAATCCAAGAGAAATCCACTAATAAGAATTAGATCAAGGTGTGAACCCAAAAGAAGATCGAACACTAGCCAAGGAATGTGTCAATCTGGTCAACAAGAGAAAATGAGCCAACACAAAAGGATGCTAAAAGAAACACAACAATTGAACTGAACAAGAAAAACTAAAATAAAATATTTTTGGTTGATGCAAGATTACCAAGAACCCAAGGATTCTCCTGCATCACAAGGCAATAAGAGACAATGATAAGGAGACAATAAGTTATCACCCATACAAGTTGGAAACACATGTTCACCAAAGGTTCAGATCATCCTCCATTATACAATGAATTATGTGCAACATGTGGAGGATGATAGTGTGATAAGCGCACTAAAGGTGGAGTCAACACATAAAGTGGAATGTGATAACAACTATCACCACCTAAAGCAGAATTTCTCCAATGTAATACGCCTCCCATAGTTTGTTTTTCAGTTTATTTTTCCACTCTTTTCGCCATGTTTATGTGTGTGTTGCTTATTTCAGTGATATTTAAGATATTGATGTATGACTTTATATTGGATTTGATATATATGGGACATTGGATAGTGTGTGATATCATGTGTTTACAGTTATATTTATGGTTATTTATATGTTATGATGTCATTTATGATTATGTATTACTAACAATACTAACACTATATCTATATGCAAATGGACATTATGTATGTTTTACATTTTTGTTTGATGTGTTTGATATGGTATGGGATGGAGTCAAAGTTACTTGCATGAGAGATCCACATGATGTACCATTCCCAACTATTGTTTGTTGTGTGTGTGTGTGTGTGTGTGTGCATTTTCGCCTTTTTGATGGTAGGATTGCAGGTATCGAGCATCATCTTGTTAGGATTAACAAGGCAGAAATAACAATTATGTGCAAATATAACTAATATCAGAAAATAATAAACCACACAGAATAGAACACAATGGCACACAGATTTAACGTGGTTCACCCAATCCCTGGGCTACGTCCACCAACAGCAAGTCCAATATTATTATTATCCAGTGATTACAACCTGATTACAATCCGTAATCCCTTACAGCCCAACTCTGCCGCAAGTACTAAAATCATACATAGTAAAAATCCCTAACCCTAAGCCATATTATACAATATTTTCCCGCTTTAGGGTTAGAATGAGTTATAAGTAGTCGGCCCAAATAACCGAAAAAAGTAGTAACCCCGGCGAGGTCGGGAGGAAAAGTGTACAGTACTTTCCTGGATAGTACTTTCCTGATTAGTCACCACAAGCTAACACATCTTTCTTGAATTGGCATGAGTGTGCCCTATCACAATGTATCAATTGTAAGAGACGTGAGATAACATTCATGTCCAAATCCCATCCTAATCCTTTTATTGTCCTAAAATAGTGGACAAGTATCTGATTGGTTAACCCTCCAAATTTGTTAAGGTGACGTCATTCATGAACCCTTCCTTTGAGCATGATTTTTGGTATTTTGGGCTTAGTTAGTTTTTCATTCATGATTTCATGTCATATGGTTTGATGTGATTTTGTGTTAAAAATACTTTAAAGATTTAATTAAGATTAATTAAATAATTATGTGATTAAATCTTATTAAATAGTGAATATTAAATATGAGGATATTTAATTAATAAGAATTAATTAAAAACATTTGTTAAATTAAAAGACTTAATTAAAAAGTATAATTATAAGAATAAATTATTTAATTAATTATTAAATAAAAAATTATAATTAATGAATTGATGTTTAATTATCAATTGCATAATTATTAAAATGTTAAAAATATTACTTCTAAATTAAATATCGATATGCAATTTAGCTTACACAATCAATTCAATTAAATGAGATTATAAAGTTAAATTAAAGTTGAGTTAAAGTTGTTAATTGGAAAAAAAGTGCTTATAATTATTAATTATAATTAATTAATTGTGCAAAAAGGGAATTGATAAAAACAAAGTTAGGAGTTGAGTTCTAATTCTTGATTGGGAGTTGCAGTCCTGGTTGTTGAGTTTTCCTTTATTAGAGTCATTTTTTGGTCATTTTGCACATACACAAGTTTACAGGTTTTGGATTGAAGGAATTTGTGAAAGCTTAGGATTTTCAGGGTTTTGGATTGTTCTTCGTGGCTTCTGTCAATTGGTGTATTAAGGTAGGGTTTAAAAACCTTGTAGATCTATTCTTTTGAAAAGATTGTTTTCTTTATGTCTGCCAATTTTTTATTGATATTTTGATATGGTTGTATCATGAAACTTCTATTGTATAAGTTTTTTATTTGAAAAGGCTATTGGATTTTTTTTGTTTGAATGAAGAAATCTTTGTTGTTTTGAATTTGTGAATACCTAATATTGTGTTTGAAAACAAAGGAAAAACTTGTATTAGATCAGCTAGGGTTTGTTTAGAAATTTTGTTAAAACCCTTGAAAATTAAACCGTACATATATATATATATATATATATATATATATATATATATATATATATATATATATATATATATATATATATATATATATATATATATATATATATAATGCATATGAGCATATAGGCATAATTTGTTATAGGTTTAAAAAGGAATTTCTTTTTGGTAGAAAGTGGTTTTATATGCCTTGGTTTAAATAATCTAATTGTATGTGTGTGTTAATTTCTATTTAAAAAAATAGGGTTCCCCACAATGACAATGTTGCTGAGGCAACAATGTTGCACACGACAGTTTGGGGGTGGGCCCAGTCCCCCCAAACTTATATAAAGCTTTTTTATTTTTTTAAAATATATATATAAATTAATAAAATATTATTAATAAATTTTAATTAAATAAAATTTATTTAATTTAATTATTACTTTATTTAATATTTGAAAATTAAATGTTTTTTATATTAATTTATATATTTGGTTATTAATAAATATTTCTTTTTAAGATTAATTATTAATTAAAAGAACTCATTAATTAATAGTTAATAATTTGTATTTTAAATATGGATGTTGTTTATTATAGTTTTCCATTCTAAATTATTTATTTGTATAAATATGGACATAAGATTACGAGTGTATAATTATAGTCAAATTGGACTTTTAATTAACAAGAGATTGTTTTAAATAAGTTAGAACTATACATGTTGATTATTTGTGCCTTGTTATTGTGGTATTTGCGAAAACTATGTGGGCTTATAGGGGTTGTACTAGAGGCTTTGGGTGTGTTATTTTGTTGATACTTATGTGTCTATTTGTCATATTTTATGAAGTTATATTGATTCATTTATTATTATCCAACCTTTGCTCATGTTTTGCGGACATTTTGAGAGTTCTTTTATGATATCATGGTTTTGAGAACCAATATATGTTCCTTATGTTTGCATGGAATTGGATTATGATCTTTATGAGTTATACGATTTTATGAGCATAGGGTAGGTTATCTAGGTGTTAGAGGGGAAGTGGCTTGCTCTAGAGGCGCCAAAGCTCAGAAGTGGCTACTTGGCTATCCTTTGTAAGTTACTTTATAACGTGATAACTTAAATACATTGAGAGAATGGATTAATAAGATGTTTTTGTTCCTCACCCATGCCTTTAATGCTAGTATAGGCTAGGATAGTTTGTGAGAATATGTTTTCTATCTGCATGGATTGGATGAGGCATAGTTTGTAGCCTTGTTTGTATGAGAGGTTATTCATACCACATTGAGTCACTAGAGTGTCAGGGTGTAGAGAGACTGCCAGGGTAACTCTAGAGTTGACTCATGTGATAACACTTCCCTTTATGCATCTTAGGTTTCCTACATATGTTAGTTGCCTCTGGGATTAGTATGTACCTTTTGAGATAGAGATCTTTTAGGATCCCTTGCTTAGTCTTGTTGTTGTGGTTGTTTTGGTGTTTGATATCTGAGTGGGGTCTATTGTTAACTCCTCAGCACAATGGGAGTGGACCTTTGGTTCCACAAGGTCAGGTGGTTGTGATTCTCTTACCATTTGAGATTTCAATGTACCTGTGCCAATGTTGGATGATCCTTGTAGAAGTTGTACCTTCTAGTTAATCATTATTAGAGATGTACTACAATCTTTTATTTATTATATAATATACCTTGTACTTAGTTGTTATTACATACTCTGCGACTTGTGCAATGGATGTTGGTGATACCTTGTAGTACCAGTAGTGTCTAGGTTTCTTTTATGAGATAATGTACTTATTCATTTTCATTATGTGGAGATTGTATATTATTTATTGTACTTAGTAGATTAATTAACTTACATAATGCTACGTCATGGAAACCTTGGGATTTGTAATCTGTAAATGAGTTTTATTTATGAGTGTGTATTGACTTATGTTATATTGCTTCCACATTGATATTCATGATTGATTATAAACTCTTAAGAAAAAAAAATCTATAAAATTAGTACCAAGTTTAGTTTAGTTTCTCCTCGGTTCCCTAGCGTGGTATTACATCATACACCATTTGCAAATAAGGTGCATGCAAACTACTATGCAATGCATTACCCTAAGTAAGCTTAATTAAAGTGTAATTAAGAATATTTAATTAAACCAACAAAAATAGTTATGAATCCTAAATTTTAAACGTTTATGACTTTTGAAGGAAGAAAGGTGTTACACATGCCTACCCCTACTGCATGATCCAACATTGTATCTCATTGCTACCTATTTGGCACCCTATATTTCCCCCTCACCTCACTATAGTTGGGTGGGTGGGAAGAAATATTATGTTGATATTATCTGTATGTCTTTATTCCTAAATTTTGACTTGCAATAGGAGAGAATAAAAAGGTTGAGTGGGATAGAGGAATGAATTCTGCATCTTTACTTCAAGATTTTGTTTTTGTATTCTCGCCTAGGTTGGTTAACTGATAATTTTAGTGGAGAAAAGAGATGAAATTTGAGGGTTCAAAGGCATCAGTTATTTCAACACTTGTACATGATTGTTTCATTCATTATCTCTTTTGGAGAGGATTTTTCTCTCACTGGGATTTTCTCTTTTTTCTTCACTTGTGAGAGATTTTTTTAAATGGATACATAACATTTCCTCATTGTCAAGACTCATCCCTGCATTCTTTCATCATAATTTCATCAATTGCATTGGTTTTTTCCTCTCTATGTTGTACTTAAGGGGGGATGTTGGTGTAAATTAGGTGTCAATCATTCCTTCATATGTCAATGATTCCATTGAACTTGTACATGATTGTTTCATTGATTCTCTCTTTTAGAGAGAAGTTTTCTTCCACTAGGTTTTTCTCCTTTTTTTTTCATTTGCAAGAGATCTTTTGTAAATGGGTATCTAAAATGACCTTCTAGTTGAGACCCATGCTTTCATTATTGCATCATTTTTATTGGTTTTTTCTTTCCTAAATTGCAATTGGGCATAAGGGGGTGTTGTTGTGAATTAATTTTTTACTTGATTAGTTCACTAGTAGGTCATATTCATGTGTAGTTTACTTAGGTCCTAGAGTGCTTCTAGAAGCCTTAATTGTCAACTATCCTAGACCTTATCTTATTTTTTGTTCATTTACTTCTTGCGTCATAGGTAGTTATGATAAGTTGTCTTATGTTATAGGATTAAGACACATATCATGGGACTATCTAATTCTATCCCTCATCCTTACCTATATAAGAGAGACCTTTTGCATACTTTGTATCATAGATCTTAATATCAATAAATATCTTATCTTGTCATACTCTCTTTTGATTAAAGGTTATTTTTTGTTTTGAATGTGATCACGAAGTATGAGCTAATCTTTAAATTTTACAAGTTATTAAACTCTAGTTTACCACCTTCCTTCTCCTTTAGATAGAGGCATGTTGAAGTCCCTTGAATTCATTGAACTTAATTGTTTACAAGACTTTCTAAATAGAATTTTATCTTAATAAACATTAGAGATAACTAGATTGAATTATCTTCTTTATTACTGATCAAGATAAGGTGCTTATTCATAATTATAATATTACCATTAGCCACTTGAGGATCTCAAATGGTCACTAGAGATATAAAAGTGCCTTCATAGATGACTACAAAAATTAGATTTATTGTAAACTTTATTTTCATATATTTTGACTTCTTGGAGGAGGAGAAAAGAGAATTGACGATCTTTGTTAAAATTCATCACTATTTTATGTTTATTTGGACTGTCCAGCCATCTAATAGCCTTAGTTCATTATTTTCATTTTTACTATTTTTTGGAGATAATTAGCTCCAAAATACTTTGGCTGCCATTAGTAACTTCTCTCAATGTCTCCTTGAAATAGGATCCTTTCATGTTCAGTCTCCCCCTCTTAGAATCTACTCCTAGATTTGTTATTTTCTTCGCATTTATAATACTCTCAAATAATATTAAACTCTAATTTATTTCATTTTTTATAGAGGAATTCTTGTAATTTAATCAAAGCTTACTAAATATTTTTCTCCTCAATCCTTAAAAAAATTGTTTTCTTACTTTTCTTTTCTACTCTTGGGCTTGAATCCTCCTTGCTAACTTTCTATCTATTGAAGAGGACAGTTTAAAGATTATTGTATCTCCTTGGATTGATTTCTCCTTTAAATGTTGGAAGCTAAAACTTCTTGTTCATTTCTAGAAACTATTAAATCTATAATCTCCCTACCTTGGGAATCTAGAACATGAGTTTGAATACACTTTTTCATTACTCTAGACCAAAACCTCAGTTTTTTCTTTGAAAGGAAACTTGGGTTTTTTCTTTGAAGGGTTGTCTTCGCCTTGAAGAGAGTCAAGCTTTTGGCATGATTGTATCATCAAACTCCCTCTAAAGAACATTTTCAACTTATCTATATATCATAATTAGTCTTATAAATTCATTCATATCATGTTCCTAGACACCCAATAACCTCACCATCTAAGGAGAGTTTTTTTCATTCTATTCCTTTCTCCAAACAATAAGATTCCTCTTCTTGATCAAACAATTTCTAGAAAGGCAAACCTAATTTGTGGTAGATTTTGCAAACAAGAGTTTAGCTCTCATATTCGATATGTTGTACCTAATTACTATACTTTAAAGATAGGTTAATAGAAGACAACATATCTTTACCCCCTTCCACATTCACATATAATCTAGCATAAATTAAATGCTTTTTAGATTTAGCAACCACATCAAAAGCCCTAAGTTGACCAAAAGATTTAGGTTTTACCATCATCACTTCATCCTTCCAATACTCAAAATATAAATTTACAAGCCTAACCTAAACCAAGACCCCATCAACATTTGGTAAGTTTGAATATTGAACAAGAATTATTTTTATATTTGTTAACTAGACCAAATATTAATGCAAATAAACTAATTCTATAATTATTTATTTTTGTTAAGCATGTAAATAAATATATAAAATTGCTAGCAATATTGCAAAACTGACTGAAATAAGAAAAGTGGCCAATTATTTTTGAAAAATATTTCGAAATTTTTGGACAAAATTTTATTGTTTGATTTTGTCAGTATGTAAGAAAATATTTGTTAAAAACATCAACAGCTGGTTTGCCCGAGAGGTTAAGGGGGAAGACTTAAGATCTTCTGCACATAAGTGCGCATGGGTTCGAACCCCATAGCCAGCATGATTCTCTGTGTATATCAGGTCATTTCATTTTATAAAATTGATTTTTCGCTGATAGAATGCATGATATCCGTTTCTGTTATGAGGATATTTTGTTCAATCTTTGTACTGAATGCAAATTAAAATTTCCCAATCAAACAGGATTTGCAAAAGACAATGAAGTCAAATTTTAACTGTACACAAAATCTAATGTACAACAAAAAATCCAATATTTTAACTTCTACTTTTTGTGCGTTACAAATAAATTGAAGCAGCAGCTGCAGGCAGATCTGTATTGTTTCGTCTCAAACAAAGTTTTGCAATGGTAGGGTTCCTAAATAGTTTCCCTGCACATTTGTTTTATCATATTGTTGTGATAACTCTTTTATAAGATCTCTGCAAATTCCTTTACTGGAATGTAGTAAAGCAGCTGATTTCTATGGGTTCAAATTGTTCGTGTTGGTCATATTTTGACATTACTTGTTATGCTGTTTTCTGGGTTTGATTGTGTATTTATTTTTTTTAAAAATTTACACAATCGAATTCAGAAAATAGCATAGCATTCTTATAGATTGTAAAAATCTAATAGCTTTAATTGACATCACTTCCTACGAGAAATCAGTTACTCCATTTCTGTCAGGACATCTGAAACCATGGAATTAGAAAAAAAATCAATCACGTATTCTTGATGTCCTTGAAACATAATCTCTCCTTCAGCCAAGATGATGTCATCAAATAGCTCATATGTTTCATGAGCAGGCTGCAAAAGAGAAATCGATATTGTCCCATCAAGAAAATGAACAATTTGGTTCAAACAATTGATAATCTGCTATGTTGTAGCACTGTCCAACCCTGCTAAAATTTCATCTATAAACAGAGCACTGAAATGAGAAACTAGCATTTTACCTGCACGGTGATTCTCTTCTTCCCAGCAGAGATTCTCGGTACATTTGATTTTTTAACTTTTTTTAGTCTATATTTTGTGTTGTAATGATCAGATAATTGTGATTTTGCTATTAAGATTCAATTTTGTATTTTTTAAGTCAAAATCATTGACCTATATTTTATGAGTAGTAGTTCATAAGAACCTATTTCTCATGAGAATGAATGGAACACTTAGTACTTATTGTATCTAGAAGATGATCACAAGGGTGAAGTATCAAGTATTGCTCTAAATCGAGTGCACTTAGTACCTATTGTATCTAGGAGATGCTCACAAGTGTGAAGCATCAAGTATTGCTCCAAATCAAGTGCACTTAACCATGAAGTTTCCTCCAAGATTTAAGAATATCTCCTACTTATGAAGAGACAATCTAAGTCTATTGATATCACCTATGAAACATCTTATATGACCTTTGTGTGGTGTTATGTATTTAATTGTAGACATCAAGTATAGTTTGTTACTTGCAATATGTTGTAAGATCTAGATCCTTTGTCATGGCTCAAAAGTAGATTTAAAATTTTTGACTGTCTTGACAATGGAAGCATGAGAATTCACAACTTATTTGATTAATATATTTTCAACTTAATTTATATTACTTAAATAAATGCAATCAACAAGGAGATCACCTTGGTGGTCGTGCAAGTAGTTGTTGGTGGGGATGACATTGGTGGTCGTATTAGAGATTGTATATAGCGGGAAGGAGGGTTTCCCCATGGTGATTAAAGGAGGAGGCGTTAATGCCTCAATTTGTTGACCCTTGTGGTTCAAAGCTCCAGTCAAAGATGATTGTCACCAAGCAAAAAAAAATACAATCAACAAAGCTTTTCATTAATAGTTTAAATACTAGTATATTTTTATTTTTTTTAAATCTATGTAAAATATGTTGAGCGATATCAATAGGTATTTTTATTCTAAATTGAAAAAATGATTTTTTAAAAATCATTAAATGATCTAAGCCAAAAATATGTATTGATAATAACAATGATAAAATTACATTCAAAATTAAAACAGTCTCACCAAAACTGAAATCAAGCATAAGGATTCTATGAATCTACTACCATTATAGATTCCACTGCCTACTCCATTCATAGCTAGGGGAACATCACAATTCCAAAAAAGGATGCTGAGAAAACTACAGCCCAACCTTGGCTATCTACTAGTAAATCCTTACTATATCAATTTGTCCTCAAATGTTTCTTACCAAAACATTGTATATAAACACATAAACTAGTGTTTCAACACCCCTACATAAGTATAAATAGTTTATAAAACCAAAATACTCAAATTATTTAAAGGGCTTCAATGAGCCCAAAAGAACATGTTCCATGACGGTTGGGGAATAAAGTCATTTTTTACTCTAAATTTATTTATTTATGTATGTTTCTAATTGGAATGTAGCAAAAGTAAGTTGATTATATATATATATATATGTGTGTGTGTGTGTGTGTGTGTGTGTGTACAGATATACATATGCACACACACACACACACACACACACACACACACATATATATATATACACACATATACATACATATATACATATACACACACACACATATATATATATAACCATTAGTTTTTTTTACATTGAGAACATAAATTGGATTTGGTTCTTCAAGATGAAATAAATGAATACATATTATTTATATATTTTTTTGAAGCATTTAAAAATATGTTTGAAATATAAATATGTTCAAACTTCTTAAAACACAAAAATAAATTTGATTTAATTTTTAAATGGTAATAAGAAATGCTATTTGGGTGGAGTTCACCACTTAGTGTGTTGGTTAAGTGGTGGTGTTGTTGTTCTCCCCACCCAAGTGCAAACCCTATTAATATATTTTCAACTTAATTTATATTACTTAAATATATGAAATCAAGAAGGGGATCACCTTGGTGGTCGTGCAAGTAGTTGTTGGTGGGGATGACATTGGTGGTCGTGTTAGAGATTGTATATAGCGGGAAGGAGGGTTTCCCCATGGTGATTAAAGGAGGAGGCGTTAATGCCTCAGTTTGTTGACCCTACTAGTTCAAAGCTCCAGTCAAAGACGATTATCACCAAGCAAAAAATGCAATCAACAAAGTTTTTCATTAATAGTTTAAATACTAGTATATTTATATTTTTAAAAATCTATGTAAAATATGTTGAGCGATATCAATAGGTATTTTTATTATAAATTAAAAAAAATTTGAAAAAATTATTTTTTAAATCATTAAAAGGTCTAAGCCGAGAATATGTATTGATAATAATAATGATAAAATTACATTCAAAATTAAAACAGTCTCACCAAATCTAAAATCAAACCTAAGGATTCTATGAATCTACTACCATTATAGATTCCATTGCCTATTCCATTCATAGCTAAGGGAACATCACAATTCCAAAAAAGGATGAGCTGAGAAAACTACATCCCAACCTTGGCTATCTACTAGTAAATCCTTACTATATCAATTTGTTATCAAATGTTTGCTAATCAAAGGGGGAACACTTACCAAAACATTGTATATAAACACATAAACTAGTGTTTCAACACCCCTACATAAGTATAAATAAGTTTATAAAACCAAAATACTCAAATTATTTAAAGGGCTTCAATGAGCCCAAAAGAACATGTTCCATGACTGTTGGGGAAGAAAGTCATTTTTTACTCTAAATTTATTTATTTATGTATGTTTCTAATTGAAATGTAGCAAAAGTAAGTTGATTAGACATTGCCATTACATACATACATACATACATACATACATACATACATACATACATACATACATACATACATACATACATACATATATATATATATATATATATATATATATATATATATATATACACACACACACACACACACACACACACATCTAGATTTGGTTCTTCAAGATTAAATAAATGAATACATATTATTTATATATTTTTTTGAAGCATTTAAAAATATGTTTGAAATATAAATATGTTCAAACTTCTTAAAACATAAAAATAAATATAATTTAATTTTTAAATCGTAATAAGAAATGTTATTTGGCTGGAGTTCACCACTTAGTGTGTTGGTTAAGTGGCGGTGTTGTTGTTCTCCCCACGCAAGTGCACACCCTATTGGGTCATTGTGATCGCGGGCTTGTGCCTTCGCCAATCCAATGTGCTTGTGGGTTTGGACCTTAACTTTGTAATAAGGGGATGAGGTCCCCCATTTGTGGCATCACTAGTCACTAGTACATTTGGCCTAGTTTTTCTACCAAAATTTTTGACCAAAAAATAAGAAGGTTTTGCATGGTCAGATTATAGAAGGAAAAACTTTTTTTTAAAAAAAATTTGTGCCCGTGTTTGCCGAAATATCGACAAATCCCATGGTGGTCGAAAGTTTGACAAAGATGGGCATAAATTTTTTTTAAAAAAAGGGAATTTCATTTCTCATTCATTAATCCCGACCGGCGAATTAGAAGGGTGCAACACACGTGAAGGAGATTGAGCAGTTGAAATGACTCAAGGAGATTGAGCTTAGAAACCTTAACCTGGGGTTTTTGAGGTTTTTCATTCTTTCTCTCAACTGTTTAATTTACTGGATACCCAATCAACATTATCATTTTCTTCAAGACTTATTTACTATTTGATTTATGCTTCGAGACTGGTTTTACACCTTCTGATTGCATACATTTGCATACATTTGGGTTTTACACCTCCTGATTGTATACATTTGCATACATTTGGGTTTTACACCTCCTAATTGCATACATTTGCATAGAATAGTAGGGGAACTCACTGAAATTGATGAAAAATGGTGATGCCCTTTTTGCATACATTTGACTAAAACATTTGATAAAAATCCTCCCTCCGTTATGCTTTGATGGATATCAATGCCTTGTTCCAAAGCTCCCATTTTGGCATAGGCTAGAAGGATGTTAGAGTAGACATCACTTACATTAAATAAAAAAATTCCTTTGGGGGGGGGGACTACATGCAATTTTCTCACTTCGGCCTCCCTAAATCAATGAAATATGAGGTCCTTATCTTTCCAAAAATTGTTCGAAAGCGGAGAAAAGAAAGGTTTTGAAGAACTATAACTATAATGGCTGGTACTATTTTGTGGTGAAGGTGTTCCTTATTCCCAGGTAGGTGCAGGATGGCCGTATGCATTAATATATGAAACCATATCCAATTGACTAAGTAGCATTGGCGGCTAGGGCATTCATCCATTCGGGGCATTCGTCCACCCAAGGCATTCATCCAATCCCATTATTTCCCTCCCTCTCCATAATCAGAAGTATATGTCATCACAAGAAGGCTTGAAGATGGAGGTATCTCCATAGAGAGGCGTCAAGGATCTGGGTTCAATGTCTAGTCGGGGGCATGGAAGATTTATTATTAATAAAATTTTAAAACTAAACATTGCAATATTATGCTGTGAAGTTTGAATAACTAAATATTAACTACTTATAGTGAATGAATAGGTGATTCATATTTTAGTATACACATCTATGCCATTAAAAATTTTCATGGATTTGCTATTTTTTGCCATTGTTTGTCACAAGTATATTGTAATGTATGTAAATCTTCTGCAAGGTTATACTTTTGGCCTGTAGATAGTGTGATCCTCCTTGAATTTAAATGCTGGATAAAAATATGATTTCATGCTCTTTAACTTCTACATAATAACATCCATGCCAATGGAGCTTGTCATGGATTTAGTGTTTCTTGACAATTTTTTCAGTTGTATATTGTATCCTATGTAAAACTGTTGAGAGTTTATCTCTTTGATATGGTAGTTTTTGCCCATGTTGTAGTATATTTTTCCAGCTAAAATTTACAAAATTATGTAGTGAAAAACTACTTACATTACCTTTCAAGTCAAGGGATTCATAGTGCTCCATAATAAAAATCCCATGTATTCGTAGCATAGGAATTATTGACAACACTACCACCATATTTTATGGACATTGAAATGGTAGCATGTATGATTCATTGAGACAAATTCTACCCAAATTGTTTTGTGATATAAGAGGTAAGGCATAATTACCAATTTCTGCATGAACTCTGGCCTGACCCAAAGTTGTCCAGACTGGGTTTTGATACTAGTCCAGATCTGGCCTAGGTTTTCCCAGGCTCCTGCTATGTCTGAATAAATTCAGGATGTTCCAGAAGCCCATGGCAGGAACCTTGGTGAACCTAGGAAGATCCTGCCCGAGACCCAGAAATTATATTTTGTAAAAATCTAATGAAAAAAGTTAAAGAGTAGACATCCTAACCCATAAATTAAATTTTGTATAAATTAAATGAAAAAAGTTAGAGTAGACATCACTTACATTAAATAAAAAAATCACTCAATATTAGATGTTGTTGGTGAATATATAGGGTGAGTTGGTGCAGGTATATAGAGTTGAATGTCATGACCCCACATAAATAAGAATTATAGAAGCATTTTGATTATCCCCTAAACATGATTATTGGAAGTGAAATGGACAATGTTTAATGTTTATATAAAGAGAAAGGAAACATAAGATTTAGGATCATCACTGGTAGAGTCAAAATAAGTATTTTCAAATCATTGGATGAAAAGGAAGAAAATGATTGTATAATAAAGGGGATTACAAGTCAGACAACGTAATATTCATGTAATAGATTACCATAATAATGTAATCCGTGTGAGCTCAGGATAATCTCCAGCCTATAGCAATATACTATTATCAACTTGAGAATCATACTAGACTTATTGCTGACAGTGTAATCCTTACAAATTAGTCTCCATTAATAAAAAGCAATAGACACTTACATTGGTTGAATTCTCCAATCCACCAAATTATCCAACTAAGAATATTAACAACATACCTATTTGTGAACCATATTCAATACAAAAGTTTAAAACAATTAAAGAACTACACACAAGTAGAAAGAAGTCTTTGCAATTGAAGTTATTGAATTAGCCCCAAATCTCCAAGGAGTATACTAGGGACATTACAGTGGTACCCTGTTCCAAAGCTCCCATTTTGGCACACACTAGAAGTATGCTGACAAAGGTTATGGAATTTGGCTTTACATCTGCCGATTGCATTTGCTTAAAAGTTTTAAAAGCCTTTTCAACAAATCCAGTTTGAATATATCTTGCAATCATGGCATTCCATGAGACCTCATTTCTTTGAGGCATTTTGTGAAACAGTTCACATGCCTTGTTTATGCTTCCACTTTTGGCGTACATGTCCACCAGGGCAGTTGCAACCACAACATTTGGAGAAAATCCTCTATCGTTCATGCTTTGATGGATATCTATGCCCTATTGTAGAGCTCCCATTTCAACATAGGTTGTAATCATGTTGGCATATGTGAACTGATTGGGTTCAAAACCTGTTTGTTGCATTTGGTGAAACAGTGCGACTATCTCATGAGGATACCCATGTCTTCGATATGCAAAAATAGTCATATTCCATGAGACGTTGTCTCATTCTTCAATTTGGTCAAACACTTTAAGTGCATCCACCAGGCTTCCACACCTGTCATACATGTTTATAAGCTTATTCTGAAACCTTGTAGAAAATGTAAATTGCCTAGGAACGATGAAAGAGTGAACATTTTTTCTTTGTGAAAGGGCATTTTTGAGATTGTAGGTTTGCGACAATTAGAGATATGAAAATTTGCATATTTTCATATTTCGTAGTCGAAAACCACAAAAAAAATTGTAAAAAATTTGTTGTGTTTTCGCAAATCGAAAAAAAAAGTTTGACATTTTTTGGTCTTTGGTGTATTTTGTAGGGAGCTTAGCCGCCATCAATTTAAGGGGGACAAGTTTATTTGGAACTAATGAAATAGTGTTAGTCCCTTGAAAGTCCCCATTGCTTTGGAGATGACCATTTGATTTCCAATTAGTGGAGGGATTATTAGTTAGTTGAAATGGTTGAGATGAAGTCTTATAACTCTATGAGCTTTTAATTGAGTCTTATAACTCTATGGGCTTAGGATTCAGATGCCCTTTATTGAGAAATCCAAGATTTCTAAAGTCTTCTCCTCCCAGATTGTCTGTACACCAACTCCTACAGCCATGCCTGAAAACTAGTGTTTTCATGCAACTTGGACAGTGTGACTAAGAGTTTGCTTTCTTGGCAACCAAAGAAACTCACCCAATCTTCTACTTCAACTTGGGGCTGTATACACCTAAAAATGGTCACCTAGACTATTAGCCCCTTTTGCTAAATCATCAATTGTTTATTCTTGATCAAATCCTAGCTCTATCATTTATTTGATTATTTTCTATGGGCTAACCATCTTATCCTAAGTTTTTATTTATTTAAAAGGAATTCCCTCCCCTTTTAATAAATAAAAAGCCCCCACTTTTCCTCTTATCCTAAGTTGCACAAATAAAGCATTATTCTTATTTTATAAAAAGGGAAAAAACACTTTTTGTCTCATATGGACACAAAAGTCAACTCCTATTTTCTCATTGGAGGATATTTGTGCACATGGATTGCTCCTCTTTCAAGATCCACCCTTGATTAAATCTTTTGCCTCTTAATCTCCATGGTCCATTCCTCCTCATTTCCTTTAAAAGGAGAGCTCTCTTCTTCATTCTAGATCTCCAACTTTTTATGCTAATATTATGCTGCAGGTTTTCTAGGTACACTTTGGAGCTTTTGAAGATTTGGAACATTCTTAGCATCTACATCTCATTCTTGCATTCTACATCTCATTCTTGCATTCTTAGCTTAACTTCATATTTATGCTTTCTTAGATTAGCTTCATTTCTATGCTCTAGATTAGCTCTCATAGATTAATTAGCTTGGGTTGTAACACTTGCATATTTCCTTTCACAGCTTAGCTTGCATTTCCATTTCTAGCATAGCATTGCATTGCATTTTCATTCTTGATTCTTGAGGATATTGGCATTCTTGCCCTTGTCTTCATTGAATCTCCCATTGCATGGTTTACTAGCAAGGTTATAGGCTAAATAGCTCTAGCTGAGAGCATTCTTAAAAACCCTTGCACTCCATGCCTAGGGAGCTATGGATTGATTTGTGAGGGCTTATTCTTGAGTTTCCTTTCATGTAATGATCCATAGAAGTGTGACACATTTATAGCACATAGGGGCTTCTATAGACGTGTGTCTACCTCTCCATGAGATTTTAGTTGAAGCAAGCAATGCATTCAACTCGCTGTAATCTCCTTGCAATGCTATGTCGTCCCTAACCGTGCTCAACCGGCTTTCCTAGGGCATCATTGCATTCAAACAATGTATTATTCATTATGTTAACATGTTATATAAGAAGCAATAATGAAGCCTGTCATGATCATATAGGTCTTATAGAAATAATGTAAAGAAATACATATAGATCTGACAACTCAATCCATGTTCAAGGTATAAGAGAAATGTTGTAGCAGGATATCAAATGAAAGAAAACTTTGATTCCAAAGCATAATCATGAGTATCAAATATTACAAGACAATAATAAGACATTTCTATTATAGTACACTAACATTAGTCACCATGAACCACAATGCTCATAAATAGAGTTTTTAGCCTCAAAATACAAAACTATGTCATAGTGCTATGATGGGAATATATCAAAATATGTCTTGTCATTGATTAGAAAAGGAAGATCTTATGTCATGGCATCTATTATAGGTCACTGTTATAAAAAGTTAAATGTATTAAATCACAAAGATTATGAGGGGAAGCTATAACAAGGAGTAAGCCCAAAAAACAACTATACAAGGTACATTCTTCAGTTACTTGCATAAACAAGTCAAAGATGTAATGGATCAGTAGCATTCCATAAACAAAGCAAGCAAGGTTCCATAAACACGGTTCTCACAGTCCACCTGACTGTCGATCTACCACCTTGCCCCAAATAGCAATGGTCTTGCGTTATCTAGCACTGCACTGGACTGTAACAACCATGTGAAATGATGAGACACCAACATGGATTCGAATGATGGTTCTTTGGAAACCATTTCAATACATACTCAAGGATCAACTTAAATTAAACCAAATAGGGACATTCGTAACCTCCTTTTGAACTTAGGCTGCAACCAATACAAAATGGACATCACAGTTTCTTTGAAACTATTTTGATTTTAGTGATTTCGAACATTTAGAAATGTAATGAAACCGAATAATATCAAGATTAATACATTGTTCAATGGCAACTCAAAAAGAAAACCCGATACACAAATACAAACTATTAACTTCTTCACTAAAACCTGACACCAAGATCAAGTAATATCCAATCCAAACAAAGATCTTCAAAAATGAAATGCAAATGATAAAGATTTTGATTGCATCTTAGATCTGAAACATTGTTTTTCTAATTTGAATTTGTCAGAATCGATCAAGAATGTAAGCATAGAGAAATTGCAAATGAGAAAGTAAAGAACCAAGAAATTTAAATGAGATGTCTTGGACCCAAGAATGAATTCTCTGCTGCCCTTAAGGAATTCGTTGCTACTGCTGCCTTAGACAATTCGATGTTGCTGCTACCTCTTTTAGTGATTCTTGGGAGAAGAAACATGTTATGTCTTGTGTGTTCTTCTCTCAAGAATCAACCTCCTATATGTAGGAGACAAAGGGAGAAATCCAAAGGGACCGACTTGAATGATTAATCCAAGAAGGCCGACTCTAGGGCCCAAATAAATAATTCAATGCAAAAATTGAATTCCATAAACAATAGATATTAAATATATTACATATTTAATATCAGAGGGTGGAAGCATTGTGTCTCATGTCTGCAATTTTGATAGTCTCTGTAATGTCAGTGTTGAATATGTTAAATCTTATATACATATATAATATTGATAGGTTACGTATATGATTCTCACACACACACACACATATCCTCTTAGTATATACCTTTGAATATATCATCAAAAGATATTAATAAGACAAGAAGTGCATTTCCATGGTGCACTGTGTTACTGTTCTAATTTCACCAATGAATTTTCTAATTTTGATAGTCTCCCTGGCATTCCTCACGACAACCTAAAATTCGTGTAAAAAATGGCCTGTAAATGACTATCAGTCAATTTTTCCCAATTTACTCCACCTTAGAACCTCTGGTTGGAATTAAATGAAAGCTAGGGACATGCCCCAACTCCCTATGAATTTAGATTGCAAAAATTTATCTGTACAAGCTCGGGCAAGAACAAACACCAGTAAAAATACTTCAAAAACATGGTTTTGATGATTCCAATTTGCAAAATTTCTTTGTTATGGTAGCCTTGATTCTATTGTGTTAAATCTGATAGCCTTATTACATCATTTAAAACCATTATTGGTCATTTCCCAATCCCCTAACCTAGGACCAAATCATGAGAAAGAAAAGGACATAACACAACCCTGCCATGATTGGGCTTTGAGCATTTAATCTGCCAATTACTAATAGATTAAGCATATTATTACTATGCTTAATGTTCCATTTAAATGCATTTAACAGAAAAAACAAATTTACAAAACTAAACCAATGACATGTTTACAACAAAGGTCTAATAGAACTCCCAATAATTCTTATACATACGTTATCTGATATGATAAATTCTTAAACAATTAAGGTTGGAGTAGACATAGTTATTCAAAGTTGTTTGTGTGGTACAAGGAAGTTTTGGCTAGGTCAAATCTTCCTTCGTGCTAGCAGTAAAAATTGACTAAACCTTTATTAAGAATTCATCATATCAGATAAAGTATGTTTAAGAATTGTTGGGACTGGTCCTTTGGCGTGTATTAAACAGAATAGAATTTTCAGCATATTATTATCATTCTATTTCTTTGTTGTAAACATGTCATTGGTTCAGTTTTGTAAATCTTTTTTGTGAATTTACATGCCATTGGTTGAGTTTTGTAAATCTTTTTTGTGAATTAACATGCCATTGGTTCAGTTTTGTAATTTGTTTTTTGTTGTAAACATGCCATTGGTTTAGTTTTGTAAAAAAATTTCAGGAACAATCTGGCCAGTCACTGTCTACACAATACCAGTTACTCCTTTGGTATCACAAACAACAAAAACAACAAAGTTCTTGCATAAACAAGTAAAACTAATGTCTAGAAATGTTCCTACATTACCACCAAGCAAAGATCACATTCTAAACTTTCAAATCAATATGCTAGTGTTTCGACTGTACCTACGGGACAGTGTACTCCAAAATTGTAGAGAAATTAAGTGTACTCAAAATAGACTTCCCTCTACAAAGAACCAACTGGAATCTATTAACCAACCGTCTAATTGTCAAATCATTATGCTTTCAAATCAATTACCTATCGGTGTATCCCTTGCGAGGGAGAGAAGCCAAACACATAAAGAACATGCACATAAACACGACAGCTGAAAAACTTAAATGGAATACACCAAGAAGTACCAAATGATGAATGCTCAATTATTGTAATGGAAAAGCAATATCAAAACCGTCCATTTCTAGAACTTGTTTTTTCTATAGTCCTAATGATTTTTCTTATTTCCTGTCTGTGCTTGGTGACAGGATTTTGAACATTGTTGACATACTTAAATGGAATACACAATACCAAATGATGAATGCTCAATTGTTGTAATGGAAAAGCATCAGAATCATCCATTTCTAAAATTTGATTTTGTATAGTCTTAATTATTTTTCTATAGTCCTAATGATTTTGAAAATTGTTGACAAAGAGTGTTTCTTTTTTTTATTATAGTATAAATGATTTTTCTATAGTCGTAATGATTTTTCTTATTTCTTGTCTTTTGTCCCTTTTTTATTTCCTATGTCTATGCTTCGTGACATGATTTTGTCACCTTCTTTTGATGGTATATTTCATTCACTCTATGTGGAATACTATTTTGTTCACTATTTTATTTCAACTTGATATTTCTTTCATTTTTCATATACACAAAGACTACACATGTTGATAAAAAAATGAGCTATTTGATTTAGGTTTACTTTTCATTATTGTAAATGGTTAATATTTTTTATGGTACTCCTTGGTGTATTCCATATAAAAATAATAAATGTAGTAACAATGGTGTAGTGCATTATTGATATAGGCTCGATGACTCTTCTCAATGTGCCAAAATGTCAACGTGGTGGTGGGCAGTGTGTGTTGAAGACTTCACAGACACATAACAACCCTAGACGATAATTTTGGTGTTGTTCAAATAGAAAAAAGGTTGCTAATGTGTATATATTTAATGTTTCTAATGTAAATACTATTCATTATATTATAAGAACTAATGTAGACTGGGCATCACAGGGAAATAATGGTTGCAGATACTTTAGTTGAGTTGACAACAACTCATCTGCATCTACCCACCCATCTCCACTTATCTGCGATGAAGGATTTGAGTGCAAAACATGTCAGGCTAGGGAAAATGCTGAAATTATATTTTTACGATGCCTTCTCTATATTGTAATCGCATATCTTTGTTGCGACCATATGCGGAGATGAGCTCAAGAATTAGTCATTTTAGTATTTTCATATTGTAACTAATATTTTAATATGGATATGGCGTAACTTCTCTTTGCCTCAAGTGCGCATATATATGGTTTACATCTTTTTTTACAATAATTCTTCATGTTTATGGCTCGGGTGAGCCCCAATCTACTATCAATCACATGATTTAACATATAGTGTTTTCTTGGTTATTCCATTTGTTCCTTGATACATCAATTCGACCACACCCACTCCACTTCACATGGATGTCTTTGAAATAAACTCCTAACTCTAATAAATTGACTTTAACTACTAACTAACCTTATAAAATAATAGTAGTTAAGAACGATCGCTTGCCAACATCTGTTGAATACAAGGTCCTTGAGAGATCAATCAATCAGGATGAGTGGATGAGCATGATGAGATGGGGGAAGTGGAGTTGAATCCTGATGAAAAGGAAGCTCTAACTACAATTAGGAAGAAGAAGAAGATGCTTATCGTCGAACACAGATTGAAGAAGAGTACTATAGAGAGCAGGCCTACCATACCAAGGAAGTTTGACAAGAACAAGGAATATGGCTTAAATAGAATGGGAAGACATCTTTCTAGCCTAGGCTTGGATCCTTCAAAAATTAGCTTGATAATAAATGCAGTAGATGAGAGCTGAGCAATTAGCTTCCCAAGAAAATTCTCATAAATGAACTCTGTGTACCCTAATTCCCGTGCCCTCTGTGCGTACCCAAAGGATATATTTGAAACAACAAGGGTAAGGTTAGCCTTACCCTTGTTGTTTCAAATATATCATTTGGGTATGCATAGAGGGCACAGGAATTGGGGTACACATAGTGCATTTATGAGATTTTTATTGGGAAGCTAATTACTCATCTGTCATCTACTTCATTATTATGAAGCTAATTGCCAAAGGATCTAGGCCCAGGCTAGAAAGATGTCTTCTCAAACACATAAAAAATATGCACATAAACATGACAACTGAGAAACATAAATGTAGATTTCACAATAGTTGAGAAACATAATTTTAGGCATCATGGTCACAATTTTTTGGAGACAACGTAATTGAGTTGTATACCCAGATGATGGAGAGCAACTTCTGCTCCTCTGATTCCAAGTTGACACTGCAGGATCCAAAGACCATAGATAAGGAATAAATTTAGAGAGTGGAGGAGGGCCATAATGACCAAAATAATACAGGATGAACCTCAAGTTAAATGAGGCAACTGCAAACATTTTAATAGATTTTTATTATTAAATAATGAAATTTGCATATACTAGTGTTCTAAGCCCCCTCATTACATGATTTATTATTGTAAGCCCCCTCTAACTTACACATCTAGAAAATGAAACTACAACCTATTGGGATTGAGACAAACCTTATAAAACAATAGTAGCTAAGAAGGATCGCTTGCCAACATCTGTTGAATACATCTGTTGCTCATGAATATAAGGTCCTCCAATAGATGTATTCAACAGATGTTAGCAAGTGGTCCTTCTTAGTTGTTGTTTTATAAGGTTTGTCTCAATCCCAATAGGTTGTAGTTCCATTTTCAAGATGCGTAAGTTAGAGGGGGCTTACAATAATAAATCATGTAATGAGGGTTCTTAGAACACTAGTATATGCAAATTTCATTAGTTAATAATAAAATTCTATTAAAATGTTTGCAGTTGCCTCATTTAACTTGAGGTTTGTCATGTATTATTTTTGTCATTATGGCCCTCCTATACTCTCTAAATTTATTCCTTATCTATGGTCTTTGGATCCCCAAGTGTCAACTTGGAACCGGAGGAGCAGAAGTTACTCTTCATCGTTTGGGTATACCACTCAATTACGTTGTCTCCAAAAAATTGTGACCATGATGCCTTCAATTATATTTCTCAGCTATTGTTTCCTAGGACCCCTTATGACCCTTTACGATCATTTACGATCCCTAAGAATACATCTTAGAGGTCTTAAAATGTCGTAAAGGGTCATAAGAGGCTCCTAGGAGGGGCCAAATGAGCTTCCACCTTCACGTGGTTGGCCCTATTAAGTAGAGAATGTTATAATCTTCTTGAAACAAAGAGAAGCTCAATAATTTAAGGTCTCAGTCCACAGACAAATTAAATTAGACTTACTATCCAAATTGGTACATTAATGAGAATCAATGATGGGCCAGAGTTTTTAGATTTTGAGAAGATGTATATGCAGTGGAGGCCAGAAGGGATTTTTGTGGAGATTTTCTAGATGTGGATATTTTCTAGAGTGGCTATATACATATGAGGGTTTCCAAATTGAGTACCAGTGCAGAGATGATGATTCAGTAACCTATGTCTATAAAACCTTCACAAATATGTCCTCTTAACAATTCTGTGCATATTGACTGGGTATACAACTCAATTATTGGTTATTGAAAGGACATTGTGCACTCGAGTAGTTTAAACTAATCCATTATGGATTTTTTGCACATGGTATCAAGGGTAAGAATTTTTTTGTTACAATGGAAAAGCTTATTTAATGGGAATTGGTTTATTTAAGAGGGAGAACTCTTTATTTTATGGATCAAATCTTAATGAAAAATAATATGCTATATTAGTATTTGTGTTTAGACTCAATATTGTTGTGACTTAATTTCTCAATCTAGTTCAAATCATATCATATCAACTATGCTATTAAGCCTTTGGTGTCATTGTGATCTTTGGATATATGAAAAGTCCCATGTCAAGAA
This sequence comes from Chamaecyparis obtusa, assembly GCA_027943335.1. Taxonomy (NCBI): domain Eukaryota; kingdom Viridiplantae; phylum Streptophyta; class Pinopsida; order Cupressales; family Cupressaceae; genus Chamaecyparis; species Chamaecyparis obtusa. The sequence goes on from BSBK01006628.1 coordinate 787,812, forward strand.
AGTGATTTATCTTTATCTTAGTTTCTATAGTATTGAAAAACAATTGAGTGGGTTGGACATTAGTGGTGGATCTATTCTCTTATCATTCTTCATAATCCCTTTGGTAGTTATTCTTTCTTGTAACTCGCCTTAATTGGTGTGCATATATTTGAGAGCAATCTTTTCCATGGTTTTTCCCTTTACAAGTTGTTCAACATAAATCTAGTATTTCTTGTGTTTATGTTTGCTATTATTTCGAGGAAAGATGTACAGGTGGAAATAAATTGGGAGATTGGTTTTAGATATAATCTTTAAGTATTATTTTTGGCATAGTTGTAGATTGCTTAGTCATCTCCTATGAATGTCATTGAAATATTGTGAGGCTTATTCTTTCTTTTGTTCACACTCAGGAAAATCTTTAGAAGTGGAAAGTTTTATTGAAAGGTTAATGACCTCGAGAAAGAACATGTTTGTGTGAAATAAGATAGAAAATGTGTGACTGTTTGTAAACAATAGCGACATAATATTGTTGTGCTTAATTTGATTAAAAAAAAAAAATTAAATTAAATTTTATGTCATTTTTTCGACACAAAAAGAATATACATATCAACGAGAGTGCTATATACTCGACGTTTATTCTGACGATTTCTAGTCACAATTTCGATGACAGTCACAAATCTTCCGACCAACGTTGGTTACAGAGATAAATGGTATAGCTGATAATTCTTCCAGGTTGAAGTGATTATTTTGACGTCATTGCTGTCGATAATTCAACCACTACTGACATCGCAATTTTGACGGAGGTTTGATGTGTCGTATTATCGATGAAAAAACTTCAACAACCATTATGGTCGAGTAGTCGACCAATTTGCATCTAAAAATTGACTAAACTCATCGAAAAACAAGCTAAACTAGTGAGTTCATAGCTCTAGGTCAAAAGTGTTTCACGTAGAACCAGAGGGCATGTTCTGCCAATGTCACCAATCACGTTAAAAAGTTTACCAGGCACTTAAAAAAATGGTATGTGGGCTGTGTTGGTTAAGTGATGGTGGTGTTGTTGTGGCCACCAAGGTTCAAACTTTTATTGAGTCGGTATGATTGCACATGTAAAAATATATCTATAGCACTATACAAGTAGTAGAGTGAATTTGAGCCTAAAGAAAGGAAACTATGTTCCTTTGAGAGCTAGTTGACAAAACATATTCATATATCTCCAACTAGCTAAATTAGTGAAGATGTCTAATTATAGATAAAGAAAATGAAGATTTTGGTTATAGTAATGGTAGAAGCAGATGACAAAGAGTCTTTGACCCAAATTTAAATGTCTCGGTGAAGGACACCAGCATGGTGCATGGGCATTTGTGCAGCGCACTATACTCATGTATGGACTACGATAGAAAAGTCTCATAATATGCTGAAAACTTAGGTTTGTACTTCAAATAACCCGCAAAACCCAAAAACTAGAAATGTAACAACAAATACAAGATAACAAATTAATAAAAAGAAATAAATATACACATGCAAACCTCCATGTGATTGAATGCATTTAATAAGCCTGCACACACACTAGAGAGGAAAATTGTTTGGGGTTATTTTGAGACTTTTCTCAATCAAGTCCTTTTTTTGGTGTTTCCACCTCCATAACAACTAGATAGAATCATTGATTGAAAAGATAAATAGATAAATGAATGATAACATAATAGAAAAAACCCTCTCTTAATTAAGGAAAACCCCTATTACATGAGATATGCAAATAGAAAAAACCTTGCTTAATAGAGGAAAACCCCTATTGCATGAGATAAATGATAGATAAGGGATGTGATAAATCCCAAGATGCTTAGAGATACATGAGAGATAGAAATATATTATTAGATATGTTTGAGAAATCCAAGAGAGAAATGAATATCATTGTAAGAGATTGTTGTAACAAGTGAGAAAATAAGAGAATGCAAGATATTGCAAGCAAGAGCCAAGAGGAATCAAGAGAAATTGTAGAGAAGTTTCAAGAGAGAAGCCAAAGAGCTTTTATGGAGAGAAAAAATGAAATTAAAAGAGAGAAAATGAGGGAAAGAAAAGGTTGCAAGCCGTTCTAGAATATTTCAAGTTATTTCCACCAACCTAGGTGGGAGACAAGTGTTAAAGCACTTAGAACCAAAATTTGAGCATTAAAATGTTGTGGAATGCATGTCCAATGCATATGTCTGCATGGTTTTCTAGTGTCTAGACGAGCATTTCTCAACAATGATGAGCGGCAAAGGAAACATGTAATTAATGCAAAAGTGGTGCTAAAGGATAGTTTCTAAAAAGGATGTTGAACGTCCTAAAAGGGGAAAGGTTGATGCAAGGGATGAAATGGACCAACACAAATACTAGGGGTATGGACACTAAAGTGGCTACAAAAGTGTATGTGAAATTACAAAAGGGGTATGAAATTATTGACTCTACAATACAATATCACTTCAAATTTTGCAACAAATAATTTAATTCTGCAATAAAGTTTCATGTATGAAGTAATTTAAGTCATCGTCTCAATAATTGGTTACCTCTGAGAGAGAGAGAGAGAGAGAGAGAGAGAGAGAGAGAGAGAGAGAGAGATGTGTATATTAAATCTTGACCTAGATTAAATGACAAAAAAAATTTCGCTTAGTAGATTAAATGACAATTTTGTTTCCACCAAAAATTTATATTTTTGGAACAATATTAAATAGAAAAGCAAAGATACATAGCTTGTTTATGTCTATAATATATTTTAATTCTTTCTTCTTATTATCTTTGTGTCTTTTCTGTTGAATTCTTTTTGTGCACTCTTGTTTTATCTTGTTCGTTTATTTCCCATCTCCTTTGAAAAATATGCGTGAAATTCCTCTCTAAAAAACTTTCTCCTCCAAAGTCTTCCTTGTAGAACAAAAATGAGAATTTATCTTGTTATATTAGTTTTAAAAATGAAAGAACAACTTTCTATTTACGTGCGTTAAAAAAATTAAAATAAATAATATAATGATAGTCGATTTGGCCTTTGAATGAAGGTTGACGATTAATTTTTTTATTGGAGCCCTTTGTTCAAAGTTGTAGGCAAAATTATTAGCATGGATTTAGAGTCTTTGTTCAAAGAGGTGTTTGAAAGAAGGGACCTCGAATTAATAGGATATCTTTTGTTCAATGACCTGTTGGTTCGAACACCTCTTCAAACAAAGACCCTAAATTTTTACTTTCCATCCCTGGAACTTTCTGTAGATTTTTGGCTTTCAAAGCTTGGGTTGAAGGTCCAAATGAAATCAACTTACAAACCAAGTTGCGATCTCATAGTCCTCAATATAAGATTACCAACAAGTATATATAATTTTAATATATTTTTTTAGTTTTACAAAATATAGGTTTTTCATTGATCATCACATTCTCTATTCTACACGGGTTAAAAATAGTAAATTACTAAATACAAACTAGGGATTGATGTCCTTGTTCCAACAAAGAATAATTAAATTTTGATACATACAAAACTGTTTATGTGCAACATCATATATATGTTTAAATTATAATAAGTTTGATTTTAAAATTTATTCAAAAAATATTCAACAAAACTTTATGAAACCAAACATAAGCATTAGCTATTGGAGTTACAAATCTAAATTCAAAAGAATCATATCTTTATCCTTTGTAGAAAAAAGTTATGTCAACATCATAAACATTACTTTTTAAAAATGTTGCTTACTTTAAAAAAATAGTTACTAAAGGATATGCACAAAAATCCACAATTTAATTCCATTTAGAAAAAAAATACATTTAGAATCTAGAGAGAAAATCTCACAAATCACTAGTATGCATCATCTTCAAATTCCTAATGATTTACCTATGTAGGTGTCAAAAAGTGAAGATTTAGTTCAAAATGTTGATTTCTATTAGAGCCCGAGTTTCTACACTGGGAACTTTGGGAAGTTGTGTGCCCATTAGATGTTTAAACTATCAAAACTTGAAACAAAACGTAGACATATAACACTTTGTATACAAACTATCATTTTATATATCATTTCTTTATTATTCTTGACTGGTTTTGAGATATCATTCTTTTGTTTGGGTATTGTAGGAGAGATAGTTTCTGGAGCTAGATATGTTGGTAGAGGTCGTAATGGAGGCCATAGTAGAGGACATGGGAGGGGTAGGCTTCATAGCCCTCATGTGAGTCATAGAGATGAGAGTTTGCATGAGGATAGTGGTGAGTAGCATGGTGATTCTAGAGAGCTTAATACCAGGTAGATACTTCAATCCATCCTGGAACATCTACCTCTTCATAACAGGACTGAGAGAGGACAGTCACATCATTCTAGGAATGAGGATATATAGAGATCTAGGAGTCCTAGGAGGAAGGACACTACCATTGGTTAGGAATCCATAAAGGCTAATCAGATGAGAGACCTTTTGAGATCATGACTCCTCCCTTTGATGTTCTCGGTGCAGGTTTTGAGGCGGAGAAATGGCTCATTGCATTGGATGAATGTTTTTCTATGCATCATTTTGATACCAATGTTAAGGCAAGGTGTGCCATCATGCATCCCGTAGATTTTGCAACTATTTGGTAGAAAATAGAAGAGCACAAACTTGGACTTAGTATGGAGGTTGTTACCTTGGAGTTATTTCTTGATAACTTTGGGGAACATTTTCTATCTGATCAGTGGTAACAACAATGTGTAGATGAATTCCACAATCTACGACAATCAACTATGTCTGTTCAGGATTATGAGCGTCATTTCTTTGAGCTCAAGCCTTACGTAGGTTTTGGTGATAATTCAACACTAATGGTTCAACATTTCATTAGGGGGCTTAATGGTTGCATCGTTGGGGAAGTTAGGCTTTTCGAACCTAAGACCCTCAAGGAGGTAGTTATTAAGGCTACCTTGGTGGAGACAAACCTAGCTTTGGGTCATGCGTCTTCAGGATCTAGGGGGAATCAATCTCAGAAAAATGGAAACTCTCATAACCCTTCTACCTTTTCACGAGGGAATCAGGACCAACAACAGAAGGGGTTCTCTTCCCTAGCTTAGGGGGCGATGGTTCTCAGTCTAGGAACTTCTGTAATGCTCAGCGTATCAAGAGTCATTCTCATAGTCAGCCTGCTCAGAGTTCTCATCAATAGGTTAGTAGAGGTAGTTTCCAACAATCTAGTGCACCTTCAACATGAAAGGATTTAGTGGAGATTTTTTCTCTTATGGTCAGTATGGTCATAAGGAAAACAATTGTCCCCAGTGTTTAGCACAGTTGTTAGGAGTAAGCCTAATTCTAGGGGAGGTGGATGTAGTGCCCCCCCATAGTTTATTTTTCAGTTATCTTTGTCAAACTCTTTTAGGCCACTTTTATGTGTGTGTTAAGTATTTCAATAATATTTAGATTATTAATTTAATTAAATATGAACCTTTGGATTATGTGTTATATCATGTGTTTTCAAATAGATGAATATGGTTATTTTCATGTCAATTTAAATGCTTATGATGATGTATATGTTTTTGAATTAGATAAAAGTAGGTTTTACAAGGACCTGAAACCTGAGTTAAAAGTATAACAACGAAAAGCCAAAAAAGGCTCAAAAAGGAACAACCTACTGGAAAAAACATAGCAAGAAACAACAACAGCTAGACAAGAAACCAACAAAAAGTAACCAGCAAGACAAAAAAGAAGGAAACAGACAGACTAGCTATTTTCTATCATTTTTTCCGCCTTCTTCTGAAGGGCCTCCATCTTCAGATTAGCCTCCTGTATATCCGTCAACTCTCTTGGTTGCTCCGGGATTTTCCTCTGCATTTTCCCTCTTGTTCAGGTCCCAGGTCCAACATTCCCAACTTCATCATCAATGGTGATTGTAGTTTTCTCCAACAGGTTCTTCTCTAAATAATTGTACAGCATTGTCATATTGCTTATGGTAGTCTTCATTCCTTCATTGTTGTGATGCATCAGGAACTTTATCATTTCTTCCATATTACCGATTCTGATTTGCATACCTTTTATCTGATCATTCACAGTTTCCTTCACAATCTTTTTTATCTCAGCATTCCCATCAACTTTCTTGTTTTTCCCTTTTTCTTTAACAAAAATCATATTGTCCATTTTATTTTGTTTCAGCTTGAGGTCCTTCACAATTTTTTCCATAACTTGTAGTTTCTCACTCATCACTTTGAGCTCAGTTTCTTTATTTTCATTGTTCTCCCAATCATGAGTGATCTTGATATCCTCCTGGGAAGCAATTTCTACTAGAGTAGATGGAATATTTTCCATCATCTCTTTCTCATCAGTAGTAGGCAGGTCCCCTGTTTTGTTATCCTTATTTTCAAAAATGGCCAAAATTTTGTCGGTCATCTTCTCCAGATCTAACCTATCATCAATAACATTCATTTCATCCCCCAAATCTGAAATGGAAACCTGAGTATTATCCTCCACAGGAACCTCCTTTATCAAGCTCTCAGTCTTCGGTTCTGGGGTCTGACTAACTTCATTTGTTTCCTCCTCTTGATGGATGGGGTGAACCTCAATCTCATAATCTTTCTCTTTGTTATTGTTTACCTGCTCTTCCTCTCCCACCTCCTTTTCCTCAATTTCCTCTCCTTGATTCTCCTGCTCACCAAAAGGAACCCCCGTTTCATCATCAATATCCTCCATCTATTCTTCAGGGTTCTCTCCTCGTTCCTCTGTCATGCCCTCATCTTGTTCACCATCCTTCTCTTCTTCCTCATCCTGTTCACAGTCCTTATCTTCATCCAGGATAATCTCCCCTATCTCAGAACCCTCCTCACGGTTTTCCTCCTTAATATCTTTCCCCTTAACAAAGGACCCTTTTCATTTTTTATTCATTGTAGGAAGGGTAAAGTCATCAAGCCTAGTAGAAATCCCTTTCTTAGAAGATTTCTTCTTTTTGCTAGTTTCCCCAACAGAATCCTTATCATTCTTCCCTTTTCTTTTCCCAGTGACCTACATAGGAATGGGGTTCGGAACCATATCCCTAGCATACTCTGAAATCAAAAGAATAAGACCTTCATGGAGCACAGGATTGCTCACTTTCTTTCTATGCTCAGTTATACTACTATTTACTGAGCTCAGTAGATAGAAAGGGAAAGATATTCTTCTATTGTGTCTAAAGTGGTTAGCAAAGACAAAATGAAGATTGTAAATTTTAGAGTACCTCCCGTCCAATGTGAAGTATTCAATGATAACTCTCAGAATTTTAGCCCAAAATTCATCAATATTCACAATGTCAACATAATCTCCCTTGCCTCTAGTCATTAGGGATTTTTCATCGTCCGTTTTAGGAAATTTAGCATAAGCTTCAGTGCCTAACCTATGATTACCCCTATGAAAATGGGTTCCTTCAACAGGTAACCTAGTAATCTCTGCAATGGTAGAAATAGTGAGAGGGAAAGACTTACCCCAGAGATTCACTTTGCCGTTAACCCACTCATCCGCAAACTAGGAAGTAATTTGCTTGTTGTGCCCATGGAGCCTCTTCAGGTATGATGTCACCCCTCCTTTTTTCAACTTTTTCCAAACTGGTCTATCCAGTCTCCAATTTTCATAGTCTGGTGGTTCTTCCCTCTTAAGACCTCCTCCCATTCTTTGAATTTTCCTGTTTCTCAACTTCGACTCAGCAATAGTGGTATTCGATTTCTCTTTGGGATTGCCTTTTTGGTCATTTTGAGTGTGACTAACCCAGTTACCATGCTTCCTTAAGTGCGAAATTATTTCCCCACACTTAGCCTGACATGCAGGACACCTCAAAAAATAATTCGGCTTAGTCATCATAAGGATGAGTGATTTTACCCACTTGGTGATTAATTATGTCATATCCGATAAGACTGATAATCTCCACTTTGAGATTCACCTCGCCATGCCACTTTTGGATGATGTCACCCATCGTTCCTTCATTTGCTAGCCTGTCCGCCGGTTTATTACCTTCCCGGTAGACATGCGTGACATGGAAATCTTCAAACGTGTCCATGATTTCTTTAATTTTTTGAATTGTGTGATCTATGGTCCACGAACATTTCATTTTCCCTTTAATACAATTGACAATATTAAGGGAGTCACCTTCCAGCCAAAGTTTCAAACACCCCTTCTCTTTTGCTAGCATGACCAGGTACAAAGCTTCCTTAGCTTCTGCCACGTGATTGGTTTGAATTCCCAACGGGACCACCACCACCCTAAGACAATTACCAGTTTCATCTCTGAGAAGACCTCCCCCTCCAGCTCTTCCAGGATTTCCCCTAGCAAACCCATCAAAATTACCTTTCAGCCATCCAGCAGGAGGAGCAGTCCAAATGATATTCTCTCTAGGGTTCTGGATATCTTTTTTTCCCAGGGACTTCCAAGGAATAGAGCAGTCTTTAGAAGAGTGAGAATCCCAATTAATGTCATCTTTATTACCTTTCTTGTTGTAGTTCTCCAGGATATTTCTAGAAACAATGTAGGCCACCACCGAAGGAATAGCTTTTTTATTTCTGAATATTCTATTGTTTCTCTCTTTCCAAATTTTCCAAGAGAAATGGGGAGCACCAGATTCCACATTTCCTTAGCATTTTTGTCATTAAACGGACTTTGCCACTATTGGAAAAAGTGCTAGATGTTATGAGGTTTCACCCAGCTAATCTCACTGGAAGCATTGATGATTTCCCAAACCTCACTAGAGAAGGAACAATGAATCATGAGATGATCACTAGATTCCTCTTCATTACAACAAAGAACACATCTATTGGGCATTTGGAAGCCCCTCTTCCTTAGATTGTCTTGAGTCAAAATTTTGTTCTGGACAAGCAACCAATAAAACATGTTAATCTTAGGGATCAGGTTAGCATTCCATACCTTAGCCCAAACAGGTTGCACATCAGAAGGTATTAAAGTTTTAGAGGCAGAAGCAACCGTGAATTTTCCAGAAGAGGTCGGGCCCCAAATCAAGGAATCCGCAACATTATCCCTGATAAACCAATTATTCAGTTGTTTATTGACCTCTATTAATCTGATATCCATATCACCAAGATCAATCCAATCACCATTTTTCCAGTAGTCGCAGACCAGAACACCCACCATCTCTTTGCACACCTGAACAACTTCCTCCCATTCCTCGTTCCCAGCAAGAGGTTTATCATAAATCCACTTATCATCCCAGAAGTGAATAGATCTACCATTACCCAATTTCCAAATGATTCCTCTACTGATAATATTTTTACTTTTACTTATACTATTTTTACTTTTACTTATACTATTCCAAGCAAAGGAACCTTGTGTTTCAACCTGAGAGTTGATCATGCCTTCCAGATTTGTAAGATGGTACTTCTTTTTAACAATAAAGTTCCATTCTTTTTCATTTTCAAAAACTCTCCAACACTGTTTTGCTAGAAGAGCTTTATTAGTGTTTAAGATTGTTCTAATCCCCAGGCCTCCCATAGACTTAGGTTTACAAATATTCTCCCAGGCTACAAGGCTCATTCTTTTTTTATCTTCCACACCCATCCACAAAAATCTTTTTTAAATTCTTTCAATAATTTTAGCAAATTTCTAAGGAATTTTGAACAGGCTCAAAGCATAGATAGGAAGATTCTGGAGAGTAGCTTTAACCAGTTGAACTTTGCCAGCTTGACTCAAGATTGCCCCTTTCCACCCAGCCAGTTTAGCATGGAACCTATCAATTATTTCATTCCAAAAATTTGCCTCCGGTTTTAAGCAAAGCGAGAGACCAAGATAAGAAGCAGGCAATTTACCCTCTTTACACCCAAGGATAGCAGCAATTTTGTTCTTTCTCATTTCTGGTGTGTTGAAGAAATAAATAGCACTCTTGTCCCAATTAATGGATTGGCCCGAAGCTTTAGTATAGGTATTGAGAGTTTTTTTTCATATTCTTTGCCTCTTTAATTGAGGCCTGCCCCATGAAAATTGTATCATCAACAAACTGCTCATGCGAATAGGTTATGCCAGAGGAAGTCGGTTTGAGACTAGCAATTAATCCTTGAGAAACCTGGGCCGAAGTAAGCCTTCCCAAGCACTCCACCAAGATAGAAAAAAGGATAGGGGATATAGGATCACCCTGGTACAAACCTCTTGATGGTTTAAAGAAAGGAGAAGACCCCCTGTTGATAAGAACAGAGGATGAAACAGAAGAAACAAGCTGCATAATAATTTTAATAACATCATTGTCAAACCCAAAGGCCATCAGAACTTTTGCCAGCAGATCCCAGTCAACACGATCATAAGCTTTGGATAGATCCAACTTCATGAGGAAGCCCTGTTTTCCAGATTTCTCCGAAGAGTGAATATTCTCATGAACAACCATAATAGAGTCAAGAATTTGTCTTCCCGGAACAAAACTATTTTGCTGAGGAGATATGATACGAGGAAGGATGTTCAAAATTCTAGAAGTAAGAATTTTGGATAGGATCTTGTAGAGGGAGTTACAAAGACTGATAGGTCTGAAGTTGTTCACCGTGTTAGCCCCAGGTCTTTTGGGAATGAGGGCTATGAAAGTGGAATTAATCTCTTTGAGGATATTCTTTGAGCCAAAGAATTCTTTTACAGCAGCACAAATATCTTTATCAGTGATATCCCAAAATGTCTGGAAAAAGAACATTTGAAAACCGTCATGACCAGGTGATTTTTCTCCTTCAAAAGAGAGGATAGCCTTTTTTATTTCTTCCTCTGAAGGGATAGCTTTGAGATAGCGATTATCATCCTCACCTAACACATTCAGAATATTGGTTAGGAGACTATTCTGTTCATCAAGACCAATATCCTTATCTTTAGAAAGGAGAGAGGCAAAGTGCTCCTTGATTTCTTTTCTAATTTCTTCCTCTTTAACAAAGATGCCTTTCTCAATAGCAAGAGAATTAATTCTATTCATAGCTTTATGTTTAACAGCAGTTAGATGAAAAAATCTAGTATTTTTGTCCCCTGCTTTCAGCCAAAGCGATCTAGATCTCTACCTCCAATAGATCTCCTCTTTGGAAATTATGTTGTGAAGATCAGTAAGAATCAAAATCTCTTCTTTTCTTGAATCTTCAGTTAAGCCATTACTTTGAATTTTATCTTGAATTTCTTTGAGGTCCAGTTGAGTTTTGTTTTTGTTTTGGAAGATATCACCAAAAGTAGCCCTGTTCCAAAGTTTAACTTCAGATTTGATGTTAGCCATTTTTTTAACCACTTGGAACATAGCTTTTCCATCAATTTTAATGTTCCACCACTCCTTAATTTTAGATTTAAAATCAGGGTGAGCCAACCACATTTTCTCCAGTCTGAAAGGCGGATTGCCTTTCCCATGGGGGGAATTCACCACAAAAGAGATGGGGTAGTGATCAGAGCCTATTCGATTCAAAGAAGTGAGAGAACAGGAAAAGTTGGCTAGCCAACCATAGGAGACAAGGACTCTATCCAGCTTAACCTGAATCAGGTCTGCCCCCACTCTTCTATTCAACCAAGTAAAATCAATACCTTCCAGATCAATATCTAGCAGCCCTTCATGACTAATGAAGTCCATGAGATCCACCCTACTTTCCACTTGAGTAACATTTTCGCCAATTTTTTCAAAATCTTTGAGGGGCGTATTAAAGTCTCCCATCATCATCTAGTGATCATCTGGATTATCCTTCCTAAATTCATGAATCTTATTCCAAAGGTTATTCCTTCCAGTTTTAGTATTCGGAGCATTCACATTCACCATGGTCCATGAAAAATTCTCCTTTATACTGTTGACTTTGACAGCCAAATTTTTTTATCTTCCTTTAAGAGGTTACAATTGAAGCTTCTAGTGTTCCAAAAGAAAGCAATCCCTCTAGAAGCCCCTTTCGAGTCACAACTAAATTTGTCTCCAACCTTTAGCAGATTTATTTTCTCTATTCTATCTTTGGACATTTTAGTTTCTTGTAACAGCAAAATATCTGGACTGGAATCTCTAACTAGGTTCCTAACTATATCTTGTTTATGAGGGCCATTTAGGCCTCTAATATTCCAAGAGAGAATTTTCATTTAGAAAAAGAGGAACAGACCTGATCAATGGTAAGTTGTCTACCATTCGCAATACTTTGCTTAGCTTCTATTTCCCTTTGATCCTTTTCCGATGCTCTTCCTCTCTCTCTTTTCGAGGTTCCGATGTCCTCCTTTTGTTGTTCACCCCTAGTTTGGACTCCTCTAGTTTTCATTTGACCTCCTTTCTTATTTGGTTTAGAAACCGAGGAGGCTTGGGCTCCCTTTGACACTTTGTTCCCTATGACTAGAGCCTGGAATTTAGGGTTGTCCTTCTGATGCTATAGAAAGGTTTCCTTCCTCTCAGGAGAACAACCTTTCCTAACGCTAATCCATGGGCTTTTGTTCTCTTTATCCTCCAGTATCTCTGCCTCCCCAGCTTTATCCTTCAACAAATCCTTCCTAGGAGTCTCCTCTATCTGAGCAATAGATGCTTTATTACTGATTTGTTCTATCACAAATTGAGTGTCATTACTATTCTATGGGCTAGCTAAAAAGTCCTTCCCCTGTGAAGTTTCCAGACTATCTTCCACTCTAGAGACTAACTGATTACCTGATTGGGATAATTTAGATTGAGACTCTTCCGAGGGAAACACATTATCCATATTGTTCTGATTATTTACTGCACCTGGATCTATCCCCTCTTTAATTGAAAATTTGTCTACTTCCATCTAGGGTTTATTTACCCCGCCTAAATCTTCTAAGGTGTTTTTACTAGATGGCCCCTGGTTCCCTCCAACTTTCTTTCGCCATTCCCATTTCTTGGAAGTTTTTTCCTGCTCATTTTTTTCCTGAGCAACTTTAAGTGGGCAAAGTTTGGCCCAGTGGCCCACTTTCCTACAAGTCAAGCAAATAAAGGGTATCGGTTCGTATTCTATAGCCTAAAGCCATTTACCCACTTTTGATTTTAGACTGATAACTTGGGGAAGATCTGTGTCGTGCTGAATATTAACACAGATTCTCACAAAAACTTGTCTCGTTCAAGCTACAGTCATAGGATCAATCGTAAGCAACTCCCCAAATGTTCCTGCTATAGCAACAAGGATATCTTTGTGCCAGTAATCTAGAGGGAGACCTGGAAGTCTAACCCAGACAGGGGCAGAGATGAAAAAATTATCATTATAATCCAGATTCGTTGTCCATTTCTGCAATGACAGAGAAGATTTCCCCCACATCCAAGGACCCCCACTCAGAAATTTAGCCAAGTCTTCTCCATTTGAGAATAAAAAAGAGAAAAAACCTTTAAGCATAGCCACCACATCCACCTGTCCTTTAAGTTTCCACTTCTGAAGAGTGAAGGCTCTTACCAGATCTATATTCAGTCTAGGACCTGTAAACTTACCTATCAAGGTAGAGACCATACTTGATACAGTATGATCAATAATCTGATCAGGAATACTAACTCCTACTTCCCCCTTAGGAAGATTTTCTAGAATATTGACATTAGGGAAAGAGGATTTACCTGTAGGTTTTACTCCGAAGAGACCGCTCCATTTTCCTTTGTCCCGACATAAGGGCCCACGACGCGAGGGATCCTTCAGCAAATTTGTTGACCCTTCGACCTGGTCAGAAGGACCAACATGACCTCTGTTTAAATCCTCGGATCCCGAACAGAGGGCACTGTCCTATATGTTATGGTTATATTTTGATGATAATTTGTATGTTAGGATATTATTTACATTTATGGTGTTACTAATCCCATACTTGCATGTGTATGGTTGGCGTGTGTATTTTATATTTCTATTTGATGTGGTTGAGGGATGGAGTCATAGTTACTTGCTTGCGAGATTCACATGATCGACCGATCCCCGCCATTGTCGATTATATATCTATACATGTATGTATATGCTTGTCTTTTATGCACGATTTCAGGCACCAGGCATCAACTTCCCTGAATTGTCAAGATGAGCGTGCCCTATCGCAATATCTCAAATGGTAAGAGAGGGGAGATAACACATAAGTCCAAACCCCAACCCAAGCCAATATTGTCCTAAATTAAGGGACAAGTTTTTGATTGAGTTCCCTATTCGAATGCGTCAAGGTGACATGAATTCATGAACCCTTCCTTGGTATTTTTGTGTTATGGAGTTAGTTGATTTTCCGATTTTGGGAGTCAAGTATTTTTGCTTGTGTGAATTATTTGATTTAAATAATTAAATTATGAGTAATTATGGTATTGGAATAAGTTATATTTTAATTTTGATATAGAGAACATTAATTATTAAGGTTGATTAAATACTTTTGATTAAATTAAAAGATTTAAATTTTGAATTTAAGGGTTTAATTAATTATTAAATCCTAATAAAAAAATTGAATGACCTAGTTGATTTATTTAATATTTAAATTAATTAGTTTGCATAGTTAACTATGTGCTAAAGTATTTATTGAGTAATTAAATAATTAGAATGCAATTTTAGTTGCACTTTTGGTTTAAGTGAAATTGAAATTATAATTAAAGTTAAAAGTTGAGTTCGAGTTTTATTTTAGAAGTGCATTATTTATTGAGTTATTTTATCACGCAACTAGAGAGAGAGAGAGAGAGTTGAGTTTTGCTTTTGAGTTTGCATGTTTTGGAAACCCTAGGAAGGATAGATTTCCTCTATGTAGGGATTTTGGGTATTATTTTCATTACATCTATAAGATTTTGGAGGAGCTCTTGAAGAGTTGGGAGATTTTTGGAGAAAGCTTGTTTTGGTGGGCATTGTTTTGTGATTGTTTTGAAGGCTTGGATTTTGAAGGTTGTCTTGGGATCTTCTCGACTTCAAATTTTCAGATGTTGGTTAAGGTAGGGTTTGAAACCCTCATTTTCTTTGCAAATTTTCTTTTGAAAGGATTGTATACTTCGTGTCTAAGATTGTGTGTGATTTTTTAAAAATTAGCTTATGTGGTAACGTTCGGTTTGTTGTTGTGAAAATTGAATTAAACTGATGTTAGATTGATTTGAAATTTTGTTTGGAAGCTTTGAAAACCCTAGATTAAATCTACTATTTAATTTAAATATATGTGTGTGTGTGTTTCAAATTCCTGCCTGTCCCATAATTAATTTATGGTGTGTTGATTCTTTTTATTAAAAAAATAATAATAATGTTTTTATGAAATTAAATTAAATTTTCTAAATGTTATTAGGGGTTGTTATTTTTATAGAAGATTTTTTTTTTAAAGATTTATAAAATTTTTAGGGGAGGCGGACCTAACCAGGCCCCCTTGCACCACTTGGCAACTCGTGGGGCCATGTGCAACCCCTAAGGGGACTAACGCACAGGTCCCTATGGACTACCATGTGTAGTCCCTAGGGACTGTCATGACAATCCACTGGGACCTGTCGTGAGCAGTCCCAAAAGGATTGTCACGACAACCCAAAGGATTGTCGTGTGCAGTCCTTGGGACTACGGTGGCAAGTCGTGCCCCCCCCACCTTTATGTGTTGTTATTTGCTCTTTAATAAATAAAATTTATTTGTTTTTTTTTTTTAAAAATTTAAATAATATTTATATTTAAAATAATTAATTTTTTTATTTAGTTTAATTTAATTTAATTTTTAATTAGATTATTGTATACTTAATTTACCTTAGTTTTTAAATTAGTTTGTTTAATTTTTTTTATTAATAATATTAGTTATATTATTTATTGAGATTTAAGTTTCATTGTGTCTTTATTTAATTATTTTCTTTAGTTATTGAAAGATGCCTTATTGAATGGATATGAATTGTTGATGGAATTATAATCGTTATTTGGACAATTTATTTTAATTTGTTTATTAGGGATTTTGAGTTGACTTTTTTGGGAATGGAAACCAAAGGCTCGGGATGTGCAATTATGTGATGTTTTATAGCTTCATTTTGTTTACTCAATAATTGTTATTTAAATGGTTTATATGGAGGTTTGGAGAATGGTCTTATGGTATTATGATTTTGAGGTATTGTGATTAGTGCATGTCCTTTATGATTTTTGTGGAGCCATTGTGAGGGATTTATTGTTATCTTTGGTTGTTATTCAGTTTGTGAACCTGGGTAGGTTAACTAAGTGTATAGGTGGGAAGTAGCTTGTAATAGGCACCGGAGCCCGCAAGTGGCTACCATGATAACCTATTGCAAGTGACTTAACAAGTGATAATTAAATAACATTGAAAGTTTAAAATGAATTAATAAGATATTGTGTGCCTCACCCATGCTTGAGTTCTTGATTGAGTTTTGACTAGGATGGGAGTGGGAAGATGTTTTTTGCCTACATGGATTGGATATGGCATAGTTGATACCTTGTCTACACAAGAGGTCACTGGTACCACATAGAATCACTAGGGCATCGAGGTCTTGAGAGACTACCAGGATAACCATAGAGTTGGCTCGTGTGATGACACTTTCCTTTATGCATCTTAGGTTTCCTACGTGTGTTAGTTGCCTCTGGTTGTGTATGTGTTATCTTGTTATCCTATTGTACCTTTTGAGTTAGAATACTTTCAGGATCTCTTTCTTAGCTTGAATTATGTTTATTGTTGATGTTTGTTATTCGAGTGGGGTCTGGTGTTAT
This sequence comes from Chamaecyparis obtusa, assembly GCA_027943335.1. NCBI lineage: Eukaryota > Viridiplantae > Streptophyta > Pinopsida > Cupressales > Cupressaceae > Chamaecyparis > Chamaecyparis obtusa. The sequence continues at coordinate 804,299 of BSBK01006628.1, forward strand.
CTCCTCAGCATGGTAGGAGTGGACCATTTAGGTTCTACGAGGTCGGGTGGTAGTGATTTTTTTACCATTTGAGATTTCTGACATTAGTGTACCAGTGCTAGATGATCCCTGTAGCAGTTGTTTCTTGTTGTTCTTCATTGTGGGAGATGTATTCTTATCCTTCTTATTCTATTTTCCTTGTATCATTGTCTCAATTATTCAGGAGATATCATGTTGTACCTTATGTGGATTATTGTATTACATACCCTGCGACATGCACAGTGGATGTGGATTATTATGGATACCTTATGGTACCAATTGTATTTATGTTAGTTTTTTTATATGATGTTGCATGTATCATGCATTTGTATATATGAGATTTGTATATATGTCTAATCTAAAGTAATTAATTAATATTTTAACGTAATCTACGTCAAGGAACCCTTGAGATCTGTAATCTATGTTGAGTTGTATTTATATGTGAGTTGTAAATTATATTGTATTGCTTCTACATTGTTAAACATTGTTGTTGTTGTTTGTAAACACTTAAGAAAAAAAATATTATGTAAACTTAGTGGCATGTTTAGGTTATGTTCTCCCGGGTTCCCTGGTGGGGCATTACAATTTCAATGTTAAGTTTGCCAACAAGTGTAACCCACAAAAATAAAAGAACACCATAAGCTCTTAAATATTTAGGTCCCTCCCACAACTTAAAATTATGATCAAACATAGAGGCTATTGATTTTTTTTCCCTAGAAGAAAGAAATATTAGATAACTTGCCTCGTAGTTGGTTGGATAATTGCTTAAATATTGAAGTTAAATACCTTGGAAGCTATGCATTCTTTTACAAATTCAATTTAGTTTAAGATGAAATATTATCCCTCTATAGCTAATACAATAAGAAACTTTAGGATTGTTTAAAATATTTCAAGTGAATAATAATCCTCAAGGATCCGCCTAACTTCTTCATTTTGTTGCTTTAGGATTAAATAAGATAATTGTGGAATAAAAATGCTAATTTTCCAGTTAAACATATGTAATGTAATGTAATATTTTTCTGGATAAAACTGTGTGAAGATCTTCACATAGTTTTATCCAGAAAAATATTACATTACATATTATGGACTATGGAAAATTGATTCCAATGTCATATGTAATGTGTTTGAAAAATACTATATGTGTGTGTGTGTGTGTGTGTGTGTGTGTGTGTACATCAAAATATGGGCATGACAATGCTAGTTATTCATTATCTATTAGGTTTTAGGGAGTTCAAGTAGTTCATGGGTTGAAAAGCTTTATAAAGCTAATTGAATGCAACACAAAATAATTTGTGTTGAAGATGATAATAGACTTATTGGTGTGTTGGAACCTTTGGCTCTCCTTTGTGTCAATTTTTCAATATGATATTAGAGCAAGTTTCTCATACCTCTTTGTTGGCCTTCCATTGAATTGTTCTCCCTTCTTCAAATTAGTTTATGCAATGACGATATAGTGAAGACTACATGCAACAACCATTGTTTTATCCTTTCGCTTTCATTTTTGTATTTTCCCTACAATTTTATAGTGCACACTATATACAAATTTGTCAAAATTCATCATCCATCTACATTTAGTTTCAATTCTCTTCCCATATTGGTCACTCTAATTATTTTCACTCTATTTTGTTCAATTGTTTTTATACTTAATTTTTTTTCAAAAATGTGGGGTGGGGGAATCAATATATTTTGAAACATTTCAACAATGACCATAGTAGTTAGACACATTATTGGTGAAAGTAAACATTAAAGGAGACTAGGAGTTCTTTCATTGAAGAGGGGCAAACATGAACCAAATGGTGCATTCAATAACAACTTAAAAGACAAGAGACAATGACCAACTGAAGCCAATTGTCTCTCAAGTTTGTTAGTTGTTAGATAGTTTGGATAGTTGGTGAAAAGACTGTATAAAATCAATTGAATGTAACAATAAAATATATTGAAGATAAAAGATTATATGATTGATGTGTTGGAACCTCCAACTCTCCTTTAAATCACAACTTCAATAAATTTTATTCTAATATAATGACAAAATATACAACATTAGTTTTAGACTACTTGTTAAGCACTCAATTGCAATATACTCTTTAAGGTGTCAAATATATAGTAAGATGTTTGTTAGTTGTTAGATAGTTTGGATAGTTGATAAAAATACTTTATAAAATCAATTAAATGTAACAATAAAATATATTGAAGATAAAAGATTATATGTGTTAGAATCTCTAAGTGTCCTTTAAATCACAACTTCAATAAATTTTATTCTAATACAATGACAAAATATACAACATTAGTTTTAGACTACTTGTTAAGAACTCAATTGCAATATACCCTTTGAAGTGTTAAATATATAAAAATAATCAATAAATATAGCCCTATGAGAAAAAGGCAAATATAGAAAATAACTTCTATATTAGGAACTGCCAGAAAGTAATTGGAAAGCAACTTTATGTAAAATCTAATTATATCATATTCCAACACACGGACCCCACCAAGCTATCCATCCTTTATTTTTTATTTAAAATAATTAAAATAAAGTTTTTCAAAAGTTCAAACCAATTTAGTCCAATTTTGAATTCTGGAAATGAAAAGGTGTACCTTACGTGTGGACCATTTTATTTCCAACACGTATTTATTTTCCAAATTTTCCTTTTCTGTTGAAGTAGGACATGGTCATAATAGCAATGGTGTAGCCTAAATTTGACTCACGAGGATTCAAATCTAAAGTTTGAAGAATATATATATATTATTAAAAATCATTTCTTGAAACTGATTTCGAAATTTTCTAATGGAATAGAATCATCTATATTATTAAAATTATATATTAAAATTGATTTGAAAAATATGGTATAGATTAGAATCATTTATTGAATTTCTTGAAAATTAAAATTAAAATTTTGAAAAAATATGGATTTAATAGAACTAGTATGGAAAAAACATTTGAAAATGGATTAATTTGATGTTTTTTTATTCTTTAGACAATTCTACATTCAAATTCCTTCATTCATTCTTTTAAATTTCATAGGAAGTTTCTCTTGATTTCTTAGAAGATACATCATTAAAATTATTTCATTCATTCTTTCAAATTTCAGTTGATAAGACATGTAGGCTTCATTTCTACCATAATTAGGTGCCTCAACAAGAAGTACTATTAACTATTTCATTTTTACACATACATTTTGTTTGCTGGAATTACACTAGAATTGGGACTGTCAAATCTCGGAATTAACATTTTTTATGTTTCTGTTTAAAACATGAAACTGGAATAGGGATTTGTTAATTCCCATTCACCCCCAAAACAAGCATTTGAATCAAGATTTATAATATTTTGAAATCCATATGCAAACAACATTTTCCATCTTCTTATTTTGAATTCCGTAAACTAAACAGTTTTGACCATATTCTAAAAACCATTTTCCAAATTTAAAACTTCTACTAAATTGTCAAATAGTGGAATTTGACAATTCCAACATAAGAGATAAGATATGTAGGCCTCATTTCTAACATAGTTAGGTGCCTCAATAAGAAATACTAAAAATAAATGACCAATATAATAAATTATAACCATATGTAAATTCCCCAAAAATAAATGAACAATATAATAAACTATAAAAACAACTCTTTCCTTTCTTTTTTCAATAATAAAAAATTTAAATCTTGATACATAATAATAATAATAATAATAATAAAACACATACCATTACTCTTATCTATTATACTAATTAAATTACAACCCTTTATTATTATTATTATTTTTTAAAACTTTGGTTGTAACGGCCAAACGGCTATCAAATTTAAGCACAGTAGTGTAGCGGCAATTTCTTTGTTCTGTCAATTCCTGTCATTTGCCTCCGTTAACGCGGGCACGCGTTGACGGCAATTAAATCCCTTGGTAAGCGTCTATACTCTATTCTTATTCCTCTTCCTCCTTCTGCGGATTTTGTTCTATCTGCTGATTACTTTTCCAAGAGCAAGAGATATCTTGCTTTCTGTTGAAGTTCGCGAGATTCGAACCAGAGCCTTCTTCCAGGTTAGTATCGTTGTTCTCCCGAGGACCTTCAGGACCATTGATCTGCTTTCCTGTTAATTGACGTGAACCTGGTTGTTTTGTCAATCATCGGATGATTTTGTTTGCCTTGTTGAACTGAATTGTCCAAGGATATTTTGTGTTTTCATCGTTTATTAATTGAAGCAAAATCGGCCTTTTGCTTGGCATGAGAAATTTCATTATTCTGTCGATTTAGGTATTCTTTGTAGTTCGGTTTCTATCAATTGCCGTGAAATTGGTCGTTTGTCTGCTCTTAGAGGCGTGATTGCGATATTGAAGTGCAATTTTTCATTGCCTAGGTATACTCAGTCTTTTGTCTTCTGTTAATTCACGCGAAAGTGGCCTTTTAGTCTGCCATCAGAGGGTTCTTTGCGATGTTAAATGACACGTTTTTCAATAGCAACGTTTCATTTGTCTTTCCTTTTTCTATTGATGGAACAAAATTGGCCAGTTGTCTACCATCGAGAATTGTATCATTTTAATATATTTTTTGCATTGTGAAGTGAATTACCTATGAATATCTAGGTATACGTTGTCTTTCATCTTCTGTTTGTTGACACGAAATTGTTCATTTGGCATAACCGTCAGAGATTTTGTATTTTGTTAGAATTTTTATTTTACTTTTCCACCATCTTTCAATTGATGCAGAATTAGCTTGTTTCAATGCAATCAGACGATTTTCTTATACTCGCAAAATGGATTCTCCCTAAACACCTTGGTATACTGAAATAAGCGTGGCATCCTGAAGTGGATTCACATGTAATTTTTGCTGTAATCTTTCTTGATCCTTAAGTTTTTATGGGTGGCAACAACATGGTTGCTGAAGCAAATAAATTTGTTGCAAAAAGATATTCGTTAGAGATTTGTCAATTGTTCTAGTCTTTTAAATGGTTTGATAGTAGAAATTTCAGTGGCTATGGATGCAAGAGATTGTTTTATGGCTTCTATGATTTATTTTATCATTGGTCTGTTTAAGTTTTTTGTCATCAAATTACATTATTTGTGGTTGATTTTGTAAGAAATTGGAAGTAAATTTTAAATGGAGCCCCTAGGGCTTTAACCTCTGACAAAATCCTTAATTGTGCTATATTTATTCTGAAACTATGAGCTTATGCACAAAAAACAATACTTTAAGAAAATGGCCCGAGTGTATCAAAATTCTTGAAAGATAAAACTATTATATATTTTTCCTTATCTGTTTCAGTTTTTTAGAAGTTTGATTTTACAGTTTTGGGTTGCTCTTTATCCTCTTTTAGCAATAAAGAAATAAAGGAATTGAATTATATTTGCTAGGAAATTCCATTATAGGAATGTAGGCCATGTACCTGCCCACTTACCCACAATTTCTGGTGATTACTCTTACATGTAAAATAGTCACCTCCTTATTTGTTCATATGTACCCTAATTTGGTTGGCATCCCTGTTCCCGTGACCATATCAGTACCCTTGCATCTCCTGGTAACTATGAATTTAACTTTCTGTATTATTATTGGTTCAATTCTCTATTTTGATAATCTGCAATGATCCACAGGGATGCAGCCGCATCCCAAAAATTGGCATCCCCATCCCACACTGTGTTTCCATGAAGGCAGGATCGCAGGGGTTGTGCCCTAGCTGTCCCCAATTTTTCCCAAGAATCTGAAATGTAAAATATAAACATGCATAATCTTTTGTGCCTGCTGCCAGCGAGTTTCCAAACTTTCTATTTTTCCTTGTTCTCAGCAGCTTGAACTTGAAGAGACTCACAATTTCAGACTCTCTGAATTCCATAGCATTCGCACAGTGTTCTAGCAGTCACTGTTATAGTAAAATATGCTTCTGTCATAACACAGTTATTGCTGCTATATTGATCTCGTGATATATTTATGGTTGCTACGTTGCTGCTGCTATCTTAATTTTAATGTCATGCATAGTTAAATTTGCTTAAATTTGAGTATCTCTATAAGTGTGTCTATGTCCGTGTATGCCTAAAAATCCCTATATCTATCTAACTATATGTACGTACTGTCGTCTCTTGGCCATCCCCGTGAATGGCCCCTGGACTGCCATCCCTGAAACACTGGAACGTAGATAATATTAGATGATTTGATAACCATAATAAATAATTTTTTCAGAGTTATTGAAGCTTTTCATATTGACCTTGTCCATTTATATGTGCATGGCATGCATATATATGTAAAATATCATATATAGAATTATAATAGCGTTAAGGGAAAAGCCAGATGAATGAACATTTGAGACTTCTTGCAAATACTTTTTTCCTAATATTAGATTTAAAGCTGTTTGCAACTGGTTTGTATGTCACATATTTAAAATTAGGCATATGTCTGTTCACTTAATGGAATTTCTGGGAATTTGCATGACATAGGCTGCTAGGTGTAGAGAGGTTTTCTGGTCATGTTTATGTAGATTGGGGCTTATACTAGAATGATATAATTTTCTGTATTAAAGATTTGTTTATAATAAATGTGGTAATTAGTATCCTGATAATTCCTCTTTGTGTTATAGGATGTATCAACTAATTTACAGTTTTTGATATGCTTCACAAACATGTGTCTAATACAAGCAAAAATGGGCAGGAAAAGCAAAATGCGTCGGTGGCTTTGTTGTGCTTGTTCAGTCGACGATGCTCCTGAACAGCCTGAGAATCAATACTTAAATGCTACAAAGCCCTTCCCAAATGGTATGCTATCATACCGTGCATCTCTTTCACAACCAATTATCAGATGTATGTTTAGATTATTTGTATATTATGACGTCATAAAGTAGTTTATGTATTAATATTGTGATGTGTAACAATTTTAAACTTTTGTATACTTTCTCGCAGACAGGGATCATATCTGTTAGTTTGTTTGGCTTGAAATTGTCACCTTTTTGCCTCATCAAAAGAATCTGATTAAGTTAGTAAAGGCTTATTTACATTTGAAATCATTTTCTTTTGGATTACAATAAGCAAAAAAACAGCAGTGTTGCCTGGAAACACATTTCCACCCTAAATGCACGAGCACCGGAAACGGAAATTGTTTGGGGATAGGGAAACGGCAAAAAATGTTTCCAAGCCGTCCTTGGTCATGCAAAAAAATCAGAAACCATTCCGAAATCTCGGAAACAGTCAATACAAGTCCCAGAAACCATTGACCGTCCCCGGGATGGCTGAGGATGGACAAGCCATTCCCCAACTGTTTTAGGGACGAATGGCCGTTTCTGGCGGCAGGAGGCATAAAGCAAGTCACTTTATAATTTATTTGCGAAAAAAATTAATCTAACATGGGCCCCATAAACATGACTAAATATGTTTCTACTGTGCACATTCTCATTCATTTGAATCATTTCATTTTCATTTTGAAGAGAGCAAGAAAGGAGGGTTTAAAGAAGAGAAGAAAAAGAGGCAACAGCAGGGCTTCAAGGAGCACAAAGCTCATTTATCTTAAAAGACAACAATTTGAAGAGAAAAGGGCATGATCATACACACCATCATTAACAGAAACTGTAAAAATTCAAGGAACAAGTTAAAGCGCTTAACAACAAATTGAGTGGACGCTTAGCAGTAATATCATAGCACATACAAGTAGGCACAGCTCTCTCTATATATAGTTTTCTTTTAAAAAAAATGTAAAGGTCCAACTAGCATGGTTACAAAGATTTCAAACTTTAATCAACTGAATCTGAAAAGAACGGTCTAGTACTTTGAAGGTTTGAATACAAAAACTTTTTCTTTTGCAAAAACTACTAGGCAATTCTGCCTTTCTATTTCCTGTGATCCCTTTATTGCATTGCCTTATATAGAGAAGGATGATTGTTACAATGTTATATTAATATTATTCATGAATGTATTTGAAATTTCTATTTCCATATATATATATATAGTGTTAGGCCATTTTTCTGTCACAGCAAAATCCTTTGAAAATGGCCTATTCCTTGCAAGTTTTGTTAAGTTATCCCACCCTGCTGCACAGTTTTGATTTGCAAAGAAAATCCATAGTGTTTCATGGTGTATGCCCTTAGCCCCTGGTAGTTCATTGTGTCACCTTGCTCCAGTCCAAATTGCACGTGCTGATTCGTAAAATCTAGAAAGTTTTTCGAGTTTCAAGGTCTGCAGGAAACAATTTCAAAATCTACCACAGTGTCGAAAACCCACAGTGTTTTTCAAAAATCCATGATGTTTTCGATCTGTGTGAAAACCCTCGTTGTTTTCGACCTGTGCCTTCCGGCTTTTGTGCACTTACCTTTCGGTCTGTTGGAAACCTTGTGTGTTTTCGGTCTTTCGCTGTGCCAAAAACCCTGTGTGTTTTCGACCTCGCAGTTTCTTGTTTGCTAGTGTTCCCTAACTGTGCAAGTGCGATGGATGGCGGGCCCGGGTTTTCAAAGGCTCTTCCTGATTGGCTGTCGCATGGACGCATGTCAGACTTTTCTGACATGCGATCATGCGACCGCTTGCCACTTGTCCGTGTGGGTCCCAGTTCTATTCAGCTGCCTGGCGGTTTACTTTGCCTTAGTGCGCAAGTGCAATCAATGGTGGGACCTGGTTTCCAGATGAATCAGAGGATCTTGACGTGTCAGAGCATCAACGGTTGTCGTTAAAGCGCGAAGGATTTGTCAGGGCTATGCGCTTTTGCGACAATCGTCCGATCCTCCGAAAGGGTAAGGCTTCTTTGGCAGTGGTCCCGGAGGCGGTGATGTGGCAGCCTGTGATTGGCTGTCGCATGGTTGCATAGCCTAGTTTTTGGCTATGCTATTATGCGACCGCTTGCCACGTGTCCTTGGGGCCCGTTGGCGGAAAGGGGTGTGGTCCCGGAGGCGGTGATGTGGCAGCCTGTGATTGGCTGTCACATGGTCGCATGTCAGACTTTTCTGACATGCGATCATGCGACCGCTTGCCACGTGTCTCTGGGGCCCAGTAGCAGGTGGTGAGGTGGGGCGTCTTCCGGATGCTGAGGTGTTCACTTTTCATTGGCCGGCGGGTGGTGATGCGGCGGTCTAATGGCCTTGTCGCATGATCGCAAGGGCTATTTCCACGGCTTGCGATCATGCGACAACTGCTATGATGGCGTCGCGGTTGCAGAGTTGGGTGGGTCCACGGTGCGGGTCTTGCCGGCGTGCCCGGTTTTGATTGGTCGTTGACTAGTGGTGGGACCGAGGATTTCTCAAGGGGGTTTGTGGTTAGCATTGCGCTGTTCAGAAGCCGCGGTCGCATGATCGCAAGGGTTAGTTTGGTACCTTGCGATCATGCGACCAAGCATATGATGAGGCCCGGATTCCTGTGGCGGTGAGGTTTGTGATTGCGCGACTGCGCAACTAGGGGCAAATGGTTAAGGAACTTAAAGCCCGCGAAATGCAGAGTAGCCGTTGCGGTTCAAATTTCAAATCTCTGAGACGTTTCCTGCGACCAGAAAGGACTAAAATTGATGACGGAAAAGGCCAGAGTTGGTAAAACTGATTTTCACCACCACTCCAATGTGATCCAGGGTTCCTGTGGTCGACTGCTCGATGGTTTTGTCCCTGGTGAAGGACTTTCTTAGCTCGAGGTGTATTTGCAGGTGGGTGAAATCTTAACCTTGGTTACCCGTAGCTTGTTGCATCCTACTGGTTTAGGATTCCAAGGTAACCAGTGGTATAAATAAGTGAAATTTTGACTTTGTAATGGTTCCAGTTTCGAAGTTCTGAAGTGTTCCTAGTCCTGGATCCAAGATTGTAACACTTTTGCATTCGGTATTCTGTTGATGATAGAGAAAAAATTGCAGGTCTAAGCTGTAATTTGCAAGCTTGACTCCTCTGGTTTGATTGTTTGCACTTAAGGATTCTTCATACTTAATACAAGTACAGGACTCTTATCTCTCCTTTGTGTCAACTTAGAAATATTCTGAACTTTCTAGTTCTCTGCATATTGTTTATGTATATGTATCCATTCTTGAGTTCTAATCCAGGATTAGATGAAATGATGCTTTAGATGGGACATAGGTCTATCTTGTTGTCTATGTAAGGATATCTCATAAGTAGTAAAGGGGATTGTAGGTGTGTTTATGGCTTGGAATCTCAGCTATTGTCTGGTGTGTGTAGCATTCATGTTCTAGGAGATCTTGCCCAATGGATGAGGCACTGGCCTAAATGATTATCTTTTTATCAACAAATACTGATTGTTGTTGTTATGATCCAAAAGCATAAGTTAAGAACCATTCCTTAAGTTTGCAGTATTTAGTTGTGTAAGGTTCCACCCCATAGTAATGGAGAGTCAATGAATGTGTGGTTATCATTCAGTACTTTCTTACTATCCTATTATCTGTTATTCAAACCTAGTTCTTGGTGTATGAAGTGTATTTTATACTAGGTTAGGTGCACCCGCCTTGGTTTTGCAGAGCCAGAAGCAGAAGAGGGCATATTAAGTCCCTATAGTTGGTCCAGTTACCCTAAGACCTCATTACATTTTGGAGCTAACCATTCCTAAAATCCATCTGAGGGTATATTGGCAGCCTTATGGCATAAGAGTTTTCAAACACCAACATATAGCTGTCCCCGGTTCCGGGAAAATAAATCTGTCCCGTCGTCCTGAAAACTCGGGATAACATCAGCCTAAATTTAAGCTCATAAATATCATATTCTGCCCCTATATGCATGCATTCTGAGAAGGTTTTGAACCATTTCACAGATATGCAAAATTGTTATTTACCAAATGTCAATACATATTATACCTAATGTATTATGGTTTTAGTGCAAGTTTTGCTTAGCAAACTACATGTTTGACAGTTTGAGATTTTGGAGAATTTAGGTAAGGTGATGCAGATGACTGTCCATGTATTGTTTCTCCCTTATATTCAATCTTGCTCTAAACAAAAATAGTCCCAAACCTTGAAACTTCCTTTATATTGCAGCAAACAATTATAAATTCTGGATGGAGAAGTGACTTTTATAAGGATAATTAGTGAGTTTTCAACGCAGATGAAATTGAAACAAGCTGTAAACGTCAATTCCAACTCAGATGCATCAATAGTACTTTCTGTAAATCCAAAATGATTCTACACTTTACAGCAATCCATTAAATGTAAAAATGTCCATTATTCTGGTAGGTTGCAGATCCCCCAAAACTGTAGCATCTAGTCCTTCCTACAGCAGAAGTTTTAATGGGAAGTGTGCTCTAAGTAGCAGTTCCAATTCCTTCTAAAGTAGTCTTGAAAAGACAAAAAGCTATTATTTTCAGAAATACAGAGTGACATGATCATAAAATCTTCCTGAATATCACAACAAAAGTAACAAAGAAAGTTCCATTCTGGCATGCTTAATGAGGGTTTGTTTCCCCAAGTGGTCCTATAATTCTGTCATATGGTGGCACAGCAGGGCTTCGTAGATTGAGACTAACCTGGTATTAAACAATTTTGATTACTTATATTTCATTATTTTTTAGCTGTATTTCAAAACTGACTTTATTAAGTAACTAAAATTGAGTACATATATAATACTTATCATCGAACTCTGTTGAGCCCCCTAGTTTATATGGTAAAATGGGAGTATAATCCTTATGTTTAAAACTGTACTATTATAGCTCTGTAACATCTAGGGCTTGGATGGGTTCTTCTGTTAAATGCAAAAGGTATCTGAACATAAATAGCACAGGAGAATTCACATCTATATCAAATTATTACTGGAGAAGTGAATATTGGTCAAATTAAAAACCTGTAGAGTGCATGTGATTTCACACAATTTTATACAGTAAACAAGGCATTCTCCTCTGTATGCTTTTACTTTTGAAATGGGTACCCAAAGGGGTGGCTCCCAGGAAAGGCTTTACAATCTCCTCAAAGAGAGTTCACCAGAGTTCCAATCAAAGGGGGATGTTTGGGCTACTTGGAAGGAATACTCCTTTCACAAGTGATGACCTTGGATCTTTTCGAACTCTTACTTGCACTTATGCATCTTATAATAGAGCATCAATTGTCTCTATCCATATATCTTTTATTCCAGCGAACAACAGTAATGTTATAGCCATGGAGACTAGGATATATGAGAGCTGAGGAGACTAGGAGTACCAGTTATTTGACTTTGTGAGACAATACTATACAACTAGAATCATGCCCTGTTAGACATGCAAGGTGCATTGGTGAGATGGTAGTCAATGAATTTGTTACCTAATGGTAGCTTATTGAGCCATGTTCTGTTTGGAAGATTCAATAAACAATCTCTACAATAAGAAGCATGGTAAGCTTATGATCATTTTTTGTACTTAGAAACTAAGTTGCCGGTTTGGGTTTGGGGATCCAGTTCGCTGGTTTGGCTAATTTTTTTTGTGGGTGTTTGGGTTTGTTAGTACAAAAAATATGTAAAAATCACACACACACACACACACACACACACACACACACACACATATATATATATAGGGAAATCTGAAATTTCAAATATATTCATGAATTATATAACATTGTAACATTCATCATAGCAACATAACATTTATAAATCTAAAATCAATGATCATTCATCGAATCATCATAGAACATAGCATCAAATGAATCAAATCGAATCATAATCTACGTTACCCCGAGTTTTTGGGATGGGGGGACGGGGAAACAGTTTCTAGGACATTTTTTTCCTGGAGCAGGGGACGGCAGAAATAGGGAAAATTTAAAATATATAGGTAAATTTAAAATATTTGTATGAAAACATGGATAATGCATGCTTATATACATTATAAAACCTTAGCATATAACATTTGTCTTAAATAATTTAAATTGAGAGTTCACATGAGAGTGGAAGGCAAACATATTATCAAAATTCAAGCTTTATTTTATGGGACAGCTAGGGGACGGGTTTCCGAGTTTCCAGAACGTCCCTGTTTCTAGGACGGGTTAAATTGTGCTGAAAACACAGCCCCGGGTAACAGTAATCATCATAGAATAAGAACATAGGATAGCATCAAATCAATCAAACGATATTTCAAATTTCAATTTCATACATTCATAGATATAATTCATTGAAACAATGAAAAGTATCATATCATATATCAAAATGTGCAAGAGCTGCAAGTTTCAACAAAACGAAAAGTTAAAGACTTAAAGTATAATATCATATCACCAGCTCCAATTATCATTGCATCAATGTATCATATAATGTCAGAAGATTCAAAGTCTCAAACTTCAAAGTCAAAATGAAAACAAAGATAGTCTGTTGCTGCCCCTAAGATTTGGTCTTAGAATATTATATATTGCTCAGATTTACATTCTCAATCAGCAGATCTTCACCAAAGACTTCTAGAATTCAGAAATTACTATGTTCACATTCTAACAACAGCAAGATCAAATGATTATTCACTCGGGCATAACTTTGTTCACTCGGGCCAATCTATACGCAACTTGCAAGGAGTACACGATTTGATATTTTTGATCATATGCTTAAGATTTGATATTAGTAATAACATTTTTTAATATTTAGGGTTTCCTTGAGGTGTGGGGCCCACACAAGATTAAAAACATTTGCAAATATTTTATTAAATTATCTTACTTTTTGCCTCCCGCTACTAGAAACGACCATTAGTCCCCTGGACGGTTGGGGGCAGCTTGGTCATCCCTAGCTATCCCGTGGACAATCAATGGTTTTTGAAACCTCTGTTAAAGGTCCCTAAGTTTTCGGGGCGGTTTCTAAAAATTTTGCTTCATCAAGGAGGACTTGGAAACATTTTTGTCCATCCTCCCATCCCTGAAATTGTTTCCGTTTCGAAACAGGTGTATTTAGGGTGGAAACACGTTTTCAGGAACACTGCTACACACACAACTAGTATGTTTATCACTGTAGAGAGACTTTCAACACTATAGTAAATTAGACTCAATGCAAAGTCAACATGTAGTGAGGTGGTCATTGTCTTCCATCTTTTTTCAACAATTATGTGTGTTTGTTTGAAGAAAGTTTCTTCAAGATCTTGTTTTAACTCATTTATGATGATCTTCATCTTCTCAACCATTGAGTTGATGCTATCATATACCTCTCCCAAGCAAGGCTCGCCCATATCAGTATAGTAAATAATACTCAAATTGAAGTCGGTGAAACTAAGGAAATGCTCCACACGATCCCATCAAAAGTCAACTAAGATCATCCACTTAATATTTGTTACCCTCTTAGAGATGCTTTGCCTCCATATAGAACAAGTTTGAATAACGAGCATGCTATTAAGTGCCTCCGTGAACCTCACATGTCAATTCAAGACAAATTCATTAGAAGCAAAATAGTTCTCAAAATCCTATTCAAAAATTAAAAAAGTTTGAAAACAAACTATAAAGAAAAATAAGAATACAAAATCAATTAAGACCTAAGTAACTAAGTTTAAAAAAATAAAATTCCAAGTAACTAACATGAAACTATAATGTAAATTTTATATTTATTCATTTACCTTCAATAGCTCGGGTTCAAAAAATGATCGAAATATGCTTTCTGACATGTGGTGGTTGGTGATGTACATTTGGATCTTTTCAAAGTCTTCATATAACTCTTTAAATTCAATCAACGTTGTTCCCAAAATTTTGTAGCATACTATCGAGAGAGTGGACTGCACAAGGTGTTCATAAGCTATGTGAATAGCATTCCTCAATCAGCAACCTAACAACTCTACAATTCTTTGCATGGTCTATTATGACACGAACAACACCATAGGGTCCCACTTCCTCAATGGCTATGATGAGGTGTCAAGAATAAATTGGCTTTAACTTCCCCATCATAATCTATAGCTCTATATTTTTAAAAACATAGCTTAGGGGACACTAGTATACTATATGACATTGATCAAAGGCTATCTTTTAGCATCTTGCCACCCATCAAAAACATTGGACACCCCTATCTCGGCTGATGAATCTCTTATGGACGTCAATGTCTTCTACAAGCTTGACCTCCTTGTCCAATAGGGTGACACAAACCTTCTCATAACCTGAGCCTTCGTACCTTTTTGTTGCCTCATTATTTTTTCTCACCATTTCTTTTCTAGTATGATGAGTAAACAACATTAAAACCCAACTCATTTGGATATATACATCTTGTTGTGGGTTGATTGGCAATGTATTGACTCATTTTGAAATGTCACATCCAAAGGTCCCTTTGGTCTTTTATTTGTAGTGGGTTGTTTTGAAGTTGTGGCCAAGAATGGATGGCTCTCCACCACAACATTGGGATCAAATGGGGGCACATAATGTCTCATTTCTTTTGATCTTCCCTTTACTAAATGATTATTTTCTCACGGCCTAGTACTTATCTGCTTGCTCTTACTCATTAATATATGCTATCTCTTGCTCTAATGGCACATGTTCATCATCCTTTTTAGAACAATCTTTGATGCCTAGTCCAAAAATTCCACATAAATGGACTTTCATTTGACTCTATGAACTTAAATACTTAACAACACACTCCTTGCAAATCTAAATATCAACCCCGCGACCTAGAACCATCACATCAACATATATACAAAAAGAACCTGGATCTATTTTGAGTTTAGGTCAGCTTGTGGAGTTAGAACTAGCTTCTATTGTAATTCTTATGGTAGCAAATTTTATAAACAACATATTCAAAACAAATAAAAACAAAAAATAGATATACAAATCCAATGTCTAGCAATTTTAAGCATAGTGATACATTCCTTAAAAAAATTTAAAAAGGAAGCAAGATGGTTTGTTTCATATTTGTACAGCAAAAATGTAGGGAAAAACTTAAAAACTCTTTTCAAAAAACAAAATCCTCTATGATCTTCTTGACAACTAATGGAAACTTGTACATGCTTAGAAATAGCAATGCAAATATTGTGGTGGCTTTAATGGTCAATTTTTAACACACTTTGTTGAGTGACAAGAAAAAATGAAAGTTTAGCATTTTGAAATGGTATTCATCTTTCGCGGAAATGAGTTAAAATGAGTTTGTTTTAGTATTTGAAATACTTTAGCTGCGATATTTATAGCTGATCGTATCTTTTGTGGGACCCTTTCCTCACTTTTGTGACATACAAATCTTGACAAGGAGACTGCGAACTAATATAGGGAGGCGCAAGTCATTGGCAAAGATATTTGTATTAAGGAGCAAGAATTTAAAAGAGGAGGCTGCGATTTAATGAATTGTGTTGATTTTATATGGAGGTGGCAAGTCCAATATTAAATAATGGGTTGCACGATATGTGGAGGCGGTGATAATATTAAATAAAGGAAGCCTTTGTTAACGATATATATTACAGAGAAACAAATATATATATATATGCAAAGCAATGATCTATTTATTGAAGGTAGTGTGACATTTGGTGGAGTTGTGTCGATTGTGATGTTTATTCGATAATGATATTATTGGTGTTGGGTGCAATGCCTCTCTGACTACCTGCCATTTTTTTTGTCTTAATGGGCCATGTTGTGTATTGACAAAGTTTTATGTGTGTCGTGATCTTGATATATGCAAGTGTGACACTATAGTAGGACAAGAGCCAATATAGAGTCTACGACTTCTGCCTTTTTGGCATCACCGTGTGTGTTGATAGAACATCGTATGGTGTAAGCAGAATACAATGTGTTCTTTGTGTGTAGAGAATACGGTTTATTACATTCACTCATGTTACTATGGAATCAGATAAGTACATTTGTGTACGGAAACTGCTCTTGCAAACAATGTTGTGATCATTGAACAAATAATCATGTGCCTGTGATGAGGAAACCTACTACAACATTTTCAGCTCTAATGCATCCCGCAGTAGAATTGCTCATCCAAACTGAAGAGTTGTTACAGAAGGAAAGTCCTAAACTCTCAAGCAGCAGCAGCGGAGTAGGCGTATTCGCCCGTCATTGGAGTCATTGGAGACAATTCAAACCTAATTGCATCTTGGAGCAAGATGTCTTCCATGATTGGGACCATGTGAGAAGGGTATGCTTAAGTGTCAAAGGGAGCAGGTAGAGGATTTTCTTCAATTGACATCTGAGGATCTTGGTCATATTGATTCAGAGTGAGTGGACCATGATGATTTTTCTAGTGATCAGGTATACTTCCATTTGGACCATGACTTCCCCAGTTCTGTCATGAGATGGAAGTTGCATCAGTGAGATATGATGATCGATTCCTCTTTGGGAATTTGTAGCAGTCAGAGGACTATGATTCATGGGATGGAGTCCTATGTATGTAGGATGGAAGGCCTTTATGCTGACACCTAGGTCGTGATATTTCTGGATAGATGGATACTTGATGAGTTTGGGCTTCCCCAAGAGTGATGCAAACTCCATCCTTGTATTTCATGATAAGTCAAAGCACATGAAGGTCAAATATAACTATATTAGAGATATGGTGGAAATGAATGCTATTCAGTTGAGGTACATTAGCACTAATGATCAGATGGCCGATATTCTCTCCAAGCCCCTTGCCAGAGTAAAGTTTTTGCATTTTCGAGACAAGCTTGGAATTGTGGAGAATGAAGCCCTTGCAGAGAGGGAGTCTCAACATCAATGTTTTTCTAGAGATGTACTTTAATTCATTCTTCTCTGTGAGAGAGAAGTTTGAGGTGCAAGCCCTTGTTAATGCATTCTTCTCTGTGAGAGAGAAGTATGAGGTGAAAGCCCTTGATCAACCCTCTTGGAGCAGCCATGGTGGATGTCATGTGAGAGACTCCATGACTTAGCACTTGTGTTTATTCACCCTCTGGGAGTAGCCATGGTGAACGTCATGATGAGATGACAACATCACGTTGAGTGATTCCGTGATGGGCACTTGTGCTCATTTTCATTTCCATAAATGGGAGTAATCATGATGGATCCACCCTCTGGGTGTAGCTATGGTGGATGTCATGTGAGAGACTCCATGACTTGGCACTTGTGTTTATTCACCCTCTGGGAGTAGCCATGGTGAATGTCATGATGAGATGGCGACATCACGTTGAGTGATTTCGTGATGAGCACTTGTGTTCATTTGCTTTTCCATTCATAGAAGTAGCCATGATAAACCCACCCTCTGGGAGTACCCATGGTGGATATCACTACATAACCCAGATATCAAGAAGGATTCCTCCCTAGCTAAGAGGGATTGTTAATGTTAATGGTAGCTATGGTCGGATTCCTTCTGTTCGACATAGATAATATAATTATTGGGGCCAACTTGGAAGGGTGGCGTCCCTTGGTGAAGGGGCACTACCGATAGGTATAAAGGAATGAATCTTCCTCTCTTAGAATTGAAGAATATATACACACCTACAGCAGATCTAATAATGAGTAAATCTGCATCATTTAGAAGAGAAGTTCTTGGGGGAGATGACAATCGTATATCCTCTATGGTTGGGAGGGCAACAATGATCTGTGTAATTGCCCATGGTTAAACAAGCACATAAAAACAACAGTTTGACCCATTCCCTACAACTAAGCAAACTAAACTACATGTGTAGGAAAATACATATTGTCCAACTATGGAAAATAAAATGCCTACACTAACACAAATAATAGGATTAGAAATAACAAATAAAGCTTAAAAATTAAATCAATTTTGTAAAAGTATTAGACTATTAACACAAACATACCATTCTGAAAAAAACTGATAACAAAACTAGAACATTAGAATTGAATATAGTATATCAATAAGAAGAGATGCAATGTACAACATTTTAAATCCAAGCCTAACAAAAAACTAGAGGGAAAAAGGAAGACTAATTACAAGACGAACCTAGGAAAGTTTTTATTCAGAATAAGCTTGAACAGGAATAAATTATTATTCTTCTTTAGTCTGCAAAGGATTTTATTCCACATTTTCCCTCGTATTACAATTAAATTCAATACCAAAAGCAAAATATCTGTTACAGATCATTATGTACAATTAATAATATAATTAGTGAAGAAGTTTTAGGATTATATTAGGGGAATAGACCCCAAAAGATGACACATCTATACAAGAGAAACCTTTGCGCCAAGGAGTGTCGTGTATTCTATGTTCATAGATGCATCACTACTTAAATATCTCTGAATATTTGTAGTGGTATATCCACAAACAGACCATAACAAACCATTCTCCTGTAAATTAATTTTTTTAAACACTAAGCTCTATTTTGCACTTATAAGCTGTGGATCTTCTATGTCAACGCACATTTGTATATTAACTAGTATCCTCTAGATTCCATTACTTTGGCAAGTTCAATATGTGAGTAAATTAAAAACAAACTTGATATAATCAAATATAAAATGCAGAAACAAGAAAACAAATAATAGGGCACATATGTTGACCTACAATGAGTTGCAATTTAATTACCTGGTCTGTTCTCTTTGTAAGGTCCTCACAATTGAAAATTAATCCAACTAAAATTTCACTATGTAGACTCCATGTTAGATTTTGCGAGATGCGAGAACCAAGCTAGTATCTAATGTCGGTCGTAGATCAATGCAACTCCACTTGACAAAGGATCAAAGATCAAAATTGTAGAATGAAGAGAAATCTGAAATGAGAGAAAATTAGACAAAAAAAGAGAATTTTGAGAAGACTCATAATACTCTCACCAAGATATCACTTAGCTAGTGAAGGTGAGGGTAGAGTGCTGATAAAGCCAAAAGAGGGTGTCTAACTTACCTACCCATGTGTGGGAGAGAGTGACACATGTAGCTGAAGTATTTTTCTACATGTCCTCATTATAGCCACTCCTAATAACTTAAGCAAACTTAAATAAAATACGTGTAGAAAAAAAATACCCCTTAACATAAGGAAAATAAAAACCTATAGTAGCTTAGGTGGGTGGAAATATGGGTCTTGGCAAATGAGGCCATGTTAGGTGCCCATGTACATAGAGATTACTCCAAAAAAAGAAGCCCCCCATAAACAGAGAGGAAATGCCCCACTCCAACAAGGTAGAGATAGAATAAAGGACTAAGAAGCCCCTCTTGAAGTAGACACCTATCACATCCCAAGCAAAGCTTGAAATGAAGGAACTTGCTCTTGGTGAAGGGTTTGGTGAAGATGTTTGCAGTCTACTCCGATGTAGAACAATATTTAAGATCAATGATGCTTTCTTGAATCAACTCTTGAATGTAGTGCACATGTATCTCAATGTGTTTCATCCTCTAGTGATTAACTAGAATTTTTGAGATCTATATAGCACTCTGATTATCACAAAAGAAGATTGTAGGCTTTGTGATTGGAATACTAAACTTAGTGAGAATATTTTGAAGCCAAATAGCCTCTGTGGTGGCATTAATTGTCCCTCGATACTTGACTTTTGTTGATGAAAGAGAAATTTTAGACTGTTTTTTGCTCGACCAACAAATTGGACCAGAACCAATTGAGAAGCAATATCTTGAAGTAGACTTGCAATCCCGTGAATCACTTGCCCAATCTGAATCTGTATATCCCACCAAGTCAATATCCATGTCTACTGCATATTGAATTCCATAAATGTGAGTACCTTGAATGTAGTGGAGGATCCTCTTAGTTGCTTTCCAATGCAACTCATGTGGCTCTTGCATGAATCAAGAGACAATGCCCACAACATATGAAATGTTAGGTGTTGTATGAGTCGAGTAGATGAGACTCCAACAAGCTGATAGTATAAAGTGCCATCAACCAAGGGTGAAGAGCACTTAGCCTCAAGTTTGACCCCTGACAAAAATGGAATTGATGAAGGCTTACAATTAGCCATACAAAATCTGGAGAGCATTTTGAGTGCATACTTGGGTTGTCCAAGGAAGATACCTGAAGATGACTAAGTGATCTCAATCCGCAAGAAGTAATGTGGAAGACCCAAGTCTGACATCAAAAATATATTTTGTAGAGAAGTTTTCTTTGCCTTGATGGTGAATGAGTGACAACCTATGATCAACATCAACATGAAAAATAAAAATGTGAGTGCCATCCCGTTGAGGAATATATATGCTCAGATCAAAATGTTATCAAGTGAAACCAACTATTAGGAGCAATAAGTCCATCTTGGCATACCAAGCCCGAGATGACTATTTGAGGCCATAGAGAGACTTTTGAAGTCAACACACAAGTGAGAGATTCTAAACAAACCCTTATGGCTATTTCATAGCATATATGCATTCTAACTAGTGCCTTTTAAAAAAAAACATATTTTTAGTACCTTAGGTTTCTTTGCTATTTGTAGCCAACTTCTAGATTCCTTTTCCTAATGGTCATTCAGGCTTTATGTTATTCAATTTTATTTTTAGTTGTCTATATTTAGATGACTTTTCTTTTATGTTAAAGCTTTTGTAAACTCTATATATTCGGTGTATTGGTAATACAATAATATCAATTTTTAGAATTTCATGGTATCAGAGCATTGAGATTTTTGGGCGATTTCTTGTGGTTAAAAATTGGTGAGTTTTCATTAAGTTTTTTAGCCACATGTAATTTTTTGGTTGAAATCGCAAAAGGCTAAAGGATTATGTAGTTCACGTTTTTCTTTTTAAAATTGCTTTGTGAACCTCCACAAAGGTCTTTTTCTTTTTCACAACCATGACTTGGGTGATTTTTTCGCAATATCAGAGCCATTTTTCATCACGTTTTTTACTAGAGTTTTCAGTGCCCTTATTCCTCCGTGTTGCGTCCGCTGTTGCGCACATGTTCTTCATTCTACACGATTTTTTGGCGTCTGAAAAATAAACAAAAAAATAACCCACAATTTTTGGCGTTTTCGTGTTTTAAAATCATGCATGTCGGCTCCAATCTTGACACATTTTTTTTCGTGATTTTATCTACTTTTTCAAATTGCAATTTTTGTGACAGTTGCAACTAGGGTTTTCTACAAAATCCTGGCCACAATATTCTTTCTAGCATGAAACCTTACATTTGAAATTCAGATTTCTACTCTATGGGTTTTTTGAATTGGTTGACCGCCAATGCCTACCTCGATTTTTGTGCCTTCACAAGGTTGACCAACAACCTCTCAGATTTTGTGATGACATCTTTGACCAACATTATTTTGGAGGTAAATCAACGATTCAATGGCCGCAATTACAATTGGAAACAACACATGATGACAATATTCAAATATCGATGTCTTGACAAAATTGTGTTGGGTACAAAAACTTGTCCTCAAACTAGGTCAAATTGGGACAAATTGGATGAGTCTAACTGGGAGGCCGTTATCCTCATAAAACTTTGTATTACAAATTATCAACTCTCTCAGGTGCCTTCCAACAAAACAACTAAAGAGATCTTGGAACTCTTGAAGGATCTTCATGAGTGTCTCACAAGAGTTGAGCTTTCTTTCTAAAAAATACGCTATTTTCTATCATGATGGATGAGAAGATGTCTCTCCAAGCACATCTTACAAAGATCAAGGACATTCATGACCAACTCGAGGCTATTGGTCGCAAGATGAAGAAGATATGGTAGTGATCACACTGAAAAGTCTGCCTTGATCCTACAAGCATTTCATTGAGATGCTCAATATCACTTCTAGCGTTGATCTGAAGTTTCTTGATCTCTGCAGCAAGCTTTTATAGCAGGATAGATGGAAGCAACAATTTGGCAGCAATGTTAATTTGCCCTCTGCAAAACATGTAGTGATCACGCTGAAAAGTCTGCCTTGATCCTACGAGCATTTCATTGAGATGCTCAATATCACTTCTAGCGTTGATCTGAAGTTTCTTGATCTCTGCAGCAAGCTTTTGTAGCAGGACAGATGGAAGCAACAATTTGGCAGCAATGTTAATTTTCCCTCTGCAAAACAGGTGGCCTCATGGCCAAAGCCTCAAACAAGAACAAAGGTAAACCTCAGTCCTCCTAGCAAAAATCACTAGGTAAACCATAAGCATCTTCAAAGAAGAAGAGTGTTCAGTGCAATTATTGTCACAAGTTTGGTCACATGAAGATAGATTGCAAGAAACAGTTGGCAGTCAAGCAATCTTCATAGGGAGGGTCTCAGCAGAAGGCCCAAGTTGCTACGCATTCTGATCAGGAGTCTACCTCCTATGCGTTCATGGCCACATGCTCATCTGATCATGAAACATCATCTGCCTAGTACATTAACTCTAGTGCCTCTCGGCATTTCACACATCATTGGGATTGGTTCACAGAATTCATGCCTTTCATCGATTCGATGATCTTTGGAGGAGGCAAGGAGTATACTGTTGTTGACAAAGGTAACATTCAGATTTCACTCGATGGGAGGTATTTGGTCTTCCTCAATGTATACTTTGTCCCAGGTATGAAGCTCAATCTACTATCAGTTACTCAAATTATGTTTCATTCTCCACAGTTGGATGTCGTCTTCAGTTCGCACAATTGCAACATTGTTGACAGGGAGTCTCACACCATAGTTGCAGGAGGTTGAGGATCATGGTCTTTATAGACTCATTGATACAAGTGATTCTCAAGAGCAAGCTATGGCAGTGAAAAGTACTTTCATCAACAATCTTTGGCATCAATGGTATGGGCATCTAAATATTCACTGTCTCTCTCAATTGGCTCGTGATAGTTTGGTTGTTGGATTACTTGAGATTCAGACACACAATCATGGAGTTTGGGGAGCTTGTTAGGTTCAGAAGTAGCATTAGACTCCTTTTTGAGATGGTGACGCTTGGAGGGCATCCAAGGTCTTGCAGTTGGTTAATGCAAATATTGTGGACCCATGAGCACTACATCAGTCACTAGCTGTAGGTATTTTCTGCTATTTGTTGATGATTTTAGTAGGAAAATGTGGGTGTATTTTCTTTAGAATAAATCAGAGGTGTTCATCATGTTTCAGAAGTTCAAGGCCTTAGTGGAAAAAGAGTCAGGTTGTCAGATTGTCACTCTGCGGTCCGACAATGGTGGAGAATTTTGTTCATCTGATCTCTTTAACTTTTGTGCATCACATGGTATTAAGCATCAACTTACTACACCTTACACCCCACAGTAGAATGGTGTTGTTGAGTGTAGGAATCATACAATCACTAAGATGGCTCGATCGATGTTGGTGCATATAAATGTTCCCAAGAAGTTTTGGGCTGAGGTAGTTTTTATTGCAATTTATCTTTTGTATTGGTCTCCCATACAAGTCATTAAGAAGATGACCCCAGAGGAAGCTTGGTCTAGATAGAAGCCCAAAATCAGTCATCCGAAGGTTTTTGGCTCTACAGCCTATGCTTGGATTTCATATGCCAAGCGCACCAAACTAGATTCCAAGACTCAGAAATTGATGTTCACAGGGTATAGTGATACACATAAGGCTTATTGGCCGATTGATGTAGATATCAATCATCTCATATTCAGTCGAGATGTGGTGTTTGATGAAGAACAAGGACCATTTCAGCTTTCTTCTCCAGTTTTGAGCCCTAAGGATCAACCTACACAGGCTGCAGGTTTGGATGTTTGTCTTCCATTTGGTTCACCTGATGGGAGGGATTCAATTGACATCGTGACACTCGTCCCTCAAGACATTCAAGCTCCACATCCAAAGATTCCATGTGATGTTGTTCCTCTTATAGTGGACTTTAGTTCTTCTACTCTCTGGCCTACGTGGTGGGCCAAGACCATTAGTGATCTTCATGATGATGAACTTCTTGAGGGTAGATCTGCAAAAGAGCAAGTAGCGTACCACAATCAACTTTGCTCTTAGGACAAACAATCAGAGTATTTTTGAGCCTCAGACATATTCAGAGGCTAAAGGTATACCAGGATGCAAACAAGCTATGGCAGTTAAATATCACAGTCTCATGAAAAACAACACTTGGGTGTTGTTAGATCTTCCACCATGGACTAGGTGTATAAGGAGGTTACATATAAGGTTGATGGCACACTTGATAAGTACAATGCATGGTTAGTGGCTAAAGGGTTTCCATAGAAGGAGGGCATCCACTATGAGGAGACATTTGCTTACACCGCCAAAATGAGTACCATTTGTCTTGTTCTCGCGCTTTCAGCTCAGTTTGGATTGAGAGTTCAATAGATGGATGTCAAGAGTGCTTTCCTCGATGATGATTTGTTGGAAGAGGTCTACGTGGCACTGCCTCCAAGTTTTCAAGTTGTCGATAAAGAACAACGGGTTTGCAAATTGGTAAAAGCTCTCTATATCCTCAAAAACGGTTCCCCCTGCATGATACATCAAGATTGATATGTATTTGATTTATCAAAAGTTTCACTGGAGTCCCGATTCTAATCTGTATGTCAAGCATGCTAGTGATGAGATTCTTATTCTTGTCATCTATGTTGATGATCTCATCATTACTAGTAGTGCAACACATTTGGTCGAGCATGTCTAGTAGAATTTGTGCCAGACTTTTGATATGACAGATTTGGGCCTTCTCCATTATTGTCTTGATGTAGAGATTTAGCAGGCAGATACCTACATCTTCATTTCTCAGTCAAAGTATGTCAAAAGTTTGTTGGATAAGTTTCGAATGCATGATTGCAAACCGGCATCTACACCTATGGAGAAGGGGCTGAAACTTTCAGCCAATTCAAATTCACTGGTGGTGGATGAATCAACATTTAGGCAACTAGTGGGTAGCCTCATCTATCTCTTTGCCACTAGCCCTGACATCAGCTATGCTGTGAGTTACATCTCTCGCTTCATGACAGCCCCAAAAGTTGAACATTAGGTTGCAAAAAAGCAGGTGCTGAGATTTGTGAAGGGCATTCCTGATTTTGGCATTCTCTATGGAAGAACCATAGATTCGCTATTTGTTAGTTTTACAAATTCAAATTGGGTAGGTTCTGTTGACAACAAAAAGTCTCCTTCTGGGTATGTTTTCAGTTTGGGGACAGGTGCAGTCACATGGACCAGCAAGAAACAAGCAGTAGCTCTCTCCTTTACCGAAGCTGAATATTGGCATACCGTTAAGGCAACTTGTGAGGCACTTTGGCTTCGAAGGATGCTTGTAGACATGCACATGCCTCAAGCAAGTCCTACTCCCTTTTTGTGTGATAATTAGGGAGTTTTGAAGTTAGCCAAAAATCCAGCCTTCCATGAGCGGACAAAGCATGTTGAGCTTCATTGTCATTTCATCTACCAACTTGTCAAAGATGGATTAGTGATGTTGTTGCATGTCCCCACTGAGGACCAGACTGCAGTTATACTCACCAAGTCTCTTAGTTTGGAAAAGTTTGTCAAGTTTAGGGGGTAATACCAGCGAGAGACATCTTCCACTGATAGCCTCCAATCATTTGCTGACTTTTTCAAATATTGATATACAAGGAAAATTTGACACAAATATAACTCCTCATTTGACTGTGACGTACTTTGTAATGGGTCTATATAGTGTGGAGGTTTTGGTACCTTGGAGACTTTATGGCTGCTACTTAGTATGCTAGCAACAATGCCATTTGAATTTCCATTGGCAGCCTTTATCATGATGTACCCCACCTAACAATGCTACCTTTGGTATTGGATGGCAGTTACTAAGGGATCTCAAATCTTTGACGTGTCAAGCAATTTGTGTCATTCCTGTTTTTGGCGCTTTAGTTTCCTTTTAAATTGCATTATGCTTAGGTATTTGATATTCTGTACCTTATCTTAAGAGAAGTGGCCTTTTGTGCTACTAGACGGGAGCATCTTTACACATGACATAGATATGTTTTTGAAAAGCTCTAAGCTTCTTTAATGTCTACATATCATTAGGGATCTACTTTATATTTTGTTTATATTATGAAGTAGGGTTTTTTTTTTTGAGTATTACCAAAATGGTTTTAAAGGAGTTCCTTTTTAAAGAATATTATGTGGCACATCTCTATTGCTGCTTGGCCTAGACTATCAATTATTGGACTTCTTACATGTGATGGAAAGCTCTCTTTGAGCCCACAATTTGATGTAGTGCTATCTATTCTTATTTAGATTGATTGTGATTTGTAACTGAATCTCCATGTTTGCTAAGAAGCTTGTTATTTCACCAATATAAAATACCATGATTATTTTGTGCTTAGGGGTATCCTATGGGATATTATAACAATAAATAGAGATTAAAAAAAATTACATTTGACTATTTTTTAGGATATTTTGCATCAGATTGAGCACAGAGTTTTCATTGCTCGAACCATCATCAAGCAATTGTATGGTGATCTTGATTCTCCATTTGAGAGTGATGCTCCCTTAGAGTAGAATCTAATACGTTATCTCCTTGGACTTGTTCTTGAGCCAAGTGATCATGACCAAAATCATGCATGTTTAACAACAATGGTACAATCTATAGACTAATATGTCTTACTATTTTTAGGACATTTTGCATCAGATTGAGTGCACAAAGTGTTCTTTCATTGCTTGGACCATCATTGAGCAATTGAATGATGATCTTAATTCTGCATTTGAGAGTGATGCCTCCTTAGAGTATCCTTCACATGTGGATGATGCTTAGGCTATTACTAATCCTCCTCTTGATGTCCCATCTATAGTTGAGGACATTCCTCTTATACTTGTTGCTACTTTGATTTCCAAATTCACTTCTTCAAGAGCTTCCAATGATTCTCTATGGCAAGATTATATGTCTTCAAGATTCGCTTTAGTGGGACACATTCCTATTAGAGATCTCTTGTTTGTTTGTAGTATCTCACATTTTGGATATGGATGACACTATAGAGGACATAGCTTTCCTCTTTGTTGATAGTGGTTGCATGATTGAATCAAAATCTTTAGCTTCTTTGCTATCTATTCTTCGCTAGTTTCCACTTGGTTTTGAGAGTTCAATCCTAAGAATCTAGTTTGGTTTTATCCCCGTTTAGCACCCACATGGCAACATCTGAGTGGCATTTTTCTTTGTTAGTGTGTGGGAGAGGCTACACTTCTAGGGGACATGCATGTTCTTCCTTCTCTCCTCTGTCTTTTGAGGGGAGGTGTCTTTTCTCTCATTGTTTAGGGAGGCTATTCTCTCTTTCCTATGGAGGGCTTCTCTTGGGGGTGATCTATTTGTTCATGGGTACCTACTTAGACTCCTTAGCTATGCTCCATAGGAATGTGTCCCTTGTTCTTTTACCACTATTTTCGTATCGGGGATGAGGGGACATCATTTTGAAGCACCCTACCTTTCCCCAATTTGTGCAGAAGTTTGGAAATGTTTCCGGGATGGCTCTGAGAGTGGTCAAGGATGTAGGGGACAGCCAGAAGTCCCCAGGATGGCCAAGGGACTCCTAGGCGTCCTGCGGACTTCTAGCCATCCCCTATGGCCCAGATGACTTTTGCTAGGCTAGTTTTAAAAAGACACATTTTTTAATTTGGAAAAAAATGGTTGTTTGTGCCCATAAAGACACCCAAACCACATTAAACAATACCAAAGCCATATCTAAGCATAAAATAGCCAAAAAGGAGGAAAAATAAAATCATTTTCACATTGCAAAGAAGGAGAAGAGTAGCAAGAGGAGCAGCTGGTCAAGGAGTGGAGAGCAGTTGAAAGAGGAGGTTAGGGCATCAAATCTACTGATTTAGACTCTTAGATCTACCATCTGTTGATTATGGACAGCGATATATTTTAATATTTTTATAGTTCTATGTTTATTGTTTACTATTTATGTTGTTTTATGGTTGAAACTTGGAGCCTTTGGGCATTTTTGTTATAATGTGCAAGCCTTTGCACATTGACAATGAAAGTTTCTACAATGATGAATCACTTTTCCAAATCCTTTTAAATGTATTAAGCTTCTACAATATCCATGATGAATGCTTTATCAATGTTATAATATACATATTTGAAATTTCTCTATATTTTAAAAAATTTCCTATGTTTTTACAGCCGTCCCCTGCCATCCCCTAAAAAATGGCCCAAAAGTATCCTAGAAACTTGGTAAACATAGCTCCTTAGGCTTCATTTACTAGGACCTATTTTTGCATCCACCTAAGCTACACTTTAGGGGGTATTAGTGTAGGTTTTTTATTTTCCTTATTAGATATTAATAATTATGTATTTTCCTACACATGTATTTTAGTTTGCTTAGTTGCAGTGAATGGATCGAATAAGGGTAGATGGCATCTGATCAAGAATGTAACTCTTGCCTAATTTTAGGTAGTTAGAGTTAATTTTCTTATTGGTTGATCTTCTGTGATGTCCCCATCCTAGAGTTAGATAATAAATAATCATAAAAGAAATATTTAAAAATAAAATAAAATAATACATAAATAAATAATAATAATAAAATAATATAATTAAAAGGCACACATGAATTGCTTGAATCTCCTAAGTCAATAATGTTAACCAATATAATATTAATCGAGTTATATTAATCTATAATATTATATCAATCAATATAATTATTAATATTAGTCTAATATTAATAATATTAATTTATAGTATTAATCATTAATATTAACTGTTCTTAATACGTAATATTATATCGATCTTTAATATCAATATTAATCTACATCCTTAATATTTGATAATAGTAATCTATAATATTAATCAATATCCATATCAATGATTGACAAAATTTCTATCGAACTCCCTATTGGCGATTGTACCGATGCTTCAAGGTAGGGATTTAATTAATGTGGTAGCCGACTGTTGATGTGAGTTTTGTACCACTACATAACATATAGCAATTGAAATACTTGATACGGCATACCAAACACTCAACCCTCTCTTGAAAAGTATATAAGAATACTCCAAGGTTCCTTACACCTGTGGATACTAACTCAGTTATATAAATGTGATTTGCTGGTAATCACTTCGGCGGGCTTACGTTGTTCACTTGAGAGATGTCAAATTCTTGCTATGATGAGATTTAGCTTTGCAATGTATACTCAATATCTTTCTTCTTTTATGTCACTTCGAACTTTGCTCTTCAAAACTCTCACTACTAAACCACTTCTTGCTTTGCTACTACTCCTAAGGAATGGAAAGATTGGCAAATGGACAGGGATCAACCTAATGAAGACTTGCCAGCGGCGCTACCTCCATTGGTGCGATGATTCTAAGGGAAACTCTTAAGATTTTCACACTAACACCTATCTTCCAACCCAACTTGAAGTACAAGCGGAAAGATGAAATGCAAGTAGAACTTGGGAGCAATTGACTAGATTACCACACAAGGCTCCTTGAGAAGCCGCCAAGATGCTAGTGGCCTAGTATAAGATCCTCATCAAACATTCACCAACATCACCATTACAACTAATCATCTACTTCTATTCTTACTTTAACAACATGAAATGAAATCCTATTTTAATTTGAGAGATGAGAAGAAACATGCAATACACCAAAATGATCATGTATATCCACCATGCAAGTCACAACAATGAATAGAGAACAATTTTGATAGTATTTTGGCAACAATTCTCCAACATAACTCTCTTTACAAATGAGTACAAATGGCCTTATATAGAGGCTCAAAATTACAATGAGTGGCCAAGATTAAGAGGCAAAATCAAGGGTCAAGATTAAACCCTACAAACCCTAATTAGGGTTACCATATTTCAACCAATTACATGAGGGCACCAACTTTGTGGGCCAATGAGAAAATTACAATAATCTGTCAACCAATGAGAACATAGGACACTTGGCATGATTTGATTGCATGCACATGAAATTGCCACCTCATCAACCTTGTCTTATAAAGTTCATTAATCCTTGAGATGAGATGAAGCCTTGGATGCTTGAGCTTGTCCTTAGAAATTTTCTCACCACCACTTGAACTTGCTTGTACTTGATGTTTTGACCTCGAAAGGGTGAGGTCTTCATGCACTTGGGGTAATCTTGCCTTGACCTTGGTGGCTTGCCTGGATGTGAACCTTGTGCAATTTAAGAGCCTTGCTCTTAGCCACCGCCTTGAAATCAAACTTGACCTCCCTCAACCTTTCAATCACTTTCCTCCTTACTTCAATACTTTGCCATTTTTAACCTTCCTATTTGGATTTAATCTGCATGCATGCATCCTTGTTTCAATAACCTTGGGTTTTGGGGCACCTGCCCTCACCATATCTCCTTGATTGTTCCACAATCCACCCATCACTGAGTTCATCAACTGCTTTCATCAATGCTTCCCTCCTTGGTTAACCCTTGACTGCCTTCAACTGTTCGAACTGCCACAACCTTGCCCTTTTGGCATAAGTACTTGCCTCAACCATAGTGGTGCAATGGATCTCCCCAAGATTAGATTTGGTTCGACTAGCAAAGCATCACTAGTAGTCTTGCACCCGAATTGAAGAAGTAGGACCCCATGTAGATTTGCCCCCGATTTTGTACTATTTAAGTTGCAACTCTAAATTCATGCTAGTGATCCTAATCCAATCAATTTTCCTTAACCATTCTCAATCTCTTCAATAAAATAAAACATCCAAGGATCAAACTGTGTACCTTTTGTAGAGCCTGGGATCCGGTTGAGAAGCACAATGAAGCTGCTGCACTCTGACTTGCTGATCTGATCGGGTGAGCCTTGATGACTTGGTGTAACCAATTCTATCGTATCATGTCTGCTGCTGGGGTAGACTGAACACTTCCTTGCACAAATCCATACTATTTGATCCTCTTTGCCACAGGTGACTGACTGTCTCTCAACCTCTCTCTTAATTGAATCATATCAAAGGTACCAATGTTGGTGTCTCCAACGTATTTCAATTTTGAGCGGAAGTTGGAATTGGGTATCATGACTTCCTTGTCTCCTATTTCAGCATTAATTCTTTTGGGTCGCTTGCTTGCATTAACATCAGCCATCCTAAACACTTATCACTCCCCGCCTTTTCTACAATGCTGGTGAAACTACACTTATCACTCCAATCTTCGCCTAGGGGTGGAATACTACACTTATCACTCCCCGCCGTTACCTTAAGATGGACTACACTTATCACTCCAATCTTCTCCCTAAAATGAAATGCAATAATGCAATCTACACTTATCACTCCCCGCCTTTGCCTTAAGATGGACTACACTTATCACTCCAATCTTCGCCTAGGGGTGGAATACTACACTTATCACTCCCCACCGTTACCTTAAGATGGGCTACACTTATCACTCTAAATCTTCCTCCTAAGATGAAATGCAATGATGAAATGCAAGCAAGAACTTGAGGGAAAAAAGTCAATCAAGACAATCGAGTAATCAACTTAATATCCAAACACCTAACTCTCCTCTTGAAATTAGTTTTCAACACCTAAACTAGCATCAATGAAATGAAAGCAATTAAAGAGAGAGGAAAAGATAGGCCACTCACCAAATATAAAATTCTGAATTCCTCCTTGATATAGTTGTCTTCGTTGTATCACAAATCCACACAAAAATTTCTCTATCTCCACAATTCTGATAATAACCCCAAGTATAGATCAAAACTTCTTCTTCAAATATCTTTCAAAATCTGAGATGAAACCTTAATCAATCAACTCCATCCTTTAGCAAAATCTGGAAATGATATGCTAATTTGCCAAGCTCTTAACCTCAAATTCTGGAAAATGAGATCACAATCACTGATTTTCGAATTTGCAATAATTCATAAGTCTCTGCTCTCTCTATGACTGAGAATGGTGATGTAGGGCCTCAAATCTGCCTCTAAACCTCTTCCAATACACCTTAGGCCTGCTACCCAAACTACCCTAAATCCGCCCACGAACTTCTTCAAGACGCTTAGGGCTGCCACCCTTCAAACACCTCCAAATGCAGTCCCCTACACTCAGGCCTGCTACCCCTTGTGTTCGGACCTGCACTAGCAGATCCCTGCACTTAGATTTTCGAAATCTGCTCCTCCTTTATCAAATTCGGTGGCTTCTCCTTGCCCTAAAACTTTCGAACTGCTGCCCTTTGATGTATTTCGCTGCCTTGCTGTGGGAGGGAGTGAATGGAATGAGTGGAGAAGGAAGGCAGCCTCCTCCTTATATCCGACTTAGGCTCCCAATTCTAGGGCCGACCTGCCATTTAAACACAAAACAAAATTAAATTAAATGCCATGTAGAGGGACGACTTGTCCATAAATAATTTAAATTCATTGAAATTTTAAATTAATATCCATATTTCGAAATAAATGGAGAGGCATGGGTCACGCCACCCATAAGGAGGCCCCAATTTCGATCTTGATGCCTAAATTATAATTTCAAAGCCCAATTTAAATAGTACATGCCCAGATTTTCGAAATAAAGGCCCAGATTTTTGTTTTTTCTCAGATTTTTGAATTCCAATGCCCACATTTGTAGTTCTAAAGGCTAGGTTTTCAATTTTATTAGCCTAAGTTTCATTTTTCGAAGTCAAACTCTTGATTCCTTGCCCAAATTTTTTTTATTTTAAAGCTCAATATTTATTTTATTTTAGCCCAGATTTTAAGTTGATTTTGAGGTAACAGCCCCAAATTTGATTTCAAATTCATCTTTCAACACAAAAATATCTTCTAAAATTATTACTTATTTGCCCAATTTGAAAATTATAGAAGGACTTACAAAATCAAGGCAAAAAAACTCAATAAAAGATCCAAATTCGAAAATAGCAAAGGGGCTGTGCTCTTGAATTTAGTTTGCTCGGTCCAAGGTTTAGATTTAAAAGATAAAATTATTGCATCATGCTCTTCTAATTTCGAAAATGTAAACATGAAGATAAAGCTTTCAATTCCAATTCCAAAGCAAAATCGAAAATCCAAGTGAAATTGATTTAATTTGCAATGCCTAGAATCTGATTCCAAGTGGCCTAAATTCTGGAAATCAAATCAATTCATGCCATTATAACATAAAATTTTGTGATGAAATCTACCAATCTTCAATCCAATAGAAGCATCAAATCGAAAGAAAATTCAATCAAATCAAAGCATTGCAGTGCATTTCGTTTCACTAGTTCAAATCAAATCACGCCAAATCATCTAGATCTAAAATTCACCTAAGACACCAAGCATCGGGATCTAGGAGAAGAAAATGCCAAGCTTAGGTCGAAAAAAATAGGGGGTCCCCAAAATTATTTGGGGCGATGGTGTGAAAACCTCACAACACCGACTTGATTTGGTAGTCGACTATCCCTGTCAGCACTATCCCCGCAACGATAGTAAAGTCATGGAATGAAGCGATGTCTCCTTCCACGCTGACGGGATATAAGAACAGGTTGAAAAGTTTAGCAGATACACGGAGATGGATAGGAGGAGTCAGGAAGAAGATAAGGAAATGAGATCAGGGAAGATACACATTGAAAAGTAACCCCACGGGAAATAGGGAAAAGTAACAAGAATATCGAATCAGTTATTGGGAGAGATATAAGGGAATCAATATCGGACATTTCTTATTTTCTTTAAAATATATCATATCTGCTATTCTACGTAAGAATAACAGATTATAAATACAACTATTACTCATTACTATCGAATAAGATATTATGTTGAATAATATATAAAACACAGTTGGCAAGCAGCATGTGGACAGCATAGCATGCTGTATAAACTATGTATGAATAAGTCTGAGAATATTATATGTCGTTGAGATCTGGAAGATTAACATATATTAATATCAACAGCATACATATATATAATAGTAATCAGAGGATATATGTGTAAAAAATACATATCAATAACAGTACTATCAGAGAATTATATATGTAAAAATATATATTAATAACAATATAGTTATACATATATGAATATATGAATAACAGTTAAATCAGATAAAGTTATGTTATAAAGTATATATAAGAGATTATATATATATATATATCCCTGCTCTGGCTTCTTATCACAAGCCGAATTGGAAGGAAGAGAAAGGTGTCTTCGAGGAAAGCTGGTGTAAATCCCGCCAATAGCTTTCTGTCCCAAAATAAGGTGGGGGTCAGCGTCCCAATAGTTTGGGCTTGGACCTGTAAACTTTGAGGGAGCCTATTGGGAATGGTCTCTAAGCGCCTTGATCACATCCAAAATCATCCTAATCAATTTGACCGGGTAATTAGTTAAGACCTGGGATCATCCATCTAGGCATAAAGTGAACATTAATTCTATTTAAATGGTCTTTTCATTTAATTAAGTTGAAATACTAAATAGATCTATATGCATTACAAGCATGATAAGTAAACTAGAGAGTCTCAAGGTTCCAAGCTAACAAGGGACATTACATCTTCCATTCCCTCTCTCCTATATGCATATCCACTCTAGCTTGTTATTCATCTGTACTATTGTGAGCACTCATAATACTGTTTTGCTTCTTGAGCATTTGCATTTCTCTTGTGAGATGAGAACAAACTCTAGTTTGTTATTCATTTATAATATTGTGAGCACTCTTAATACTATTTTGCTTCTTGAGCATTTGCATTTCACCTTCTGAGAGTTAACCCTGTATGGCTATTTTTATTCCCTGTCATTTTGCTAGAATAGTTTTATTTATCAAGTTTCTTGCACCAGATTCTGGTTAGTATCAGTTCATTTTTTTAATCTAGCAAATTGTAATCAAATTGTATACCATCTAGTGAGTATAAGGCATTTGAAAGAATGAGGTTTTGGTTTGTTATTTCTATTTTTGTGACTGGATGTTTAGCAAAATGCCTTATATTCATTTAAATTTAATTATTTTTTGTTGTGTATCACATTCCAGGAAACCAGGGCAATTCTAAAGCATCTGAGGGGGCAAAGAATGACACTCCACAGAAAGTACCTCCTATTGAAGCACCTGCTCTATCTCTAGAAGAGTTAAAGGAAGCAACAGATAACTTTGGTCCAAAAGCTTTGATTGGAGAAGGATCCTATGGAAGAGTATACTATGCAACATTAAGCAATGGTTCAGCTGCGGCAATTAAGAAATTAGATGTCAGCAGTCAGCCAGAGGCAAACCCAGAATTTTTAGCACAGGTATCAAGGACAAAACTGTTAGAGTAGACCATTTATTTTTGACAATAATCATACTATTCACAATTTAGTATTTGTTTTGGTATGTGCCATGTGAAGAAGTCGTTGGTTTCTTTTTATATTATTCTACTGATGGCTACTTTGCAGGTTTGGTTAATTATATATCTGTAAAGTCCCATCATGGTTTTTCCAACACTTCTGCGTTATGTATTTAGGTTTCAATGGTCTCAAGGTTGAAGCACGAGCATGTAGTTGAGTTGGTGGGTTACTGTGTTGAGGGAAACATCCGTGTGCTGGCTTATGAATTTGCAACAATGGGCTCCTTACATGACATTTTACATGGTATGATTGTGGATGAATTTGATTTTTACTTTTCAGACAAAAAGAATTATTGTTTTTGAATTAGACTTTTATTCACTTTTGGTTTCAATTTGTTTCAAGTGTAGGACGGAAAGGGGTGCAAGGGGCCCAACCTGGTCCAGTTCTTGATTGGATGCAACGGGTGAAAATTGCTGTGGGTGCAGCAAAGGGTCTTGAATATCTTCATGAGAAAGCTCAACCTCATATTATTCATCGAGATATTAGATCAAGCAATGTTTTACTTTTTGATGACTTCAAAGCAAAAATTGCTGATTTCAATCTTTCTAATCAAGCCCCTGACATGGCTGCTCGCCTTCATTCAACACGGGTGCTGGGAACATTTGGCTATCATGCTCCAGAGTAATTTTCTAACTCAAATTTTAAAATAAATTTTTGATAATTTGTTTAGGTGAAATAACTCATGGAGACGTGATTTTTTTAATTATTCTTTAAGAATTTCAATAGCATTAGAGTCAGCCAAGTTCAATGGCATGGACGTAGACAGTTGAACAAAACAAGAAAATGCCCTCTTGCCAATTTCCTCACTTCATTTAATATTTTTCTTCTATGAATGCTTAATGTTATAACAGAAACATGTTTTTGACAGGTTAGGAAACCAACATGCTATGGTTTTTTTATTTTCCCAGTATTAGTCGGAACTAGGTCAAGGATATAACCCATAATATCTAGCTTGTGAGGGTTTGGTAAATGTGGAACACATATCCTTATGCACATTTTTTCCCTGTTTTGATCAGGGTATGCACACACCTGTGCAATATCAAATTGCTATTGTCTGAAAAATAATGTTTGTGTACTAAACTACTAATATGATGAAACTTGCTGGCAGGACCTGATTGAACAATATTTTGGTCAGTTATACGATCTAATGTGAGAAATGAAATCTTATTTTCCTATGCTCTTTATTGTCTTTCCTGTGCAACATTGGAAGAAAGCATGTTTGCCATTGGCTGTAAAAGATATCATTTTAATGTACTAAACCACAGTTAACCACTAATATAGTGAAACCTGCCTGCGATGACCTGATTTAACAATATTCCATTCAGTTTGAGCACAAGCTAATTCGAGAATGAAGTATAGTATGTGCTATGTAGGTATGAAATACAAAATACAGAATGTCCAGATCATATAGATGACAGATATGTAAATAAGCAATCCCATGTAGTGATGATCTCATTCCTACTCACTGCAAAATTGCATGGCATTTAGCATAGAGACCAAGCATAATCATAGACTAAGTGAATCAATTGGCTTCTCTTTTCCTTCCAAGCACAGCTTTGGGCCAACCAAAAATTTGTTAATTATTATTATTAGGGGGTTCACCCACACCTCAAGAAATCACAAAAATGTGAGAAAGGCTGCAAGAGTGACAGTATTAGGATAGGAAAAGTGAGAAACAAGAGCAAGAAGAAGAGAAAGTTTGAAGTCCTCATTTAACACCCAAAAACTGTGTAGCCCTCATCATTTAGATGAGTTAGATTCTTTAGCTTCATTGGTAGTGTTTTGAAAAATGGAGTTTTGGACACTAATAGCAAGGACTAGTTGCAGAAAGCATAGTGATAAAATAGTGAAAATTGTGTGCGCCATGAAGGTTTGTGTGGCTTCAAAGACCCTAATTTGGGTTTGAGAATGCACTAAGGATGCTCTTCGAATTTTGCAAGAGGCACTGCCCCTCGACCTCATTGCAGGCTTCACCCCCCAAACCCCCGCCCTGCCCACCCACCACCATCTCACCACCATCCCCTCACCATCTCTTGTCTCCCCCCATCCCAAGATTTCATGGAATAGAGAATTTTTATCACCCCAAATATCAAACAAACAAAAAAATTACAGTATTTGAACTCAGATTTCATAGATGCATCTAAGTTCTAGATTTCGAGCTTGAAAAATAAACATTACTGTTTTAAATTTGTAAACAATGATTGAAGCACTAATGAAGATCGGGTATGTCCATTTGCTATGGCATCTAGAAACTTGTTCTTTCTCCTTCATTGCTACTACTTCAAACTCAAGTTCAACCTAACCAACCTATGTCTTGTTATTCTTTGTAACATGTGATGTCCCCTTCCTAATTTTCCCTAGAATCACAATTACAACAAATCAGGGTTAGGGTTACATCTCACCAAGTAAAATATCTCTTGAAATAGTGTAATCCTGGATTTGAAACCTGTAATCATAACATAAGAAACATGTGCACACGCGCGCGCACACACATATCCATTAGTAGGGTTAGTCTATAACACATGATATTCATATAATATCTATAGCATCATTTCAACACATTAGAGAAGAAGCACGATAGGTTCGCTCGAAGCCATCTCACACTAAGCCCAAGAGCGGAACTTTGGCCCTCTTGGCCCCAGTAGCAGGCAACATGGACATCCACCTAGGGTCCCTACCTAGTGGGGTGCTTCTACCTGCTTTCCCTATCCGTGAGTCATCTCCTAAGATTTAATAGCCATCATTATAGAGTCGGAGAGATCATAATTGAGGTTCCTTGATTGTCCTATCTAAGCGGCCCAAGAGGGAAACTTTGGCCTCTTGGCCCTATGGCAGGCAACATCGACATCCACCTGAGGTCCCTACCTAGATGACAATCCTCATGATTCCTCTTTCCCTTACACCTCCTTTATAGAATGATGGAAGTTTACAGATAGATTATTGATTATATATATATGATCAATAGGGTTAGTCAAACTGCATTATATACTTAGGTTACAAACATATTGGGGGAAGAGACATGATGAGTCCACCCAAAGCCATTTCTAAACCAATCCCTAGAGGGATGTATATCACAACCCATTTGCTTGGCGTCTAGTATTTGCTTTCCCCAATCATATGTTGTCTCCCTACAAATAGTTGTCACCTCATTGAATTAGGTGGAGGCTATAAAGGGTGACTTGACTTAGTGAGTGCCTTCTTGTCCTAGGCCGCAACGGTCCTACTAGACCAAACTCCTCACTAGCCCCTCGTGACCCTTTTCCTTTCAAGGTGGGTTGCAAACAATCAAGCACATCCTATATTCTACTATGAACATTCATTTAAGCATCATCTATTATTCATATGCACATAGATATAATTATACCACAATTACTTGTAAGAAGGAGGGATGTTGAAGATGGCTGATCTGATATAATATCAGCCTGCCAATCTGAAGATAATTTCTTGGATGCAAATGGTGATCAATCTCTCTGAATCGATCCTAGTCCTTTTGTGTGCTCTTTGTGCTAATTGTTTAGATAATCCTTGATGATTATATTTGTTGATGCAAGGGTCTGCTGAATGTATTAATTGTTGGATGATCTGCTCATGCCTTTACCCTGATCTGCCCTTAATGAGCACCGATTGTTGATTGAGTCCTGATTATTTATCTCGTGATTCACAGCACAATGTATACCTTTCAACGCTTGGGATGAATCCTCCTTTATACTTTATTGGTGCAAGGCTCACCACCTTTCATAAGGATTGAGTCAGCACTTTTCATTGTTGCCTTTGAGAATAATATATTATTCCCCAAATTGATCTCCCTTGGATGTTCTCCTTAAATACAATTTTCCCCTTTTTATATCCTCCAATGTGAGGGAGAGTCACACCTCTTCATAATGGTCAACCTTTTAGAATTACCACCCTTCTCAAGAGTCACAACCCTTCATCATTTCTGCCCTTTGAAAGAGTCACAACCTTTCATAATTGTCCCTCTTTGAAAGAGTCACAATCCTTCATAATTACAACCCTTTCGAAGAGTCACAACCCTTCATAGTTACGACCCTTTGAAAGAGTTACAATGCTTCATCATTGCTGCCCTTTGGAAGAGTCCTTTCCATTTTTCTTCCCATTCCTTTCTTCTATTAATCCTTCTTTAATTCCTATGCTCCCTTCTTTCTCCATATACCCTTTCAATGAACTCTCCTCCCTTTTATATCTTATGTTGAGGGAGTCACAGCTCTTCATTATGTATCTCTTGACACAACTCTTCATTATGGATCTCTTGACCTTTCATTAACTTAATTAATTTGTAATTAGTCATTATAATATTTATCTATTTATTTATTTTTATATGTTATTAAATCCTATTTCAGAAAGGGGGTTATTACAAAGCACATGATCCTTGGCATTGGTAATCCAATTTGATAGTAGATTAACCTTCTATAATGCAATGGGAGAGAAATTTGAGCCCAAGATTTGCTTATGATAAAGGCAAATGTCATAATGAGCACAGACACTGTCATTCAGTTTTGCATCATAAATCCATTTTGCTTGTTGGAATATGTGCATAAACATACCCCAATTGCACTTGCCTACTGACGTGTTGCACAGTTGGCTCAAGAAACATATAACAATCCTTTGAAGATTTGACACCTTAACACAACACTTTTCCCACAAGCATCTAAAAGTAGAAAACAAAATGAAAAAGTACTCAATCTTTTTTGCTCAACATTAATGTAAGAAAAGTAGAAGCATGATGTTGACCAACTTTTTCTTGGGTGCAATTCATTTGATTTGCCATATATATATCACGCAAAGAGGAGCCTTTGTGCAAATTTGAAGATCTCAATTTTGGAGATGATCATCACTCTAAGCTAAAAAATTGCTTCCTATGTATAGCCTATTCTAAACCTTATCATTGACCTCAAAATTTGAAAGAAATTAAAATTTATAATTTGGAAATAACAAACTGCATAAAATGGCTTATGAAGCTGATGATGCCATCACCGATCAGTGATCTTCCATTTAGGAGAATATTTGCTATCAACCTCACCATTCTCTAATGTTCTTGCCTTTGTCCATGTCCTCATATGCATAGCCCATCACAAACATTTATCCATTAACAACATGAAGAGGCTAACTAATGGCTTTGTGAACTGTTAAAAATAACATTAATAAGTAGTTGTATTAAAAAGAAAAGCATAAACAAATAAAAAAAATCTATAAACCTAGTAAAATGGACAAGGACAGAATAAGAATCAAAAAATCTTTTTTGTTGAAGCCAAAAGTGCTGCTCATCAAAGACTAGTCAACGAAATGAACTTTAGTAGTGGGTCCTCAAGTATGAAGATTGTGATTACTCCTCATTAACAATCTTATGGTTCAAAGCAAGCCATAGTTGAAGCAAAAGTTGTGATGTGATAAATTGGTTACACCAAAGCAAACTAACTCCTATGTTGTGTATTTTCTCATATGTCGAGGAGTCAAGAATGGTTCTATAAATTTTTGTAGGGTCAATATTTATAGATATTGTGACCTGACCTGCAATTGATTAGATACAAAAAAAAATGTCAAGCTCCTCCAACATAAGGTCAAGGCAATGAGTTTGGAAAAGAGATGGCGCCTTTTCACGAAAAGTCCACTTGAAACAATATTTTTGCATTATCTATAATAATAATTGTGACATCCACCTCACCCACTCAATCAATGAATTTGAGTGAAACTATACCACTCGAGGAAAAAAAACGAGTATAAATTATGTATTGTTTTTCCTGTAAATCCAACCGTCAAACATGACGATGCAAACTTTCTTCCACCATATCTCACACTGCTCTTCAATAATGGATCTCACTACTGCTATCCGCATTCAAAATTGGTTGCCAAATATCTTCATCACTAGGGACTTTAAACCTTGCTCCAACAATAGCGAGATGGTTGCCTGTTCACAAGAAGTATAGTTTAAATAACATTTCTTGCATTTTCTATAATAATTTGCATAACATCTAGCATGACTTCTAAAATCTTGCAAATGAAATTTGTATTTTGCTCCTCTATATCGTTTATGAATTTGAGGGAAACTCTACCTCCTAAGGAAAAAACAAGGAGCTCCATAACATATTATTTTCCCTATAAATCCAACTATTTGACATGATAATGCAACCTTTCTTACACCACATCTAACACCTCTCATCATTATAATGGATCTCATCTCTGCTATCTGTATTCAACATTGGGTGCTGAAAATCTTCATCATTAGGGACTTTGAACCCTGCCCCAAAAATAGTAATAGCATCCACCAAATTTTGTTTATAAGGATATCTAAACTAAAACCTAAAAATAAATCATATTCTAAATTTAAAATACCACTCATGGTTAAAGTTCAAAAGACAAATAATTTTTTTTATATTTATTACAAATAAAGGAATTAATTACCAAGACACATGAAATGGTATTGACAATAGAACCAAAAATGTTCAACTGCATTCCTTGCCATTTGATGTTTGTCCCTATTGAAACCTATGCTCTCAAGCAATGAGTGGGAACTTGGAGAAGTGCATGAATAATATAAGAAATCTAATTTTGATTTGCAGAGTCTAGGGCCAACAATACTGTTTGAATTGGAAAGAATGGAGGAATTGTAGATGTAAAAGAGTCTCTTTGACCCATGGTTGTCATCTTTTTTTCTCCCTTTTTAAGGTCCTTTTTTTCAAAGGAAACTAATTGTGTTTGGATCCCTCACACAATCTCAGGCAAGACTCGTGTGCACAAAGAAATGTCTCAGCTAGGTATACAGGAAAGGTGAAATTTAATTTGATCAATGGCTCCATTAATTTTGGTTTTGGAATAATTGCAAACCAACTCCCCTTTCTTCCCTCCTTGAGGACATATTTCCAACATGTTTCTTTTTGAACTGGTGTCGACATTGTGACAATTAGTAAATTGAAAGTAGGGTGCAAAAGAAAAAAAGGGAATATGTTTTAACATTTATATTTGCAGGTAAAGTGAAAGAGATGGAAAAATAATGGATTATGGAATAAGGGAAAAAAGGGAAATTTGAAGAAAATATGTTACCTTCTTTATCCTTTGTTTCTTGTTCCTTGAATTCATAATCGGGAGAGGACAAAAAATGTAGCATGGGATGGCAAATGAAAAAGAAGACAAAAATGACAAGCTTCAAAGAAAAACCATACTCTTCAAATATGCTGCTCCAAATTTGACAATTGGCTGCTCCAAATTTGACAAAACCATCTCTTTTGCTGCCCAAATCTATCTGTTGGTTTTTGCTTAAACCTTTTTTTTAGTTCACTATGACCTCTTTTCTTTTTGTTGCTACTTGTTGAGGGTCTATTAGCTGGCTGAGTTTGAATGGTGGGGACTCGTTAATACCAATGAGTCCATTGAGTCTGTCAGACTTGGAGTCTGTCAAAAACATGCTAATACCTGCCAATGACGTTGCAGGCCTTGTTTGGCCTTCCTCACCCTAGGACTCAGTGAGTCTGCTGGGTACCCAGCGAATCCCATTACTATGTCTTTTATCTACTTTTTAAAAGAATTTATTCAACTCGTAGAAGTCAAGCATGTAGTTAATGCCTCTATAACCTTCAGGGTCTATATTCTTTAAGTTGGTTACTTTCCTTCTATTCTTTTCAAAGGTCTTACTGTTCAACTTTTCTCGTTGAAATCAGCTTTTGGCTTTAATGTCTAATAGTTATGATACTGTACTCGGTCAGGTATGCTATGACAGGACAGCTGACTCAGAAGAGTGATGTATATAGCTTTGGAGTGGTTCTGCTTGAGCTTCTAACAGGTAGAAAGCCTGTTGACCACACAATGCCTCGGGGACAACAAAGTCTTGTTACTTGGGTAAGAACTGCCATTTTTGAGATTTTGATCTCTCATATAATACAGTACTGGAGTTAAATTATAATAATAATTGACCATGTATTTGAGCTTGAGAGGGAACACTGTTTAAGGAGAATTGGGATTTTTCATTTTACCTTTTAAAATGCCAAATATTTGTTAATATACTATCTGAAGTTGACCCTTTTTTTGCGTCAGAGCTTTGCATCTCGTAACATTTATTTATATGCTCTTTTGATTTTTGTTCTCCGTAGGCAACTCCAAGACTGAGTGAAGATAAAGTCAAGCAGTGTGTGGATCCAAAGCTGAAGGGAGAATATCCTTCCAAGTCTGTTGCCAAGGTGCAGATCCATTCTGCCATTTATGCCAAAAAAATTTTAATAAGTGGCTTGGTCCAAAAGGAGCAAGAGTGCGTCTGTTAAATGGATTCTGAATATGCTAGTCTGGAGTTTTATTTTAATATTCTCTTTTTGGTCTTAATCTATTGCATTGTTGATTTATTGCAGTTAGCTGCTGTCGCAGCACTTTGTGTGCAGTATGAGGCAGATTTCCGTCCCAACATGAGTATAGTTGTAAAAGCGCTTCAGCCACTGCTCAATCCAAGGCCAGCAGCTCCTGCACCTGAAGCTCAGAGTTGATGATCAGGCACGGTGCAGTCGAGCTCAATTTCAGGTTGTGTTCAGCAAAGTTTTAGATTAATATGACGGAATATTGTAGGGGCAGTGTCTGGAGAACACGGCTCAAATTTTTAAGCAGCTATTTATTTGCAGAGTTCCAGCTTTTGTTCATGGGTTAGATTTTTTTCTATATTCTTTTAAATAGCTATT
Organism: Chamaecyparis obtusa; assembly: GCA_027943335.1. Classification (NCBI taxonomy): domain Eukaryota; kingdom Viridiplantae; phylum Streptophyta; class Pinopsida; order Cupressales; family Cupressaceae; genus Chamaecyparis; species Chamaecyparis obtusa. The sequence goes on from BSBK01006628.1 coordinate 848,713, forward strand.
CTTTGGCCCCTTGTGAAGAATTGTTTATATGTACTGAAAACTTGATGCTTGAGTCAGTTCCAAGCAACATATAGTTTGTCTGCTATATTTCCTAGAGTCCTTGTGCTTCTTTATGGGTGCTGGGATTACTTTTTTGATCCTGGTTTAGTTTTCGTTTGTAGTCTTATTTTATAAGATATTTTTCCTCTTTTCTTTACCTGTATAGGTCATGTATATGGATCTAGACATCTTGTTTGAGATTAGGGACTCTGCAATTATTATCATTGTGATTTTGTGTCAGGCATAACAGGAAGGGTAAATTATTCGTAGGCATCAGAGGTTCTTTTGGGAGAAGTTAAAAGTATTGAATATTGCTTTTATGGCCCTTACAAGGTAAACTATCAGTCCTTAATACACCTCTGTTTGCTTCTTTTGGAAGGAGTATGCATTGAATATTATCTTTTATGTTTTCAAATGCCTGTTCCGCTGTCTTAAATGAAGTTTCAACAACATATTGAGTGTGATCTGCGATCCTGTAATTACTTACGAAGGAGAGATTTGATACTTTCCTGCAAATTTTATTTTATTTTCCTCATCTGTATGACTTAAAAAGTTGAAGTCATTGAAGCTATTTGCTATTATTCCAACATGCATCTTCCTTGCTCTTTGCTTTCTTTTGCTGAAAGCTTAGTATATTCTTATCAGTGCCCTTATGTCTGCTGCTGCTGAATATTCCAATAATATGTCATGATTTTCAAGCAATTTTGCTATTTGCCTTGGGAATGGTAATGAATTTTGAGATGAAGCTCACATCACAATGTAAGTTGTCTCTCGACGTACAAAATGATTGAAAGATAAATTGGTTTTGTTTTATTAAACATCAGTCCACTATTGTTTCTCTGTGTACTTGGTATTAATTATTTATACTTTTATGCATTTTAATGTATAAGGCGATTGAAAGATAAATTGATGTTTTGTAAATATCATTCCTATATTGTCTTTATGGCTATTAATTATACTTCTCATATTTTTGCTAGCTACTTAAGTATCTAAAAAAAAAAATTTCAAGCACTTTCACTTTTTATGAAATTCTATAAATTGATTTATTTTCAGATTGGCGAATTTTTTACATCATTCATTATTGTGCTTAGAACTTGCTTAGAACTCATTGCCTAGAATCAAGAAATGCGTTAAGAACCTATAGTCGAACAAAGTCTTATGATGATCAGTGGTAAGAGACAAATAATAAGCATCTGACCACAGATTTAATGGTTATGTACTAGTTTTCCTTCAATGCACAAGATGAAATGCTAGCCTGCAAGCTGCAAATGTGAATGCAATTGCATTGTTAGCAAGAACAGAGGGACACAAATCATTCTAAGCCCAATAATTCTTATGTATTCTGTTTATAATCTAGTGACTGGAATAGTCGAATAACGAGAGCATGTGTGGTATAAAATATAACTATATGGTACCATAACTAGATTTCAACATACATATTTTGGCTTGTGCTCCACACTTCACCTACAACCTATGATACCAGGATTGAGAAACAAAAATCTAATGGCAGCAACGTAGCAAAAAAACAAGATATCTAGAGGTTGCATATAAGAAACAGATATTTAAAATTCCATTATTAAATTTTATCCTGCATAAAGAACACATGTAAATTAAAGTTTGTGAAATACAAAACATAATAAAAATCAAGACCAAGTATATTATATATTGCTTTTAAATGATTTAAAATGATTTTCAGTTCAAGAATAAAAATACAATTACCATAAATGTTTGCAATTAATTATATTTATATATAATAGTGAAAGATATCATCAAAAGTTTGTTGTTGAAGGATTTCTTCTGCTTGTTTCATTTTTTCTCTATTTCAATTGTAAGTAAACTTTCCTCCATATTTTCTTTATGCATTTCTCTTGGCAACTCATTACTTCATCCTTTGAGCCACGATAGTGTCACATCCTAGAAGACCTTGATTTATAATTGGTGGAAGCTCAAGATGAAACACGAAGATTTGAATGTACGTACACAAGGATCTTGTGTCTTTTTGGTATTTTACATGTTTATCTAAAATAGAAGTAAATAATATTAGTATTTTAAAATTAATTAATATTAAAATAAATTATTAATCAATTTTCATATGACTAAATATGCAAAAATTTACCTATATTAACATATGAATAGTAGTATTTGTTAGTAGTGGTATTTTTGTTCGAGAATTATCCTAAAATACTTCGGGCTGAAAATTTGACCAATCAAATGGAACATCGTTATGGGCAAAATTAGCTTTTCCATTAATATATTTTGATATGTCCTTGATTTTAGTGCAGTCCTCTTTATTTGGATATACACTATCCATATAAAGAAACATCATTATCCAACCATGTTCTTTGGTGAAATCATTTTGGATTAAGCAGAAATCCAATAATGAAGAGGATTGTGAAATATCTTCTATCTTTTTGAACTTGTAGTGTAGTAAATTGTAACCCTTTATAGTTTTACACTCTATTTGGGCCTTGCTTTAGTGTGCCTTCTCCTAGGTCATTTCAAGTCAATTTGACCTTTATATTATCCTATTACGATCATAGACTAAGATTAAGACTGGATCCCATGTCCTAGGCCCAGATACTTAGACACTACTCTTTCTAGTCCCTTTTTGAGTAAAAGGGGCCCAAATTCAAATATGTGTGTATTGGTTCCCGACATTTGCGATCATTCTTGATATTTTCATTTGACTATTAGAAGTTGGCTTAAGTTTGTAAATACCTCGAGAACCTTATATAAGATGACCATTTATCATTCATAAGGACAAGTTATGATTCAAGAGAATATTCATAATTCATTCAAGAGCATATTTGAGTACAAGGAGTGGCAAGCTACAGTAAGCTATCTTTAAGTATGATTTCATGATTTATCATGCAATTGCATGAACACTCTGAGGACTTTCTAAAGAGTGGTGTGTCACCACCATTATCAATTCAAAGGTGTAATCTTGTCAATTCAACATTTCAATTATGATTTAGCCTTTGTCCTTCTACAGATAAACTCTCTTTTTAACCATCATTCTTGTTGAGGTAGAAACACCAACATGAGATTTGACTTAGATAAACCCCTATATAATATAACCATTTTCCTCATCTTTTGTGTGTGCATCTTCAAAGCTAACAACCAAGGAGGCTACAAGAGTGCGAAGTAGAATAATACAGATAGTCCTAGATTTTGAATGGCCAAAAACTCTTAAACTATGTTGAATTGCTCCATGGTGTAACACTTTTTGATTGAGATTCTGGGAAACATGCTTACAAGACCTCATGATTGCGTTTCTAAACCTTTTTGTTACTATAAACACCCTTAGGATTAGGGCACCTAGTACACTAATCCAACACTTTTGGCTCTAGATTGTAGCTACTAGTTCCTCTTAGTATCCCATTTTCAATTATGAACTTTTGTGTTGATTTGTAATTCTACATTGTAGTGTTTATGCTAAAAGCTAACAATTTTTTCTCATTTAACCTAGTTCATTGATACACTTCACAATCTCAATTCATTGCAACAAAGGAACACATATTCAAGTGCTCAACTCTCCTATTAGGACTATATTTGAGCCTATTAATGTTCCAACGATATGCTAAGGACATTAGAGATCTCACTTTGCTTTCCTAGGCTAGGACATCATTTCCTACATATCAAAACTATATTCTCAAATAATATCTAATCTTTGTGTAACGTCGTAACTTGTACCCGTGCAATCTTGTGTCACATAGTCCTCTGCTTTAGCCAAAATGACTACAATGTTGACTCTACATTCTTTGTCAACCTACCTTGTCAGTTGTGACCTTGTTTTCCTGATTGTTTGACTTAGAACATTCATGGCCGCATGCATGTTGCTAAGACATGCGCACATCGTGTGTTCTCGTGAATCTTTACTATCAAGTTCATCATTGAAGCGTTACACTGTTTGATTCATGGTAGTGTAATGCCCCTATGGGCTTCCACCAACATTGAGGTGATGCCTTGCCCTTTGTATCTCTCTGTTTTGAATTCATTTTCACAACAACATACTACGATTCACTCTCTCAAGCTCTCACACTCACATTTACAATTTATTCCACTTTTCCCATCTCCATTATTACCCATAGCGAAACTCTACTAACTTGGGAGGTTGATACTCTTTCTTACCCCAAAAATCTTTGCATTTTGATGTTGAAGGTGAGTGTCCTCTTCTTGAGTTATTATATTTGCATTGTTCAAAAATATATCTATTATATTATCAATATTATTTTTCTTTCTTGTTGTTCCATATTATTTACTTTGATTAATATCTTTCTAGTTGTCTGTGAAGGTGGAAACACCAAAATGAGGGTTTGACTGAGGCAAACCTCTTATCACAACCACCTCAACATTTTTTCCTTGTCTATATGTCTGTAGGTACAACGAAGGAAAGCTCGTACGTGTTGGAGGCTTCACTCATCAGACCCTTGTATTTCTATCTTTGCCTTCATCTTTTCACTTGCTCTATTATTACTTTGCATTCATGTTTTCATTCTAGTTAAATAGTATTTAGTAGATAGAACACTACCATATTATTTGATGTCTTTCTGGTATGGATTTCTATACTCTGTTCATACAAGACGTTTTTGCATTGTGTTGTCATCAACAACCCACATGTGCGTCTTGGACATAGAGAATGGGGTTTTCCAAAGAACCCTTACAAGTAGTGTATATGTCTTATGTTGTTTAAATAAATTTGTTAATTAGTTAACATTAGTTGTATGCATGTTACCCTTCTAGAGAGAGAACTTTGAGACCATAGTGCCTCGAAGGTAGCTTCAAGTGGAGAGTAGAATATCGAATCCTCGAGGGGTATGACCACCCTTCGCAGTGTTTGATTTTCCTTTTATGCTCTTGATCAAATGATGGTGCTCCAATAGTAAATATATCTTGTAGTGCCTCCCTCATTTGAACTAGCTTCTCAAACACATATCTCCTGCACGGTTTATCATTATTAAGAAGATAAAGGACTTTGGGAATAGGCCAAGAAGGTGTCAAAAGATCTCATGCATGTTGCTAGAGTAACACTGATCCATTACTAATTATGAGATCAAAAATTTCATCACATGTTTGGTTGTTTTCTACTTGGCCTATCTCTCCAACTTTCCCTTTCACTGGACATAGCCATTTTCCTTAATGATTATTTGAACTTCATAATTTTGATTAACCATAATAAAATTGGTAGCAAATTGTATTTTTGTACATCTATGTAGTTGCAAAGAAGCATAATTATTATAATATAACATGTGATATAGCATGACTTACAATAAAAAAAAATATTTTTTTATGTGCAACTATCTCACTAATCCAAGGAAGTTTATTATGTGAATATCCAAGAAGCAAGTTCGTGTGATGAACTACACATGGTGTCCAAAAAATGTTTGGATATTCATCTTTGATCCTCCCACCACAACATTGCTTGAAGCATTTTTTTTATTGATTATAAGTATTTATTAATTCAAAAAAAGCTGATTACAAAGCCACTAGATTTGGCAGATTATACTTTCCCACCCCCCAAAACCCATTGGATTTAAACAACCATTTCAAGATACAACTCAAAATCCACCCTGACAAGCATATAGTGCTATAGAAAAGCAACACAAAAAGCAAACAACACAACCCAAAGACCATTAAGCCATACTAACAAAAATGGGCATGTTGAGTAACAAGAACCAAACACCAAACATCAAAGAAACCAACCCGCCGCCTCCTCCCTTGAAAAGTTTGGAAAGTCTGGAGCAGACGAGCCATCACGAGCTTCCTATATTTCACCCATATCACCACTCACACTGTCACCCTCCCAAACACCACCACGAACCAATAGTTTGGAGGGAATTTTCCGTTGAGTAACAGGGTTGTCGTCCTTCCCTAGAGGGGTTGTCAACTTCACTGGGGTTTATTTCATCTTTCTCCTCTCGGCATCCAAAACCAGCCACTCATTTTCCATTGTTTGCAAAAAATCTAAAACAGCCTGTCACCCCTTTCGAACATCCTTCATTTGCACCGCCATTGGACGAGAGGAAGTCTAAATGACTAGGGGTTGCAATTCCCCATCACCACCACCAATGAGCCGCCAAGGACCTTAGTTCATGTGCAGGCCCACACCTACATCCCCCCTTCCTACAATCTTTGCAAGCCCACCATCCCATTTGGTTTCCAAGCACACACAGGTCACCCACAACACCTCTTCTCTCAACGATCCAGCCATCAAAGCTAGAGCCAGGAACAACAAGGAGATATCCAAGTTGGTCCTAGGTCACAGATCAAAGTTGAGAAACTCATCTCCCATCATCAAACACACGGCCTCCTAGGACTTCACATGATCGAATTTGAACACATTCCTCAACTACTGCACAGAGATCGCCACCCTAAAACCTGACAACTGATCAGGTGACTCCAAAGAGAAATTCACCTCCATGAATAACCAAAACTCAAGCTCCAACAAACCCCAAATCTAGAAAAAAAAAATGACGAGAATACAACTCCTCTAAGCCCCACTTTCAGCCTTTAGAGGCAAATCAATCCCCATCACCATTCATGATGTCAAGACATCACATCGTCTGACGCCTTATTAAATGTGAATTAGAGAAAATCTTGCCTCATACATCTAGCACACTACCACCTCATCCTTATATGTCCTCAACTCCTACAAAGGCCAGTATAAAAAGTACTATCTTCGCCTCCAAATTCACATACCACCCAACATCATAACCCTATGATGTCTAAGTAATGATTTTACAAATCATGTCCCTCTATTGCAACATCTATGGCCCCCCGAAACCTAAGGTACTCAAAAATTTCAAATTTGTCCCCCAATGACCCATTCACCCCTACATTAGATAGTTTGTTTGCAATTGTGTTGGCCTTTCGAAGAACATGGGAAACCCAAAAGTTGACAAATTCCCCTAGAAGAGCTTGAATCCTCTAAATATTGTTATTGAGATACCATGTATCCATCTCCCCTTTCACAATACCATTCACAACAAGTTGTGAATCTCCTTCTAGATGAAGCCTTTGAACTCCCAATTTTTTTGCCATCAGGATAGCCTCAATCGTTGCCAAACACTCTGATTTGTTATTAGTACCATCTGCCAACCTTTTGGCACCTAGAGAAAGGATACTCTCCTTCTCATCACAAGCCACAAAACCGGACCCCAAAGGTCCAGGGTTGCCCTTAGAGGCGTCATCAAAATTAATCTTAAGCCACCCCTTCTCATGTGGATACCACCTTAATCTATCCACTCTAGTCTGTGGAGGTTTAGCCCTCTAAGGCCCATTAACAGGTCATTGCTTGAAGCATTATTAGTTATTATTTACACAACATTATTTCTCCCTATCAAATATGATGCATCTTTCACATGACCTAGAGTATCACGCGATTTGATAAACATTGTGCACTTAGATGAATAAACAAGAATATTAATTAGTGGCCTATCTGCAATGTTAATTTTCAACCATCTGAAATTATAAAAAATTGATATATAACCATCTTGAATGTCTTGTAGTTGTTCCTCAATTAGTATCATTGCATCATCTAAAACAATAGCGTGAAGTTTTTTATAACTTGGAGACACATATCATTTAGCTGTATTGTTGATCATCCTTTAGCCTCTTTCCATAAAGGAGACTAAGCGATGTTGAATGATATTCCACAAGAGAAGAGAAGTCTCCCTACAACATCGGCTGCACTCTTTTTATTAGTAGCATCAAATGTTTTCACAATTTGAGATTCATAAATAGAGGTAAAAGAAACACTTGAGAAGGCTAGCCTCCCTAGTTGAGAAAATTTTGAGTGTCCCAAGATAGATTTTAGAAACTACACAAAAGTAAACTCTTATATCAAATCAAATCTTTCTCCTTTTGGAATTAGACTACAAACAACTATTTTTTTTCCCCCTTTCCAACCCCCAATAACTCATGTAGTCGAACTAGCCTCTCTTTTTTTTTGCAATGTGGGCAATTCTATTGCTTACTTCTCTTCCACAAACTCGACTCAAATTTCTTATTTGCTTTGTTATATTATATGAGGTTTGTGGATTGAATTCTTTGTAATTATAATATAAAAGAATTTGAAGAAGCAACACTTAGATGTTGTTTATAAGTATATACATTTTCAAAATAAAAATATAATAGATATTTTTCAAAATTTTAAAATAATTTTTTTTCTACTAAAAGAATGTATTTGTGTAAAAAATCGATTCATATTCTTTTTTTTATAGTAATAAAAATAATGATTGATAAACTTATGGATGGAAGAAATAAATATTACATGATTTTAACTCTCTTTAAAAAAAATTGTCTAGTAAATTATAATCTTCCTTTCAATCTTTTTATAATAAAATTAAATATGGTGTGTGTGCATGTGTGTGTTGTTATATTTAAAATAAACAGAAGATTGAATCAATTGTAAAGAGTGTGAGATGTGTGTGAGATGTGGAAGATGTGAATTTTAGGAAGTAGTGTATGGTGGAATTTGTGAGGTTGAATTGATAATGATCACTTGAGACATCATTTCTAAAGCATCTACATTCTAAGGAGAATGTCGGAAGCAGTTTGTTGAAGGCTTATATCATTAAACTTCATTCATGTATCTTGTGTTGAGAAAGTGAGTATCTTCTTCACGTCATTTTGTATCTTGCCTTGGAGAAGTGATCTTGAGTTTGCAAGTCCTTTCTATATTGCCATAAAGAAGTGATCTTGAGTTTGCAAGTCCTTTTTATATTTCCCTATGACAGTGAGTTTTAGTTGCAAGTCTAATAGTGAGCCCTTGTCATAATTTTCATATATTGTGAGATATCCTCATCGTGGTTTTTCCCTCTTGGGTTTTCCACGTAAATTTGATGCTCTCTTTTGCATTTGTGTTGATTGTTTTATCAATCATTGATGTAGATTAAAGTTACGTGTTTTGGAATTAAAGTAAAAAAATTAAGATTGTTAAAGACTAATTCACCCCTCTCCCCCCTCTCTTAGTCTCTAGGTGTGTTCAACATAGTCAATGTTTATAAATTGATTCATGTACTTTACATTTTGTTGGTGTTTCCAACTAATTGCTTGATTATATCTATAAAGTTCTTATCTTTAGTCCTCGAGGCTCTCATATCAATGGCCAATGAAAAAGAGACAAAACTTGGTTCTCCTCTGCACTTTAAGCTCTACTAAACCTGGTGGGTAGCCCTTATTACAATATCTACAAGATTGGCCCTTATACACTAAGTTATTGACTAAAGAAGATATGTTCTCACAACATTATTAAGGTTTGAATGATTTTACCCTTAGCTATATTCTTAACAACTTATCTATTTCAGCACTTTAAGAACATGGAATAACTTGAACATGTTCACATAAACTAAAAATGTTATTTTTGTACTTAAGGCTTTTGAGAATCTAGGTTTAGGACCAAGAAATATTCTCATATCAGTGCCTATCCAAGGCAACATAGTCAATCTTTTGTATGCAACTTCCTTCTGAAATAAACTTCTTACTAAGAGGATCGATAAAGATATCACTACCTTACAATGATATGTACAAGTAAGGCATAATCTAAAACTCTACTTAAGGATCCCTTAACACAATACATATCACCCCATATCTCACTTAAAGCATATTTAATCCATTACTTGAACAGAAGCAATAAACAAGATACACCATATAGAAAATGTATACTAATAAGCTTAGAAACCCTTGATTTCTTCGCTTAAAAGGAAAATATACTCATTCACAGAGATAATTGTTAAGAACACACAAATAAAGTGATTTTATTTTGGCTCAATCTAAATGGAAAATTGTCACCAAGTGCTCAACTTGGTCCACTTGTATTGGCAAAAAATGTTGCACTGCTTCAAAATTTCCAAAACTAGGTCATCTGTTGAGTTGGATTTGATATGATGGACTTATGACCAAATTGAAATGCAAATATGCCTAGTCACCACACTTTTCTTCTGATGCCACACATGTTTGTTCATTTGTCCATTGGAACTCCTAAATTTCAATAATTTTATCATTATGACTAGCATATTTGCATCCAAAATTGCCCTTTATTTCTTACCAAAAACATCACAAAGAATACCCATGACATACATCTCATCTAATGTTTAATTTAGTAATTCTATTTTCAATTTATTATCCATGCAAACAGAGGACACCGCCTTAGAACTCACATTATTGAATTTTACCTTCCATTACTCATCAGTTTTTCCTTATCCCTTCTCATCTTTGATGTTAGGCATCACCTTTTTCTCCATTGAGTTACTTGGCTTTAGATTTCCCTTCAATTGTTTATTAATCTTGAGGATGTAGGCCACTATGGCTTCTAAGATCTCTATCATCATCTCACTGACATCCTTCAACTCTGTAGGCTTCTCATGATCAAATTTGACACTTTGATAAATTTACTTGATTGTACCAATCATTGGCATCCACCTATTTTTGTTTATCTCCTTTAGAATATTGGTCATGTTTGGCTAATGCAAAATGCAAATCTGTATAGGATTCATAGGTTCAATCCATCTTTTCCATCTATTCTAGTTGACCTATGGTCAACCAAGTCTATGACCATTCTTCTTATAATTTGTTTCTTATCTTATTTTATTTCTTGTACCATCTCCTCCAACTCTTTGATCACATAGAGTAGAGCCTCTTTATTTGATGTGAACAGTTTAAAATAACTTTAAGGGCTTGCAATTATGGGCACATGAGTACTAGATGATGCTAACTCCTTTTCTGTATACTTCATGATTTTAACCAGAGCCTGCATATACTTTTGTTGCAATTCATTATTGATCATTTTATAAAATTTCATTGTTACTTCGCTAAAAAATTTAGAATTCACAAGAGGGATGTTTCTTGAGGGGCACAAGTCTCTGATGCTCTCTTTACTATGACATCACTTATAACCTCCTTAATACTCTCTACAACATGTTGTAAGTATTAAGATCTAAGGCCCAAATTTCTAGAATCTCAAAACTAGGGCTAAACTATGATCCAAAAAGTGCTTGTTCAACTTGTTCTTCAGTAGTATAGACATGTTTATTATATCTCTTTATTGTATCAAAGGCCAAGGTAGTTGTTATGACCCAAGTAGGCAACAATAGCATTACACCATCTATATGTCTTGTTTAGGAGTAATGTTATCTAGTTTGAAATCAAAATATGGAAAAACATGTTTTGCTACTTTGTGTCAATGGGATTCAACTTTATATCTCTTCTACCACCTTCCTTTGATATTTATCTCATCTAATTCTAACCACATAATCCCTAAACTCTTTGAACTTCACAAAATCATCATCAAACAAACATCTTCAACAAGTCAAAGACCTAATGCTAGTAGTTTTGATGAGATCGTGAAATGGAGCGACTAGATATGGACAACAGTACTAGCTGCCAACTGTGCACTCTTGTCCTTTGGCAAAAAGATCATATTTTTTTGTCATCTTTTGTGTCTTCTACCGACTTCTAAAAGGGGTTCAAATCAAATTGTCCTTGTCTTCTTGTGATAAACCATCATAGGGATTTATTTAGAATGTAGTTATCTAAACTGCTCCAAGGGAGTTCATATTGAGGAATTTGTATGTTTTTTTAGTATGCTAAATATTTGTGTTTTCCTTTTTGTATGATTTGGGTCCTGGGACAGATTCCATAAGAGATCACCTCTGCAATTGTGTTGTTGTTCAAGCCTATATGACCTTGGGATGAAACCCTCAAGAGTTATCCTTAGTTGTGTGTAACTATTTGAACTCTATATTGAGTTCTATGTAATTTATGAAAGCTTAAATTACTATTGCAAAGGAATTATATATTATTTTCAATAACAAATATATTCCTAAATTTGTAGTCACTAAGTAAAACTTGTTATTTGATGCTCTGAAATTGTGCAATTTTTATTGACTATTTATTTTTCCCGAGTCAATATTGTGTTATCAATCTTTTATTTTTAGGTTTAAATAGTTCTAAAAAACAACGTTTAGATCATATAAACCTTAAGGTATTTAAACTGGTATCAGAGCTTCATACCTGCTAGTTGTGGGTTTGTTTTATGATTTAGAGGGAACAATGGTATCATCAAAGAGAAAAATAAGAGTCTCATCATGGGGGATGATGATGAAGAAGCAAGGGCCTTCTTTAAATGTTTTGAAGCCCTACAAGTTGGTTTAGTGGAAACATTAAAAGAAGTCACCCAATTGTTGAGAGGGCTTAAGTAGAACCAAGATGATAGAAAGTTTTTTAATGAGAGTGGTGAAGGGAGCGCTACTAATAGAGGAAAGTCTCACAATCAGGGTGATGGAAGAAATGTCAATGGAGTAAGATATGTCCATGGTGGTGAGAATAATTCATCCAAAATGTTTAGGGATTTTTTTTGTCAAACAAAGAAGTTAGGATGGACCAACCATATTAGACTAATGAAATGGACCTCCTTTTAATGGAATATAATATATTAAGGAAGGAAGTTAAGAATAACATGTCTTACACTGAGTACTGTGGAATGAAATCTCAAAGTGTACATAGGAGGGAGTACAATGAAAGAAAAGGCATTCAACATCACTTGGGTAAGATAACTTTACCTAATTTTGATGGAACAAGTAGCACCACAGTAAAATCATGGTTACAAAAGCTAGATACTTATTACTCGTTAAACCCAATGACAGAAGAAGAATCCATCAAGTTCGCTACCTTACACTTCAAATAAGTAGCTCACGAGTGGTGGTGTCACAAACTTGTAATCAAATACATGACTCAATATCCACCATAGAAGATTTTAGTCAGAGGTTGGTTGAAAGATTCAATAGGATCAACCCTGAAGTTCATTTTCATAACTTATCCCTATTAAAGCAAGAAGGTAGAGTAGAAGATTATGTATCAAATTTTTAGAAAGTTGCAGTAATGGTGCCTGATGTGCTAGATAGGTGGCTAATAGTATTATTTGCAAAAGGATTAGTTGAGCCATAAAAGGGTTACTTAAAGCCTTAAATATGACAGTTTGTTTCCAAACCACATCAAAATAGCCCTCAACTTAGAGGATTTAATGATCAAGGATACTTTTAGTAATAAGAAAACAACCTCACTCATACAATTCAAGAAAAAATTTCATAAAAATTCAATACCTCCTAGGATGCCTCTAACAAGGCCCAACCAAACTGAAGTCAATAGAAATGAGTTGAGATGGAAGAAGCTATGCTTTACATGCAAAGAACCTTGGCAACCAGGACATCTATGCTTAGGTAAAGGGAAAATACATTATATTGAGGTAATCTTCGATGATGAAACAAAAAGTGAAGGAGCTAATGTCAAAGATGAAATACATAAAATCAAGGGGCCTAGAGGTGGTACACTTGTAGCTCTTACTAGAGATTCATATTATATTACATTTTGTGTAAAAGACATTTTGAAGGGATGTCAAGTTATCATCCTCATTTATTGTGGAGCCAACTATAATTATGTAAATGAGGAAGTAATGAGTAGGCTTAATTTGAACACAACTCCGAATAAAGGGTTTGGAGTAAAGGTAGCCTATGGAACTACTCTTTCTTGTACTCATAAGGTTCCCCAAATGGACTTTTCTATGGGGGAATATGAATTTAAGGGGAAAAAAAATATGTAATTGACATGGATATAGAAGTAGTTCTAGGTTGTTAATGGCTACATATGATTGATAAATATGAGATTAGTCAACAAAAGTTGGAGATGACTTTCCTCTATAATGATAAAAAGGTATTTTTGCATGGAATCTTCAATAAAAACAATGGATATGTCAGCCAAAAGGATGAAGCAAGTGTTCCATAAGAAATAGGTAGGTTGGACAACAAAATGCCTTATTACGAATACAAATAATTCTAAGAAAGAAGGTGCTAACAACAAGCATATTCAAATTATTTTGGATAAACATAATAAAATCTTCAAAGGCATGCCCCCTAGGTTACCACCAATTAGGGGTTTCAAGCACATAATTGAACTTGAAAAGGGGGGAAAACTAGTGATTATCACTCCATATCGCCATTTGAAGGTTTACAAGGAATAAATTAAAAAGGCAATCAAAGAGTTACTCAACATGGGGCATATAAGGCCTAGTTCTATCACTTTTGCATCTTCTATAATACTGGTCAAGAAGAGATAGAACCATGAGAATTTTCATTGACTATCAAGATCTCAATAAGAAGAGTATAAAGAATCGTTACCCAATACCACACATTGATGAATTGATTGATGAATTAAATTGAGCTAGCTTCTTCTCCAAAATTTGATTTTCATTCAGGATACCATTAGATCTAGGTTTAGGATAAAGATGTACACAAGACAACATTTTGATGTCACTATGGGCACTATGAATTCTTGGTAATGCCATTTGGTTTAACAAATGCTCCAACAACTTTTCAATCATGTATGAACTAGGAATTTATTCAGCAATTAAAAAAGTTTGTTGTTGTCTTTTTTATGACATCTTGGATTATGGAAAATCTTGGGAGGATCATTTAAAACACTTAGATGAGGTGTTGAAAATCTTAGAGAAGCATTCCTTTTATGCCAAAGAATCCAAGTGTGAGTTTGGGTTGAAATATTATATTTAGGCTTCAAAATCAACTAACGTGGTGTAAGTGTTGATGAGGATAAGATCAAAGTCATTCAAGAATGGCCTAGACCCAAAAACTTGACGCAATTGAGGGGATTTGTTGCACTATGTAGCTACCATCAGAGGTTATTTAGTGGTTTTTCATAGTTGGTATCCCCCTTAACAAATCTAACCATGAAAGGAGCGTTTATATGGACAACATTAGCCCGACAACCTTTTGATAAGCTTATGGAGTTAATGAGTTCGTGTCATGTCTTAGAAATTCCATATTTTTTACTCCTTTTTGTTTTAGAATGTGATGCATTTAGAAAGGGGATAGGGGCTTTTCTGATGCAAAATAAACACCCTATAGAATTTGAGAGTGGGAATTTTAAGGAGACTTAACATAAATTGTCTATTTATGATACGGAAATGCATGCATTGACCAAATTCAAACAGTATTTAGTTTGCAACAAGTTTGTGGTAAAAACTAATCATAATAGCTTAAAGTATTTCCTTGAACAACAAGAATTGAATGATAGACGAAAAAGGTGGATCAAGAAAATTCAAGCTTATAGTTTTGATATTGAGCATGTAAAAGGAAACATAAATATAGCAATGGATGCTTTATCTCAAAAACATAATTTGAATTCTATTTTTGATATAACTACTAATTAGAGAGAATTTATTACAGTTGAATATATCTTACACTTGAATCTAAAATGAAGGGAAAAATCTTGAACACATGCCATGACACTCCATTGGTTGGCAACCCATGATTCTACAAAACATATAAATAGGAATGAGAGCATTTATCATGGAAAGGATTAAAGAAGGATGTAATATAGCATGTAAGGGAATGTAAGGAATGTTAACAGAATAAATTTGAGCATATTTTTCTAGCAGGGTTATTGTAGCCTCTACCTATCCATAACAAAAAAAATTGGAAAGCATATATATATGGATTTATTATTGGTTTTCCAAAGGCCCAAGGCAAGGATTGTTTGTATGTGGTGGTTGATAGACTTACCAAGTATGCATAGTTATATGTTATATCATTAGACTCTTAAGGCATCTCAAGTGGTTGATCTTTTCTTCAAGGAAGTCTTTAGGCTACATGGGTTGCTAAAAACAATTGTGAGTGATTGGGGCGGTAAAATTTCTCAATCTATTTTGGCAAGAGTTATTTCATTTGACAAGTATAGAATTGACACCCAATACCAGTTATCATCTACAAACAGATGGACAAATAGAGATAGTGAACAAGTGGATTGAAGGTTATCTCTGAAACTAAATAACAGATCAAAAAACATCTTGGGTCAGATGTCTACATCTTGGGGAATACTACTACAATATAATTTATCATATGCTGATTAGGATGTCCCCCTTTAAATTTGTACATTAATAAAAGGGACGCAATCAATAAATGGGGTAGATTACTTCCCCTTTTCATTAATTGCACATTTCAGAGGGAAGATGCCCCACTAGGTTCAAGAGGAGACTCAAATTCTAAGTGGGACAATGATCCTTTGCTAAAATATGTGATTGATGAAATGGAAATAATGTAATAATGCAATTAAGTTGATTTGATTAGACAAGTTACTAAAAACTAGAAATAATATATTGATACAGATAGTTAGTGAGCTAAAAAGTACAAAAATGAAAACCAAAGCATAGATCTAATCTGTAGAATAAATTTGAGCTAAAAATGCAGGGTTCAAGATAAAACTCATTATGTACCTGGGGCAAAATGATGCCAATAGCATTCTGTAGCTAGCAGTTTTGACTGAATTTTTATGGGATTCTCTGATTGTGTCTAACCTTTCTGATTCCCATCTAGTGGCTCTGTAACTTGTTCCTACACATAGAAAAATGAGAGAAAAGATTGTCTAAAGGGGTTTGCCTTGGTTAAACCCCTATTTAGGAATCAACCTTGAAAATGGAAAGAAATTGCATAAAGAAAAGCATGTAAAAGGGTTAAAAATAGAATCACCTTGCATAAATCCTTATGGGAAAATGTAGAAATTGTTCATACCCATGAAGATGCTTGAATGTGCTTGAAATCCAAAGAGTTGACCTTGTAATGTGATGTAGAATCAAGGATGCCCTAGAAAATGCATAGATCTATGAATGTCACTCCTAGATCTTGAATGTTGATATGCTTGAAAATCTATTGCAATGAAAGAGAGAGAAGGAGAATGGAAGAAGGATCTTCTTTCTTGATTGAGAATTCCTCTACTTGCCCATCATGGGAAAGAAACTTGCTTCAATATGAGATTATTTTCCTTCGACTTGAATGATATTAAAGAAATGGAGACTTGGAGATCTTCATTATTGGATGCTTATCTTCAAATCTTGAATCTAAATGCTCAATTATTCTTGATTTCTTTAAAATATTGATATATTGATTGTAAATTTCTTGAGTATGGTTATGATATGCAAAATAAGGAGAGATAAAGTATTTTTATACTTACTCCTTTCAAGATTCAAAAATAATCCAGGTCGACCACAAAATCAAAACTCCTGCTACTACCCTGATATCGGGCCCTAGGCCAAATTTGGGCCTCAATCTATAGGGATGGGATGCTATTGGCATTCTACACCCTAGAAAGTGGGCCAAAATTTGGAGGGAATTTCAAGATAGGTGAAAGGAAGCAGTTGAGAAATGGATAGGTTTCTAGGATCAAGCATAATGCGCATTTGAACCTTGAAATCGTCAAGATGGAGTCTAATAGATCCTAATAAAGCATCCAATCATGGGTGTTATCTTTTTAGAATAGTACATTTATCTCCCACTTCAGCGAGAGTATGAGACAAGATCATGCTCATAGTAAGTAGATCAATGCATAAGAACAATCTTATCAAGGTCATGGAGACAAAGAAACATCAGGCCCCCAAGTGACTTAGGTCCTCGTCAAATCCAAAACTAAGATAAAAGAGGTGTCACTCAAAAAATAGGGAAGAAAGAGGGAGAGGAAGAAAGAGGCGTGACCACTAGCCTAGTAAGGTATTGTCTTACTATGGATCACACAAAGAGAGTGTTGCAAAAGATGGCATTGATAGTCTAGCAAGTTGTGTTATGCTAGTCAATCCACCAAATAGGATCAATCCTTAAGGAAGGCATTGTCTCCATTAAGGGATCTGACAAAGGCAATCAAACCTAAGGAAAGCATTGTCTCCAAAGGAATCAAAGAAGGAAGATTAGTCCTTAAGGAAAGCATTGTCTCCATTAAGGGATCTAACAAGAGTGATTAGGCTAAAGGAGAGCATTGTCTACATTAAGGGATCTAATGAAAGGATGAATACAAGGAAATAATTGTCTCCTTATGAAAGAGAGATTGCATTGAATCATTGTGTGTGTGAAAAATATGAAACAAGGAACGGAGTGTATGCCCCCATGTTAAAGCGATTGAAAATGCCTTAATGGGAGCAATGGCTTTAACAAAGCATACATGCACCCACAAGAAACATGTCCACTATGAGATGCCCCAAAGAAAGGATATAACAAGGGAAATGAACACATGAAAAAGGTGAGCATGAAAGGGATCTGCTAACTCAAGGGTCAGTATGGTCAAATGATAATACACGAGATATTATATCAAAATGAAATGTCATAATTCCCTAAAGGTGGTAGAATAGAAAGAACCATGGAAGAATGTTGTGTAAGAGTTACAAAGAAGAATATTTTTGGGTTGGCATCACAAAGACCAAAAATAAATAGGTAGCTATCATTTTGTATCATCCCTAATCAGACAATATAAGGGCACATTTACGAACAGTGATGCATGCATGATATAACATGCAACATTATATAGAAGAAATGAGATACAAATAAAGTAATGTCATGACAGGTTGATTCCTTTATCACCTTGTGCTAAGGGAACAACAAGGATCATCTAAAAAATCTAAACAAAACATAAATAAAGCAACACATCATGGGGGAAGCACATTACAACAATTAGAAAAAAAAATCCACCGCATAAAAAGACTAGTCAAGCATATCGCCCCCCTCCCCCCTCCCCCCTCATCTCAATCTATAGTGTTTAGGGAAGGTGGAAAACATGCAAGAGGAGAAAAATCAAGCGTGGTAGATGGGACAATAGCTAGTTGCAAACAAGAACCATATTGTAAAGATGGGTCACTTTGTTCATCACTAGGACTAAGAGATATTTTTTGTGAAAACATAGCTGGTAAATCATCATTAACATCAATAAGCTCATACATATCATCAAAATCACTAGCATGAATATCATCGTTAGTTGTATTAGAAACATCAAAAGCATCATCATCAAGAGTATCTTCATCCAAATTAATTGTAATAGAATCCAAGATATGAATAGAATTATCATGTTTATTCAATTTCATCTTTTTCAAATTAACTTCCTCCTTTGGGCTATGCACGTGTTGATCAAAGGCAATCAAATCATCAGTAGGTGTTTTGGGTGAAGAGAGGTTTTAGGAAGTACATTGATGAGCTCTAACATGATGTTTATGGTAGTAATCACAAGCATAGTGATTACGCTTGATTTTCC
The DNA here is from genome assembly GCA_027943335.1 of Chamaecyparis obtusa. Taxonomy (NCBI): domain Eukaryota; kingdom Viridiplantae; phylum Streptophyta; class Pinopsida; order Cupressales; family Cupressaceae; genus Chamaecyparis; species Chamaecyparis obtusa. The sequence goes on from BSBK01006628.1 coordinate 867,826, forward strand.
TAGAAATTTGATTTGGTTCAGGACCAATCAACATCATGCCCTTTTCTTCTTTAGAAGGAAGAACAAAAGAAACCACACTAGGTTGAGAGATACTATTGGTTGGACATTTATAAGATATAGGAAGTGGAACAAAAGCATATATAGGAATTGTATGTGGTGTAGGGAGAATTCCAGGTCCATGACAAGGAGATGGAACATCCTTATGATTGCTAAGTACACAAACCTTTTGGATTTTAGATTTTTAATATGATCAAAAGAGATTATCTTTGTGGAATTGAGTTGGCTGAGGCATTGAAGTCCAAAATAAATCAAGATCAATAGACTCTTTAGGTGATCAAGGATAATAGATACTATGATTAACAATCATGATCTCTCCATTGTGAGGAAATTTGTAACACTTATGGATAGGAGAGGCTACAAATTTCATGAAAGTAAGCCATAGAAGACCAAGTTTGACTTGAAATTGGTCAGAATTTGGGATGAAAAAAAGGTGATATCTAACGTTTTACCACCAACTTCTACGGGAAATGTAATAGAACCATGGGTAGGATAAAGGAAACTATTACAATTTGGATCATAAAATCATATTTTTCATAGAAATCATGTTGTAGTTGTCTATCATAAATATGTTCTTTAGTTATCACATTCACCATGCAAGTAGGGTCAATAAGGATACCACGAGAATAGAAATCATTAACCTTTGCAACAATGTAAAGAGTATCATCAAGTTCTTTAATTTTCTCACTATGGTCAATGGTAATGCAAAGCTCAAGCTCAAGTTTGGGTTTAGGTTTGGATTGATCAATAAGTTTGACAACATTATTGGATTCAACACACTTATCATCATAGTCAACATGGGTAGAAGAAGAAGATAAAGACTATGTAGACCCAATATTATTGGTCGAATGAGAAGGCAAGGGATTGGTATAGATTTCCAAGTTTTTATTGGGAGGTGCTATAGATTTGTTTCCTTCAACACCCTCAACATATATAGTATTAGAATCAATGAGGTCTTGAATAACAAATTTCAAATGAAAACACTTTTCAATATCATGGATTGACAATGGTATGGACAAAAAGATTTGTGATCAAAAGGTTTGGATGTGTCAATTGGTTTAATAGGAGGAATAGATAAAAATTTAGCATTGTACCATCCTAAAAAGTTAGTACCCATGATTGGATGCTTTATTAGGACCTATTAGACCTATTTTGGTTATTTTGAGATCTGAATGTCTGTTATGCTTGATCTTGGCAAGTTGATTCATCTTTTCCCACACCTTTTCACTCTCCTTGAGCTCCATTTCAAATTTGAGCCCATCTCTCATGGGACATGTTGCCAATGGTGACATGTCCATGGATTTTGGGGCCTATATTTCACCCGAGGCCTGATGTCGGGTTTTCTCAAGGGATTTTCTTTTATGGTTGGCCTGGATCAATTTTGAATCTTGAAATGATGGGGTAAGTATAAAAAAACCCTATCTCTCCTCATTTTTTATATCAAAATCATACTCAAGAATTTGCAATCAAGCTATCACAATTTTCACGCATTTAAGATCAATTGAGCATTTGGGTTCAAGATTTGAAGGCAAGAACCCAAGATCAAGATCTCCAATTCTTCAATATCATTCAAATCAAAGAAAATATTATCCACTTGATGCAAGTTTCTCTCCCATGATGGCCAAGTAGGGGAATACTCAATCAAGCAAGATCCATCCTTCCATTCCACATTATCTCTCCTTCTTTGCAAGTCATTATCAAGCATACCTATATTCAAGATTTAGGAGTGGAATTCATATATCTATGCATTTGTGAGGGAATATTTGATTCTATATTACATTCCAAGGTCAACTCTTTCGATTTTAAGCACTTTCAAGCATCTTCATGGATATGAGTGATTTCTACATCCATTTATGAGGGTTTATGCAAGGTGAATCTATTATTTACCTTCCTATTTACAATCATTTATGTAATTTCATTTCATTTCATTTCTAAGTTTGATTATGTTATATTTCTTAGGCACTGAGAGGAGGGGGTGAAGTAGTGCAGACAAATTTAAAACTAATTCAACCACTGATATGATTAACCTTACTAATACCTTCCAAATAGTAAAGCATATAACTGAAGTAAACAAATAAAAGATAGCAACATCAGACATCCACAAAATCATTACACATGCCACAATGATTTTTGCATGTAAACCCTTAGTTAGAGGTAAAAACCATGTTGAGGATGACACCCACAAGCCTACTACTACAATAAATGAGTTTTCCCTGTTAGGAGCTTACAATTACCCTTTTTTGAGGGTTCACCCTGTTAGGAGTGATTAGTACCTTGTTAGAAGTACAATTAGATTTTTTAAGATCTACCTTGTTAGAGAATTTCAAAAATATATTAAGAGATTCACCGATTAAGGGATTTACAATAGGAACCTGTTAAAGTTCACCCGATTAAGGGATTTGCTTGTTGTAACTGCTAGGGAATAACAAGTTGAATGATCTAGATGTAGCACTAATTGCTTGATGGATCCAATCTATTTATTTCTCTCTATAACTTCTCACCAATTTGACTCTATCATATCTTTGATTGCAACCTTAATTGATTTCACAATCAACCATAACTTCCTTCACAAAATAACACAATGATAACAACACAACAACAACTTCAATATGAGCAGTACCACTTATATACATTTCTAGCACCGACTTAATGAGAATTAAATATTTTCCCTCCAAAGTGATAATCTCAATGCAAAATACAATTTCTTATGATCGCGTCAACTTACAATAAGATCTACACTATATTTCTCCAAAATAATCAAACACATTTTGACATTTTCATGTACCGCCATAAATCTTCCCAAAATAATATCCTCGAATCCATAATTAACTCCTCATCGATTCTATCACCATTGTTACACATCATCATAACACTAAGTATCATCACAATCACTATACCACTTATTGATCTAACATCTTTCAACTTACACTCAAGAACAATAAGTGCTCTTACTTGTCTGAATGAATGTGTCACCAATATGTCTATCACCGATCAAAAAAATGTGTTGTGGTTCAAACCACACTTTACTCTGACCATGTTGATATTGTATATATGACCACATCTCATAATCCTTTGACTGTCACGACTGCTACCATAGTGTTGACTTCTCTGTCTACCGATCTTCTAAACTTAACCATTTTCCTTCATAACTGATTACTTATCCTTCATTTATTGATTATGATCTATGACTAAACTGACTTAGTTGCCATCAATGACAACCAAACCAATTGTTTCCAATTATTGTAACATTTCCAACTCAACACAATGCCAACAAACTCCCCCTTTGACATTGATGGAAAATACTTTATGCATGTACTTCACATATTCTTCCTTAGCATATCCTCCCCCTTTGACAATAATGCCAAAGGTGCATTTACATCCCGTCAAATATTACTTTGAAGTTTATCTTTGCTGACTATAAGGATGTCTCCCATAACTTCTTCATGTACTCCAATGTAATAATCTTCTCAAATGGATTAGACAACAACTTCTCCGTACGCTCCAAGTTTCTCATGTCAGATATAGAAATTATCCCTTCAGCCTTCTTCACATGTTGTTGCATGACATCTAATGTAGGGGATAAGAATGATTGTATATGTAGTATTCAAACCATTCTATTGTCTTTCTCCTGTTGGATTTGCTTCATATTTTGAGTTAACTCCTTCACTTGACTACTAAAATTAGTAATTGAGCTTGAAATGGGATCAAGCTTACCAGTTAATCTTTCTAACTCCTTTTGCAAATCAACTCTCTTTTGCTCCAGATCTTTCACAAACTCTAAGCCATTATAAATTCTAGTGAATTGTATATGAGGAAAAGTAATATATGTGGAACAAGCATAAACATTCAAACGTTAGTTGTACATGTTTATATTCAAATCAAGAAAATCATGTTCATTCTTACTCCTACGCTACTTTCCACATAACCTTAGATGAGCAGGAAGCAAGTGCACCCAAGACTTGCTTGATTTAAGCTCTTAGAGAGAGTGTGGGTGTTGGTGTGCTCTCCCAACATAATTATTGATCCCACTAATGAATGCAAACTAAATCATAATGAAATATTAAAATACTCAAGGAGGAGCTATGAAAGAAACCCTCAAACATTCAATACAAGAAATGAAAGAGTAGATGAAACTATTGAATGAACTATGATTAGAAATCAATGAAAGCTGTCTAAACTTCAAACTCTAAATCTACCATGAATGCAAACTATCTACCAAAGAGTTAGTAATAAAAACTACAATGGATGCAAACAACATAATATCTCTAAAAATGCAAGAATGAATGCAAAACAAAAAGTCTCCATTTGCTTGAGACGGGGGTCTTATTTATAGCATTTTGGAGGGCTGGGGTGAGATGGCATCTATGTGTCATCCACATAGGTGCCACCAAGGAAACACATAAGCCATGAAAATTCCAAGACTTGCTCACACATGTGTGAGAAACTTGGGATGTGAAGGGTCAATGTGTACTCTAAGTACACATGTGTAAGTGTGTGTAAGAGAAATTCAATTTTCACACTTTTGAAAAGTGTAAGAGGTGTCATCAAAAAATGTAAGAAGTCTTGTTTAAACTTTTCTAGCAATTTTTGAAAAGGTGTATTTTAAATTATTTTCTCACACGTGTGAGCAAATAATTAGGACAAATCTTTGTAGGAAGATGAAAATTAGCTTAATTAGTAGACAGGCTCATTAGATAGAAAGTGATGTGTGTAGGGTAGTATCTAGGTTGGGTTTAAGATTAAATTAGATAAAATTTAACTTAATCATGGTTTAGTAGAAATAAAGCATGTGGAGGAATAAATAAATTAAAAATTTATTTAAAAGGAGATTATGGAGAAACATGTAATAAATTGAATTTAATACATTAGAGGGTAGTATTTAAATTTATTTAAATACTATAAGCAATGAATCTATTTAATTAGATAAATTTAATTAAATAGATAGATGAATATAACAAATATAATTAATTAAAATTAACTATAATGTTATTATGGTCATTAATTAAATTAAATCTAATTAATGTTAAGTATTAGAATGGACAAATTTAGGTTTCTATATTTTGTCCCTCTTTGATGTGATGTCAAAAATGGTGTTGCGTAAAAAAAAACATAAATGCCCCAGAGGAAGAAAAAAAAAAGGACCTAAGGGATGTGTAGAGGAAAAGGCAGTAGGAGGATGTGCCCCCTCGAGAAAATAGGGCAAAAGAAAAAATTTGGCCAATTATTGCAAAAGAAAGGACTTTTGCATGACTTAAAAAAGGGGAGGGTCTACTGGCGGGAAACATACAGGAGTGATCTGGTAAGTTCAAAAACTCACCTTTATGTTCCGCTGTAAAAAATAATTAAAAAAAAAAAATTTAATGCTTGTAGATTTAAAATATTATTTTTATTTATGTCAAGGGGTTGAGATGACAGGTGAAAAGGGGGAGGGGGGGATGGGATGTGACAAAAATGTCGGTCCTTGATGGACATCTATGGACGGGCATCTCTTCCTATCTAAGGGAGGCACCCAATGGTGGTAGAGCCGCCCATCTACGAACGAGTGTCTCTTCCCGAGGCAGAGCCACCCGTCTATGGATAGTTGTCTTCACTTGGGGTGGTGCCGCCGATTGCCAGATAGGTGTCTCTGCCTGTCAAAAGGATGGGGGCGAGAAGGAGTGGCCCATTCGCCAAGATGGAGTTGTCTAGGGACAAGAACAAAGGCAAGGGATCAAGATGAGGGTTTGCATTGGACGAAAAAGGGGGAGGGGAGGGTGAATAAATAGGGCCCTTATCTCAAACAAAGAATGTAGAAAAGAAACTAACTAACATGCAACTGAACTATAATGCAACCTGACTACATGATTTAGTAGGATCACTTGTATTTATGTCGAAGAGCACACCCTAGTTTAATTTTGCAAAAGGAGGTATGCATCATGTATTATAAAAGCACATATGACATTGTTCCTTTGTGTGGACTAGACTCTCAGACATAATAGATATCTTTAGGAACGTAGATGTGGATTTCATAGTTATTATGAAACCAATGACATATACTTATTGGAGAAGTTTGGGCACACCTATGTCTTTTAAGGTACGTAAGTGTGCTAACTCATTGTCCCTAATAAGATACACATAATCATAACTTAGAAACTAACAACAATGCTCTTCAAGTATCAACAAACAAATCATACAACAAACGATGCATGTATCAAGTTTCACCACTCATGATATACTAAGATATGAACAATCAAGGCAATCATGGGTAGGATCCTCTCACAAAAAAGAATAAAATCAACAAAAAAGGCTTCACAACCAAGCAGTCATTCAGTCTATAGTTCTTACCATGAACGGGATGGGATTAACTGATTTGATTTGAGCCAACTGAAGAAAGTCGCATCATGCGGTGCAAAGATTGATTGATTGATAAAGATGAATATTTGTTGGCAATAGATGTGAAAGGAACAATAGCTCAGATATTCACTCTCGATGTTGATTTTGATAAGCACTTTTGTAGTCATTGTGTCTGGGAAAATCTCAATGTGATGGGGTTAAGCTCAATGTGATGTAGTTAATCTCAGTTTGTTGGTATTTTGCTTGGATCTTTATTACAACATGCGGAACAGGGACTTGGAACTGGACTAGGACTAGGATGAGGACGAGGACGTGTTGCATGGATATGGAAAGGTGATGAAGGATGTGGATATGTACAGCGGGTAGGAGAAGGCAATGGATCCAAATCTGCTACCATAGTGCCTGAGACAGGTTTTCACCAGGGTACTTTCCCAGAGTGCTTGTTTGCCAAGTTTTCACTACTAGACAAATTTATTTCTTCTTCTTTTTCCTTTTTTCTTTTTTTTTGTCAAGGCACATGTCTACTAGGTTTTCACCAAGACAATGATTTTTTCAAGAACTTTTTCTATTGTTAGAATTTTCTGATTTTTAAGGTTTTTTTGGTTTTTTGGAATTGTCTGAGTTTCTAATTTTTTTGGATTTTCTTCAAGATTTTTTCTAATTGTTAAGATTTTCTATTGAATAAACATTGTATAGGAACTGAATGTTGGCCTGCGCATAAAAGCACTTTAAATGTAGAATATTTATAGGATCAAGGAGCAGATCTCACTCAAGTGTTGCTATCTGATATGCCCCATAACCGAACTTGGGAGTAACAATAAATGGACCCAACCAATTGGGTTTGAAATTTCCTTTCTTTTCTTGGCTCTGAAGTTTTTTCATATTGTGTTACGGGACCAAATCACCAGCCTCAAACTCGTGAGGTTTGATCTACTTGTTGAACTATAAGCACAGACAATTTTGATACACACATAGGTGTTTAAGGGCATTAAGGTGTCTCTCATCAAGGAGTTGCACCTCTTGCAAGTGGGCAACTTGATATTCTTCTTTGGACATCAGGTTCTTGAGATAAATCTTGAGGGAAGGGAGCTTGATTTTGATGGGGAGGACAGCCTCAGTACCATAGACAAGAGCAAATGGAGTGGCACTAGTGGGAGTACGAATGGAGGTGTGGTAGGCCCAAAGGGCAGGGTTGAGTTGCAAGTGTCAATCAAGGCCAACATCATCGATAATCTTCTTGAGAATTTTCAATATGGTTTTATTTGTAGCCTCAACTTGATTGTTTCCCTATAGGAAGTATTTGGATGAGCAATGCGAGGTAATACCAATTTTTTTACAAAGGTTTGTGACATCTTTATTCTTGAAGGGCAATCCATTATCAAGATGGAGGTCTTTTGGGATGCCATAGAGACAAATGATATAGTTCAGGATGAACTTGGAAATCTATTTTTCGATAGTATAAGTGAGGGGAATTGCTTCGACCCACCTGGTAAAATACTATGTGGTAGCTATAATGTACTTGTGGCCACTAGTAGAGTTAGGGAATATCTATCCCACAAGGTAAAACCCTGGCAGGATAAAGGCCAAGGTTTTATGGTGGGTTGGAGGTATTGAGTGGGTGTGTGTATCAAATTGCCATACTGCTGGTAAGGAATAGATTTCTTTACATAGTGATAAGCATCTTGCTCCATTTTCAGCCAGTATTATCTAGTGCGTAGAAACTTCTTTGCTAAGGTGAGGCCACTAGAATGGGCTCCACAAATTCCTTGATGCACCTCTTCGAAGGTTGTTTGTGCTTCCTCTAAATTCAGACATCGAATAAGAGTTTCATCAAAGTGTTTCTGAAATAGGGTTTCTCCAAAGATTGTGTAGCGGGATGTACGACAGATGAAGGTTTTCTCTTGGTTAGGCGCAAGGGTGAGGGAAACGATCTTATCATGAAGGTGGGCAAGGATTTCTTGGTACCATGGTGATTCGGGACTAACAATTTTGCACACCATTTCATAATTTGGCTGGTCATAGGTAGGGACCATGATATTATCGATAAGAAATTCACATTATGTACTTGTCTCAGGCATGAATATCAAAGAGCCAATAGTAGCCATGGCATGTGTTGCTTTATTATTTTCTCTAGGAATTTGTTGGAAAATGATATTTGTAAAATTTTTCTTGAGATCTTCGACCATGTGGCGGTAAGGAAGTAACTTTTCATCCTTTGTGTGATACTCATTACTAACTTGTTTGATAATCAATTGAGAGTCACAAAAAATAAGCAAACTTGTGATCTTCCATCTGACAGCTTGGCGAAGCCCTATGACCAAAGCCTCATATTCTGCGATATTGTTGGTACATACAAATATCAATTTATACAATTTAGGGATTAGGTCTCCTTGTGGTGTAACAAATAGAATACCAACCCCTGATCCATTTTGAGTGAAAGATCCATAAAAGTAGAGCATCCACTAAAAACTAGGAGTAACAGTCATGATGGTTTCATCTGGAAAATATGTGATAATAGGATGATCTCCTGAAATGGGAGCTTCTGCGAGTTGATCTGTTATTGCTTGCCCTTTGATTGCCTTGCATTCTGTGTAGACAATGTCAAACTCACTAAGTATCATGACCCATTTTGTTGTGTGATCTATCAGAGCGGCTTTAGGTAACAAATACTTGAGTGGGTCAATCTTTGCTATCAACTATATCTTATGATTGAGCATGTAATGACGTATCTTTTGTGTGCAAAAGACTACAACTAGGCAAGCTCTCTCAATAGTTGTATAGTTGAGCTCATAACCCACTAAAGTTCTACTGAGATAGTAATTGGCACACTCCTTTCTACTATTGTCTAGTTGTGCTATGAGAGCACCCAGTGCTACTATAGTTGCTAAGATGTATAGGATTAAAGGTCAACTTGGAACAAGCGGGACCAACACTTATGGATTGGCTAGATATTCCTTGAGTTTTTCAAAGGCCTTTTGGCACAAGCAATCCCAATTGAATTTGATATCCTTTCTTAGCAGGTGAGCGAAAGGGTGCACTTTGTCTGCCAATTGTGCCACAAATCTTTGAATGGACTGAAGTTTGCCTTGGAAGCTGCGTAGTTGTTTCAAATTCTTAGGAGGTGGCATCTCCAAGATGGCTTTCACTTTATTAGGATCTACTTCTATTCCTCTGCGAGAGACAATGTAGCCTAAGAACTTTCCTAATTATACACCAAAGAGACATTTATTGGGATTCAGTCAAACCTTGTACTTCTCCAATCTTTCAAAGATTGTGGTAAGGATAGTAATATGTGATTCTCGTGTCTTGGAATTTCCTAGAATATCATCCACATAGTCTTCCATAATTACATGAAGGAGGTCATGGAAGATAGTTGTCATGGCTCTTTGATATGTGGCACCTACATTTTTGAGACCGAAATGCATGACCTGGTAACATAACGTAACCCAAGGTGTGGTGAATGCATTTTTGTGTTGGTCCTCTACTATTATACGAATCTAATTGTATCCAAAAAATCCATCCATGAGGGACATTATCTCGTGTCCAACAGTCGAATACACTATGATGTTAATATTGGGAAGTGGAAAATCATCCTTAGGACTAGCGAGATTGAGATCTCTAAAATCAATACAAATTCAGATGCCCCGAACAATTTTACCCACTGGTACAATGTTGGAGACCCAATCAGGATAATCTATAGGTCTGATGAATTCTTCTTCAAACATCTTTTGTGGTTTAGATTTTACTAAGAGTGTAACTTGTGGAAGCATCTTGCATATTTTTTTCTTTACAGATTTGATTTTTGGATCCACGACAAGATGATGTACAACTAGATCAGTATCGGTCCCAGGGATATGTTTGTACGTTAATGCAAAGTTGATTTGTGCCTTCTTCAAAAATGTCATCATGGCTTCTTTTTCTTGTTCATTGAGGGAAGTTGCAATGTATGTGATCTTTGGATCCTCTTTAGTACCAAGATTAACTACTAGAGTATCTTCCATAAGAATATAAGATTTTTCTGGTGGTAATGACATAAAAGGTAATTTAATTTCCCCCTCCTTTAGCACCTTATAAAGGTTTCCACTAGAGGACATGTCCTTTATTTTATCTTTTTCTTCATCAAGGGATGCCTCAGAAAGGTTTACACACAAGGATGTCTTATCATTTTTTGGATTTTTATCTTCTCCTTCACTTTTGTGACTAAGGGAGTTGACTTGGCTACCGAAGTAGGCTTGCTCATTGTAATGAATATGATTCTCATTATCTTGGAGACTCCTTTGTTCGAAAAGTGCAAGAACTACCTCATCTGAATCACATATGTCTAAGGAAGGTTGTGAATATTGTTGGTCCCAATCAACTAACTTAGGGTTGGTAAGGGGAATATCAAGTGAGGAAAGATTTGATTTGGAAATATGAAGGACACGGGTATCAAGATCATCTTTAATGTATTGGAAAGGGACTTTGAAGATCTCTTCCTCAGTGTCTAAATCAATTTTTTTCACGCAATAGTCTCAGCAAAAGTTCTATTAGTTTCTATGGAACCCAATCCTTTTTGGGGGGGATACCTATTTCTTTGATGAGATTTTTCCTTCCAATATCTTTTTCTCCAAGGCTAGTACCATGATATCCCATGATTTCGACAATAAGAGTGACTTTAACATACTTCCCCTTAGGGATGTCCACAGGTTTATCTTCTTCATCATCAAATAGCCAGGATAGGACATTATATTCCATATGCTTATTTGAAAGGGATCCCTAATGTTCAAATGTGGTCTTCTTACATTTCATGGTTTCCTTATCTCCCTTAGGAAAGAGTTGTGAAGGTTTACCATAAGACTTGGGGGAGAGTAGAGCTGACCAATACACATGGCATTTTCAAATTTATACTCCCCCATACCTTGATATGTGAATTTGACCCTCTTTTCGAACTCGATGTTCTTCTCTTGAGTAACTTTTTATTTTCCTTTGGTCTAGTTAGACATCTTTTCCTTATCTTTAGAAGACGGGAGTTTCTTGTTTAGCAGAACAAACATACTCGTTTAGTGGATAGTAGTTAGATTTCTTACCGTCTAGTCTCTTTCAATACTCGAAGGATTCATGATCTCCAGGGATTGTAATTTTGGACCTGTGGTGTGGGAACTTTAAGAATTGATGAAACATGGATGGGACACCTGAGATAGCATGTATCCACGGTCTACCAAAAAGAATGTTATAGGGTAGATCTAGATCTAGCACTTGATTGACTATTTCAATAAGGGTTGGGCCCACTTGTAAGGGGAGTGCAATGAGACCTTTACTCGCCCTTTCTCTATCGTCATATGCTTTTTTTGTGATTCTCTTGTTCAAATCAATAAGGTCCTTAGAAAGATTGATGTTACAGATCATGCTCAAAGTGCACAAATTCAGACCGGATTCATTGTCTATGAGGACTCTTTTGATTCAGGTGTTAAGAATTGTGACTTAGATATGTAGGGGTTTATTGTGAAGTAAGGAATGAGACCTTGGAAATCTTTGTCAGTAAATACCAGGTGTTTACGAAGCTAATTTTATGATCATTGCTTGGAACTGGGAGGCATTGATATTTTTTGGGACACGGGACTCAGTCAAGGCATTCTCAAGGACCTCTTTGTGGATAGGGGACGTATGAAGAATCTCTAGGATGGGTATTTGTGCAGGAGTCTTCTTCAACTGGGAAAGTAGGTCATAACGTGATGTAGGTCGTGTAGATGTTGATGGTATTGTGAGTGGATTTACAATAGGTGGATGGCAGGTGGTGACATTGCAATCAACACTTTTTAGAGTCGGTGTGTTTACATGGGTTTCTGATTGTTTGATGTGGCCACACAATGAGTCAAAGCCACATGCATAATTTTCCTCTAGGTTGTCACAAGTGCATTCATCTCCTAAGATCTTGTTTGTGGTGTAATCATAGGGAAATCCTTTGGATGATGAGGCATTGTTTTGATTGTGTTCTAGACAAGGTTTAGAATACATTTTCAATTTGGCATTAGAGGTAGAGGCATCCTGACCTTCTACCTCGATCTTGCCATTGTCGATCAAATCTTGGACAAAATGCCAAAATTTCATGCATTTCCTAATTTCATGTCCTTTAATGCAATTATAATCACAGTATTCATTGTCCTTGTACCAATTTTATTTTGGTTGGTTATCATCATAAGGCCTTGCGTTAGGATAAACTATCATTCCATGATCGACTAAACATAAAAAGATGACATCAAGGGAGTCCGCTAGCTATGTGAATTGGTGTCGTTGTAGTGGTTGACTATTGTTGTTGTTGTTATATTTGCTATTGTAATGTGAGAATAGGGAACCACGATAACTAGATCCTTGATTTTGATTTTGATTGTTTTGATTGCTCTGATTACCTTGATTGCTCTGGGTATTGTCCTAATTATGATTGTTTTGATTATTGCTATTTCAATTGTCTTGGTTGTTATTGTTGGATGCTTGAACATTTTGGACATGCTTAGCATCTATCACTCCATCATTAACAACACCTTTGTTCTTGGACCAGAACTTGGGTTTATTGTTGGTGTTTTTAGATGAATTAGAGGAATAATGTTTAATGGCCCCTTTCATCAAAAGTTCATCTTTGATAGATTTTCCCTTCTTAATGAGTGTCTCAAATGAGTCTGGGGCAGCCATTTTCATTTGGGATGACATTTTTGTAACCATATTTTTAGTGAATATATCGGCAAGATGTGAATTTGGAATTTTCCAAGGCATACGATGCAAGGTGTCACCACCTTTGAAGAAAGCTAGCAAAGGTTTCCCTGTTTCTTTGCTTTGTGTTACATAATTCACTAAGTGATGCTTGATGTTCAATGTTGTAAGAGTATTGGACAACAAATATCTCAGCGAGATGAAGAAATGTTGATACAAAGCCAAGAACAAGATTCATTAGCTACTCAAGGGTAGGGCTGCCAAGAATCCTAGTAAAGAGTCTTTTAAGGAAATTATCGTTGTGGGCAACTTCTTGAGTTGCTACATAGAATTCTTTGAGATGTTGTACAGGGCATGATACTCCTTGTATTTATCGAATTTAGGAATCTTGAAGTTGGTGGGGAATGGTTGAATATTGATTGATTTATCAAATGGATAAGGACATATCTCTTCGAAAGAGAATTCCTTCTTCCCACCTTTTTGTATATTTATCACCATGCTCTTAATCGCATTGGTCTATTGCATCCACTGAGGAGGATTTTTGTTGGTGATTATATGGCCTTGATTTCTTCCTCCTCCAAATGATGTGTTATGTCCTCCTAGAGGTGGAGGATTCATGTTGTGTCCGTCGAGAGGAAGATTGGTGTTGTTTATATGTGAAGAATTTTGATTTTTCAAGACACTACTAGACTTTGAGAAAATCAAAGCGAAGCATCTCTCTGATGACCCTGGTGGATGCTCAGGTCCGTGGCCCGCATTTGAGTCATTATTATTTTCTCCATTATTTGTGTTATCATTTGAGTTGGGCATGTTTAGGAGCTGTTGGATTTTTTCAAGTGTATTATTGGGAGGTTGATTCATGTTATTAGATGTTGATGGCATTGCCTTTGTTGGTTTGAATCAAATTATTCTCAAGCAAGGTCTCATCAAAAATATCAGGGAGTGTGACACCCCTTTGAATAAGATTCAGGAAGATATTAGAAATATTTTCTTGGATTAGATATTCCACTAAGCTCATGTTGTTAGGATCTTCAAATAACTCTTTGGCTCGTGGATTTGCATTGACACTTTCTGGTATGACCGTGTCAGATTCCATGTGTGGTTCCTTGTCTTCATAGATAGTTTCTTGATCATTATTCATGGTGACAAATTCTTATCTTATCTTAGCTTTAGATCGGGTAAGTACCATGCAAGGGTGACCTTACAAAGATTGGAGTGAAGAACGTTGAAAGATTGATGGAAGATGATGAGATGAAGAAAGGAATTAATGAACTAGGAGAAACTTTGACTAGGATTTGGATTGGATTAAGAGGACCAAGCCTCAAGGATTGATTGGATTTGATTTGAGAGGAACTAAGCCTCAATGATTGATTTGATTTGATATGGGATTGATTGGATTGATTGGATTAAAGAGGAGCTAAGCCTCAAAGATTGATTTGATTTAGAGGTTTGTAACAAACCTAGGTGAAACAAGATATTCTGATTATGCAAACAAAGGATTGGATTTGATTTAACATCTTCTCTTATTTGGGTGATAGACTAATGATCCCCAAACAAAAGAGGATTGGATTAAAACTACTAGAGAAAGACTCAATTCTCAAAGTAGCAAGGGATTAACATTTTCTTCGATTAAAGGTCTATGTGACACTATTGGATTGATTCTTTCAACCTATTGCTTGATTGAGGTGTGAAAGATGGATTGATTTGATTTTGATTTGAAGGCCAAGGTTTTGATTAATGCTCCTAACATTTTGAAATGTGAGTGAAGAAAGATTTGATTAAATATGAGGGAATGATGAGTGATTGAAGAATGATGAAGGTAAAAGGTACTTAATCATAGTATTCCCATGTGACAAAGGCCATGTTCACTTTGTTCTTGGCAACAAAATTAGCAACCTGATTGTTATAGTTGATTTTATCAAACTTTTCACAGGCTTCTAGAGTCTTTTGGATATATTTAGAATAGGATTTGTTGGCTCTAACCTTTTTATCGGTGATCCTCTTTTCTTTATAGAATTGGGAAACTAGAAATTTTACCTTCTTACGTTCCACACCATCAGTCATGGCTTAAAGAGAAGAAAGCATGATGTAAGTTTCAGAATGTGATGACAAAATCAGGAAGACAATATCTCAAATGTGATTAATTGTTTGTCCCAAAAGATGTTCTTGGCAAGAATCGATTTCATGCATACATCAAACATTTGGATTACAAGCACATTTATCAAAAACAATCCTGCAAGGGACAAAGCAACCTTGTGGGATTCAAGTGTATGGGTTTGTTCTGCAATGAAAAGTAACAAGCACACATTTTAAGGAAATTGACTGAGAGAAACTCTTTGGTCACTGACATAGGAACACACCTAACAACTCAGAATATGGGCATCACCAAGCACACAATGGCTCCAGTCATGATATCATATTATGAAAGTGTTAACATTGATGGGGGATTGATATGGTGAGTGTCTTGGGGAGATTACTATTCTCCTCGCACGCATTTTATCAACCTTTCGGAGGTGAATCGGGTGGCCACTACTCTACAACTTTTAGTCAAGGCATTTGTTCATGATCATCCCTTGTAGTATCGGCTTGTGAGATTGAGGCCTATATCCCTACAAGTACTCCAACCAATCTAGTCTCGCAAGTAGTATTGAGGTCGCTTGGCCCTAGGCATGATGAAGCATATGTGAACACAAAAGTGTAAACATAGAACTAACCATGTCTTCCGAGACTTTAATCTCAAGGAAGCATATATATATAGTGCGTGAAAGAGCTAGTGTTTCCTTGTCCCCACTTTGAGTCATTTGTAATAGATTTTTTCCTCAACCAGAAGGCTCTCTAAAGGTTTAATGAAAGAGCATATGGATTGGCCACAAAAGGATTTTGAATTTCTATTTTTCCCTCAAGGGGAAAAGAGCATACTCTCCTATCCAACGAGGTTTTCTCCCAAACGCACCAAACAAATTATCAATTCCAAGTTTCTTTAAGATAACAATTCAAAAGGTTCTAGGTTTCTATTTTTCCCACTTGGAGAAAAGAGCACACTCCCCTAGCCAGTGAATCATCATAAAAAATCAACTTCCTACTTAATGCTATGTGCTTAAGAAACCATTAAGAAAATACAATATTTAGTTGGATCTCCTTGGCAACTTGCAAAACAACCTTAGTGAGTAGTTCAATGTGTTTGGTCTTCTAACAACGTCCTACAAAAAAATAAGTTAGTAATCTCAAAATGTTCAAGTCTTGGTCAATCATTCTGCAAAATCACTATTAGAAGGTGGAAAATGTCAGAAACCTTCAAAAAACCTGGATCAACAACTTTAAAATATAAGATACAATAGAAAATGTTGAAAACAAGCAGAGACACTTATGTACAGGCAAAGATGCCTGTGTAAAGACAGAGACGCCTGTCTATACAGCAAGGAAATGTCAACAATAAATTTTTCAAGATTTTATATTCCAGTTAACTTGCAAATGCATAACAAAGGCCTTAATGATGAAATACAATAATTTTAACCTTAATACGCCTAAAAACTTCATTTTAACAACAAAAAAAGGCTAATGTAAAAGAGAAACTCCCTTTCTGGCAGAGACGCATGTGTACAGGCATAGACGCCTATCTGTACGACAAGAAATTTGAAACAATGATTTTCTCAAGATTGTGTGTTTCTCTTAACTTGCAAATGCAATAAAAGGATTTTAATAATGATATACTACAAGTATTAGCCTTAATAGGATTGAAAATGTCAATTTATTGATCAAAACAAACTAAAGGGAAAGAGAAACTCCCTTTCTGGCAGAGACTCATGTCTGTAGGTGGAGACGTTTGTGTACAAGTGGAGATGCCTATGTAGCGAAGATGCTTGTCTATGGGAAAAGATGCCTATGTACGTGCAAAGATGCCTATCTGCAAGTTTCACGTAAAACCTTCATAAAATCAAAAAATAATGATAGAGAATCAGAACAAGGGTCCCATCGGGCATGCCATAATATATATGAGAAAAATTAATATGTGTGGAACAAGCATACACATTCAAATGTTTTTTATTACAGTAAAAATAGGTTTTGAAGGGGCCCCGAAACCCTTTAACAAAAGATTAGAAAGATAAGCATGAAGACCCTAAGAATAGCTAGCTGCCCTAGAGAAGGGAACAGACTACAAAGGAACAAATTCCGGATTTTCAAATACCACCTACACAACAAAAAGCAAAAAAATGCTGGAAGAAAAATAGAGGAGAAAAGACCACCAGCACCAAGATCAAGACATAGTCTTCAGAAAGCCCTCGAAGTCCTCCAGCTGGGCTTGCATGATCTTAACATTATCCTTCAGCCTCTGAAGGTCCTGATCTTCAATCTTGAGCTTCTTTTTAGACCTAGTTCTGGTGCCAGGACCCATCTGCTGACTAGGATCAGTCAGGTCAATTTTGTCACTCAGGGGGGCATCTATATTGCCTTCCAAAATTTTGCTGAGAGTGTTTAGGTTTTCTAGGGTGGACTTCATTCTAGTATTAGCCAAGCCTAGCAGGTGTTTTAACATATCCTCATTCCTGCTAGTCTTCTCCTGAATAGGGATCATGGCTATCTCAATATTTTTTTAACTTTATCATCCAATTCAGAACCGTAATAAAAAACTCTATCATTAGCATTGAGATAAATCTCCTTTCTGATGTTCTCAACCGTTTCCTCAATAATAGAATTCTTATTTTCCAGTTTGATACATCTATTCTTCAGTTCAACCAAATCATTATGAACCCATTTGTCCAGATTGTAGCTATAGATGGATTTGTTTTTAGCAATTTCAAGAGGGGTCATGATGATAGTTTTTTTGACCTATGAATCCATCTTTTTGATATCATCCTGAAGAGTATGGGTTATGTTATAGTCAAGGGTTCTCTCACTGTCATACTTCTTGTTCTCCTTCCCAAAGCTTGGGGTGTCGTGGGAATCTAGGTTGTCCTCTTCCATAATCCTAAAGCTGTTATTCCTCTAATCATCAACAATGCTATCAGTAGGATTAGTATCAGCCCCTTTGACATTATTGTCGTCAGCTTCAACCTCCATCTCAGAATTGTCTTTACCATCATTATTATCGAACAGGGTTAGGCTTGACCCCACTATTCTGGTTGTCCTAGCAATCTTGAAGACTACCCTTGGCATTGGTAATAACAGGCTCCTCCGAGTCCTTCTCCTCCGGAGTCTGGGAAGTGGGATTAGGCACAGCATTAAGACCCACCTAGGTATTCTGGTCAACCTCTATCACAGTATCCACGGGATTTGGCTTAACACCTTCAGGACCCGACATGACAGGGCTAGCAGAGGGGTCCAAAACAACATTATCAGGGATGGAGGCATCACTCTTTAGACTATCCAAAGACTTAGAGGAGGTCAGCTCAGAAAGGGAGGGGGCTTTCTTGGGTTTCAAATTCCTAGGCTGAGAGCCAATTTTCTTTTTTTTTTTACCTGGGTAGGGATAGGCTCTGGAATGTGGTCTCTCACATAATCTTTAATGAGGAGGATGAGCTCGACATGGAGGATAGGGAAATTCTTCACTCTATAATCAGTAATGCTCTGGTTGAGCGAACAGAGAAGAAAGTAGGGGAAAGAGATTCTAATGTCATGTCTGAAGTGATTGACTAGGACAAAATGGTAGTTATAGACCCTAGAAAATCTCCCCTCAAGTGTGAAATAATCCATAATAACCTTGATAAGAGAACCCCAAATTCTATCAATATTATCCATATCCACATAATCTTTCTTACCTTTAACCAAAAGAGCCCTCTCCTCGTCAGTGATAGGAAATTTCTGATAAGCTTTGGTTCCATCTCTTTCGAATACTTCAAGCCATCCAAAGGGAGACCAGTAATATCAGAGAGGAGCTTGAGACTGAGTCTAAAGGACTTGCCAGCTAGATTCACCGTGCCCTTATCCCAGCCATCAACAAAGGCTTTGGACATATCATTATCAAAACCATGGAGTCTCTAGAGAAGCTGATGGACTTGGCCTTTCTTTAAGATACTCCAGACTTCCTTATCCTACTTCCACTTGCATTCCGCCGGCTCTTCTCTCCTGAGATCACCACCCATGGCCGAATAATCTCCCTTCTCTTTTTTCATATGCTTCTTCTTCTTAGTTGAGGGAATGCTATCAATTTGATAGTTCTTTGGCATTAAAAGGTTGTTTAACTGGTTCACAGTCCTATTCACATGCGTGAACTGGCAGCCGTTACTAATGGTGATGATGATACTCATCAGATTGTAATCTTTCATTATGGGGTTCCGCATCTTGGAGTTGTACTTGGCATTATTTCGAATGACATTCGATATCATCCCAACCTAAGTAGAATTAAATAATATCATTAATATTCCTATTAATGATTCCTTCTTTGTGCTTGATTTTGTCATAATTAATAGCTGAGATGACATCATCATTACAAATTGTGTTGTCGATCCATTTTTGAATCCCCTCACTTTTGGCTCCAATACTAGCTAGACAGTCAGCAACCTGATTGGTCTCCCGGTAATTGTGAGTTATATGGTACTCCTCAAAGGACTGGACTATGGTTTTAATTTTGGATATTATATGTTCAATAGTCTAGGAGGGAGAGGTGATATCTTTAATATTATTTATTATATTTAAATAATCACCTTCAAGCCAAACTCTTTTGAACCCCAACTCTTCCACCAGCAGAATAGTATTGAGGGCAGCCAAGGCCTCTGCCCTATGATTAGTCTGGATTCCCAAAGGGACCGAGATGTCTCCTAAGTAGTTACCATTGCTATCTCTAATAATTCCACCTCCCCCAGAAGCACCCGGGTTGCCTTTGGAGGCCCCATCAAAATTAGCTTTAACCCAGCCGATAGGAGGAGCAATCCAAACAGAAGTATCTCTAGGAGAGCAAGACTGAGAGTTGTGGTTAAGAAAGCTCCAAGTAGACCAATCCACATCAGGGAGAGAATTCCTGAGCTTACTCTTGTTGTTGATGATGGCATTGTTGAAATTTTCCTTAATAGCTCTAGAAAAGATGTTGAAGATAATTTTAGGTTTGGCATATTTCTCTCTGAAGATTCTATTATTTCATTCCTTCTAGATACACCAGCAAAGATGAGGCCGGATGAGATTCCAAAAGTTTCTAGAAAGATCGTTGTCAAAGGGGCATCTCCACTGAGTGACGAAGTCCTACCAAGAGTTAGGAAAGAACCAACACAAATTCCAAATTTGAAAAACCAAGGACCAGACTTTCTGAGTAAAACTACAATGAAGCATGAGATGGTCATAGGATTCAGCTTGATCCTTGCACATAATACATCTATTAACAAGATAGAAACCTCTTTTAACAAGATTATCAATGGTTAGGGGCTTATTCTGGATAAGAATCCAATAGAAAAAATTGATCTTAGGAGTAAGGAATTTATACCAAATAGTAGCACATTGAGGCTTAACCTCCTTAGAGAAGAAGAAGGAGTAGGCAGAGTCCACCAAGAATTCACCATTTGAAGAAGGGTTCCAAACAATTTTGTCAGGATGATTAACTTCTTTGAACCAGGACTGCAGCTCAATCATAAGGGGAGATAGATTTCTATCAAGGCTAGAAAGATCCCTCCAAGAGTTAATAAGCCAGTAATCAGAGAATTTTCTGCCAATAGTGTTTTTAGCTTGCATTATAATATCCTTCCACTCTTGTCTTTCTGATAGGGGGCTATCATGGATCCAAGGATCATCCCAAAAGTCAATATTGGTCCCATCTCCAAGTTTCCATCTTATCCCTTCTCTCAAAAACTCAATAGAGGAGTAGAGACTATTCCAAATGTAAGATCCATTCACCCTTGCATCATTGTTTAAGAGGTCCTTCAGACCATTGGAATTAAAAAGTCATTTGCTTCTAATAATGCCATTCCATTGTTTGGTATCCCCAAAGACTCTCCAAACCTGCTTAGCCAAGAGGGCCTTATTGACAAGCTTGATAGGTCTTAACCCCAGGCCCCCTTTGCTCTTAGGCTTACAAAAAAATTTCCATGCAATCAGGCTCATTCTTTTTTGGTCTTCAACTCCAGTCCATAAGAATCTTTTTTGGATAGTTTCAAGCACCATCGCAAACTTGTGAGGAATCTTGAAGAGACTCAGGGCATACATAGGAAGGTTTTGCAGAGTCGACTTCAAGAGCTGAAGCTTACCAGAGCTACTAAGGAGAGCACCTTTCCAGCCAGCCAGCTTCCTATTGTATCTATCAACAATTTGATTCCAAAAAATGTCCGGGGGTTTAGAGCAAAGAGGGAGACCTAGATAGGAAGAGGGAAGATCACCAATGTTGCAACCAAGAATTTTGGAAATCTTAGCCTATCGCTCCGAGGGGGTGTTAATAAAGTATATGAAACTCTTGTTCTAATTAATAAGTTGACCCGTAGCTGAGGTATAGATAGTTAGGGCTTTTTTGAGGTTCCTGGCTTCTTTAACAGTTGCTTCCCCCATAAAAAGGGTATCATCAATAAATTGCTCATGGGAGCAGGAAGACCTGACCGAGGAAGGTTGGAGGCCAATAATGGTTCCATTATTGACAAGTTTAGAGATATATCTTCCCAGTCCTTCAGCCAATATAGAAAATAGGATAGGAGATATAGGATCCCCCTACCTAAGACCCCTCGAAGGTTTGAAAAAATTGGAGGAGCCACCATTAACAATAACAGAGGAAGTAACAGAAGAAACCAACTGATCAATAATTTTGATAACCCCCACATCAAATCCAAAGCGGCTTAAGATTTTTTGAAGAAACTGCCAATCAACCCTATCATAGGCTTTAGATAAATCTAGTTTCATGAGAAAGCCCTGTTTCTTGGCTGCAATAAGGGAATGGATGTTCTCATGAGCAACCACAATGGAGTCAAGGATTTGTCTCCCTGGAACAAAACCATTCTGCTGGGGGGAGACATACACATTCAAATGTTAGTTGTACATGTTCATATTCAAATCAAGAAAATCATGTTCATTCTTATTCCAACACTACTTTCCACATAACCTTGAATGAACATAAAGCAAGTGCATCCAAGACTTGTTTGATTTGAGCTCTTAGAGAGGGTGTGGGTGTGCTCTCCGAACACAAATATTGATTCCACTAATGAATGCAAACTAAATCATGATGAAATATTGAAATACTTAAGGAGGAGCTATGAAAGCAATCCTCAAGCATTCAATACAAGAAATGAAAGAGTAGATGAAGCTATTGAATGAACTATGATTAGCAATCAATGAAAACCATCTAAGCTTCAAACTTTAAATCTACCAAGAATGCAAACAATCTACCAAAGAGTTAGTAATAAAAACTACAATGGATGCAAAAAAATATCTCTAAAAATGCAAGAATGAATGCAAAACAAAAAGTCTCCATTTGCTTGAGACAAGGGTATTATTTATAACATTTTGGAGGGTTGGGGCGAGGTGGCATCTATGTGGCATCCACATAGGTGCCACCAAGGAGACACAAGCCATGCAAAGTCTAAGGCTTGCTCACATGTGTGAGAAACTTGGGATGTGAAGAGTCAATGTGTAGTCCAAGTACCCATGTGGAAGTGTGTGTAAGAAATGTGTAAGAGAAAGTCAATTTTCACACTTTTAGAAAGTGTAAGAGGTGTCATCAAAAAATGTAAGAAGCCTTGTTTAAGTTTTTCTCGTAATTTTTGAAAAGGTGTATTTTAAATTATTTTCTCACACATGTGAGCAAATAATTAGGACTAATCTTTGTAGGAAGATGAAAATTATCTTAATTAACCTTAGCTAATTAGTAAATAGGCTCATTAGATAGAAAGTGATGTGTGTAGGGTAGCATCTAGGTTAGGTTTAAGATTAAATTAAATTAAATTTAACTTAATCATGATTTAGTAGAAATAAAGCATGTGGAGGAATAAATAAATTAAAAATTTATTTAAAAGGGGAATCTGGAGAAACATGTAATAAATTGAATGTAATACATTAGGGGGTAGTATTTAAATTTAATTTAAATACTATAGGCAATGAATCTATTTAACTAAATAAATTTAATTAAATAGATAGATGAATATAACAAATATGATCAATTAAAATTAATTATAATGTTATTATGGTCATTAATTAAATTAAATCCAATTAATATTAAGTATTAGAATGGACAAATTTAGGTGTCTACATGATTATATGTCCTGCTTTGGCCAATGAAGTCTTAACATCTTTTACTAAAATTGTTGATTTTCCTTTATCTTCAATAATCTTCTCCATTAGTTTTCCTGTTATTTTCTTCTTTAATTTCTCCTTTTTCATTTTTACCGTTGGAGACTGCAAAACTTGTCCTTGATCTGAAATGGATTTTATCAATATACCCATTTGATCTATCACAGAGTCTTCTTCATCATACTCAATCTCAGGAACCAACTCATGTAGGATATCACTTACTTGTCTCAATACTCTTGTTTTCTTCTTCTTTGATCTCATTTTATCTCTTTCAACTTTCTTCATCAATTGTTCTGAGTATTTCATCATTTCTTTAGGTTTTAGCTTTGTTATATCTACTAGTGTGGAAAATATCTCTTCCTCTTCTACTTCCTATTATTTTTCTTCTTCAGTTGCTTGCACTGGTTTCTTCTTTCTTATACTAGTCTCTCCTAGACCTATTTTCCTTCTCACATCATATTCCACTTCAACTTCTT
Source organism: Chamaecyparis obtusa (assembly GCA_027943335.1). NCBI lineage: Eukaryota > Viridiplantae > Streptophyta > Pinopsida > Cupressales > Cupressaceae > Chamaecyparis > Chamaecyparis obtusa. The sequence continues at coordinate 891,567 of BSBK01006628.1, forward strand.
TCTGATTTCCTACTAAGTCCTTTACCTTCTCAGTAATCACTTCTTTTGAATATCTCATAGGGGATGATGAGGGAGTATTATCTTTTCTTGTTATATCTTCAATAGTTACCTCATCTTCATTAATTTTTTCTTGTGCTTCTGCTCCACCGGCTTCTATTTCACCAGTTTGTGTTAAGTGAGCATCTATCTCCTAAATGTCTTGAACATGAATAAGAATATCAACTAGAACATCACCTATAATTTCTTCATGACTAGGTGAGTCATCCTCAATTACTAGTTCTTTACCCTTCTTATTATCATCAACATATTTTTATTCATTTGTTGCTTGTTCTCCTTCCTATATCTTTTTCTTCCATATCTCAATTGTCTCATTAAATACATTTTGTGTTTGTCCAACTAATATGCTTGCTTCTCTATTTCTAATTTTGAACTCACGTCTATATGCTTCCACCATTATCTTTGCATCTTCAAGATTCAACTTCGATTGCACTTGCATAAGTGTTTTTTCCATAATTTCTCTGTCCATTCTTAAGGCATCCGTCGATTTGGCAAGAATTAGATCATAAATATCTTTAGTTTAAACTTTATATAACTCACTTGGAGTTATACAAAACTTGTGGAGACTAAATAAGATTACTTGTTCTATTTTCTTCTTATCTTCATCATTTAAAAATCCACATCTCCTCCCAACTTCTCCCATTCTTCATGTTTCCATTGTGTCTTTAGCAAGATAATCAACACTAGGGGCTTTCTTCATACCACTCTCTTTTAAATTCTTAGCAACCTTATCTGATTCAGTCTGAACATCTTCAACTTTGACAAACTCCTTTTGTTCAATCTTCATTTATGTAGATTTCCTCTTCCTTTTGTAGGTTTACTTTACTGGTTCCATTATAGTTTCAACTTCTTTTATAATAGGTTTACTCTTCTTTCTCTTCACTGTTGCATAAGTGGATGGAACGCTTCATAATGGGTCTTTAGTTGTAGCATTAGTAGTACCAGATGTACCTGCTTCATCACAACCAAACTTTTTCTCTAGGGTAGATAACATTCTCCTAGTTTTCCTTTGAATGACCAGATTCTTTAATTGAATATTGATCTTAGAAAATGCCTCTTCATAAGTTCCAAACCTTTTTCCTTGCCTATCTAGGGGTTTAGACAATAATTCAATTGCATGAAGGTTCACTAACTCAACATCTACTTCATAACCCATAGCTGGAACCCAATAAGTTCTAGGCTCAACCACCATCATAATACATGAATCAATATCTACTAGGAAACATGTATCATCTTTGTATTTATCTACAATGTTGGAAGGAATTATTTCATGCTTGTGCATCTTAGATTGAAAGTCTTTGAAGTAGCCCCACATTACATTGTTAACATTCTCACCTAATGCCTTGATAAAATCACTTTTCTGCACAACTACTGGTTTGTCCTTTGACCAAACAACATTTCCTCTATTGGGGAAGAAATTTTGGATATATAAAAACATACATACTAGTAGAGAACCGTACTTGAATGACTGCTTCTTGTCTTTCTTTATTCTCTCCATATTCGTCGAGAACTGACTTCTTATCATCTCACATAAGTCATATACTGAATCATCTTTCACAATCCAATAACCTGTGTGTATAGCATCGCCTAGCACAATGTTAACTCTGCTAGATTGGTATACCTGATAACCTATTACCATCAATGCAAACCAGACTACTCTATCTTCAATATCATCTATTGTTGTGGCTCTTTCATCTTGTCTGGATTTGGTTAGCTCGGTAACCAAATGTGTCGCAACCGTTCTCAGGGTACATTCTAATCCTTGTCCAACCATATGAATTGCTCATACACTCTACTCAACACATAGCGAATCTAGTCAGGATGGAATTTAGTAGGAATATCCACCGTGTTCATTAAACCTTGCGCCTGTAGATGTTTGACTTCATCTCTCAACACACCATTAGTACACATAATCTCATATTCTTTCTTAATAGCACTAGCTCCTAGTTCTTCAATCTTACAATGAATATAATACCGAACATCTTCAATCCATAGCATCTGCGGAGGAATTGTGGATAGGGCACCTATCATATCAATCTTTGTTGCTTTGATTGGATGAAGCTTGAACATTGGTTGAGGTTTCTCAAAAATATTCATTAGAATATCAACTCTCTTTGCCATATCGACTGACTGTAATTAATCAAACAAATTCAACTGTGAATCAAATAGATAACTTCACACAATATACCGATTAAGGCTCTCAATAAATTGATAACAAAATAAGCTTAGGTGATCAAATGAATGTAAATGTAAAACGTGAGATCACTTCCCTCTATTTATCATTGAGTTATAACTGTTACACTCTTCCAATGGTAAAACAATGTTTTACAACAGTAGAAATAGTGTTGTATCACTAGTTTAATGCATATCCAGCAATATGTACTTTTTCAACCGATATCAAATGGTAAAAAGATATATACCATAAAAGTTTAATTCTGATCACCATATAATCATTAACAACTCCAAAATATTCATAAATACTAAAATCACAACATTTTACACCATAATGTGCATATAGATCTTACTTCTCTCAGATCTAGGGATTAGTAAAGGATTTTTCTTTAATGCTTCCCCTAAGCAAATAATGTGCTTAGTTTGAAGAATAATCCTCTATACTAGAGGATGGTGAATTCCCTTTAGATGATTTTTCTTATGTTTGTTTACCTTCCCGCTTCTCTCCTACTTTCCTCCAAATCTTCTTCATTTCTCGATCAACTACCTCAACATTAACAATCCTTTTGCCTTTTCAATCCTCTAACCGATAGGATGACCAATTTCTGAACTGATAGTCTTTTGCAAGATGACCGACCTTATGGAAAACAAAGCATGCCATACCGATTGACCTCCAAGGTCCAACATTACCTCTTTGTGTTCTCATTCTGTAATTTATCGCTAGATGACCATAATTTCCACATACATAACATGTTATATTAAATTATCTTTATGTTTCATTAGGGCTTATTAGTTGATCGGAGACCTAGGAGCATAAGCTTTAGTCCTATAATTCTCATCTTTATGTCCATAGTTGTTGTATGTAAAACAATATCCATCAAATCTACCATCATTGGATCCATTGCTAGATCTACTACTAAATCGAGATCTACAATCATATGTAGTACGACCATACTTATAACAATTATAGAAATAACCATTAAATAAGTAGGGTTTGTTCATAGGTTTTCTCCTACATACTTTTGCAGTGTGACTTGGCTTTCCACAATTATAGCAAGTAGGTCTATTAGGTTTCTTACCTTCGTTGCTTGGCTCTTCCTTCAGGTCTTGTGGCTTCTCATGTTCAGATTTGGATGACTGTCCAACTTCAAAAATTCTTCGACCGATGTAACCAAGACCGGTTTTATCATTGTTTCTCCTTTGGTTATTCAATTATTCATCAAGATTTTATGAGATTTCATTGTACTTTCTCATTTTCTCATTGATTTCTTTCTTAGATTGCACCTCATTCTTCAGTTTTGTATTCTCATCTCTAAGTCTTTCATTCTCACTTATGACTTGCATATTTTCTTCAGCAAAATTATGCATTTGATTTATGTATAAGCTTAATTCTTGCCTCACTTTATCAAGTTCTTCATCTTTATCCTTAAGGGCATCCTCAACAATCTTTCTTGCACTTTTAGTTGTTCTCTTTCCTTCTAGATCTTTACACATCCTGATAGATTGACTTTCAAGTTCACTTTTCATATTTGTCATTTCTTTTTAAGTCCTTTATCCTTTTCCATCACATATGCAATTGCTTCTTCATATTATTCATACATACTACCTTCAAATAGTTGTTCAATATAGTCTTGACTCGCATTTAGGTATTTAGTAAGTTTTCTCCTTATTGCCAATGATTTATTCAAATTTTCTTTTAGCTCATGTATCATTTTGTGTACATTCTCAAGTTCCATTTCATGTTTGTAACTCCCCATAGGGATAGATCTTTCTCTCAAGCTGTTAGAATTATCAACAAGAGAACTAGTGCTTTGATACCAATTGTTAGAGTTCTTAAGCATTGAGAGGGGGGGTGAATCAGTGCAGACAAGTTCAAACCTGATTCAACCACCAATTTGATTAACCTTACTAATACCTTCCAAATAGTAAAGCTTATAACTAAAGTAAACAAATAAAAGATAGAAATATCAAACATCCACAAAATCATTACACATGACATAATGATTTTTGCATGGAAACCCTTGGTTAGAAGGAAAAACCATGGTGGGGATGACATCCACAAGCCCACTACTGCAATAAATGAGTTTTCCCTATTAGGAGCTTACAATTACCCTTTTTTGAGGGTTCACCCTATTAGGAGTGATTAGTACCTTGTTATAAGTACAGTCATATTTGTTAAGATCTACCTTGTTAGAAGATTTTAAAACTTTGTTAAGAGATCACCCAATTAAGGGATTTACAATAGGAACTTGTTAAAGTTCACCCGATTAAGGGATTTGCTTGTTGTAATTGCTAGTGAACAACAAGTTGAGTGATCTAGATGTAGCACTGACTTCTTGACAAATCCAATCTATTTCTTTCTCTCTATAACTGCTCACCAATCTGACTTTATCATATCTTTGATCACAACCCTAATTGATTTCACAATCAACCATAGCTCCCTTCACAAAATAACACAACAATAACAACACAACAACTCCAATATGAGTAGTACCACTTATAAACATTTCTAGCACTGATTTAATGAGAATTAAATATTTTCCCTCCAAAGTGATAATCTCAATAGGAAACACAATTTCCTATGATCGTGCTGGCTTACAATAAGATCTACATTATATTTCTCTAAAATAGTCAAACAAGTTTTGACTTTTTCATGCACTGCCATATATCTTCCCAAAATAATATCCTCGAATCCATAATTAACTCCTCATCAATTCTATTATCATTGTTACACGTCATCATAACACTAAGTATCATCGCAATCACTATATTATTTACCAATCTAACATCTTTTAACTTACGCTCAAGAACAATAAGTGTTCTTACTTATCTAAATGATTATGTTACCAAGATGTCTATCACCGATCAACAAAATGAGTTGTGGTCGGAACCACACTTTACTATGACCATGTTGATCTTGTATATGTGACCGCACCTCATAATTCTTCGACTATCACAACTGCTACTATAGTGTTGACTTCTTTGTCTATCAATCTTTTGAACTTAACCATTTTCCTACATAACCGATTACTTATCCTTCACATGGATTATGATGTATGACTAAATTGACTTAGTTGCCATCATTGGCAATCAAACCAATTGCTTCCAATTATTGTAACCTTTCCAACTCAACACAATGCCAACAGACCAAGGTAAAAACCTTTAGACAACCTTTTCCTATTTTTATGTGTGTGAGAATAGGTTACAGAGCTATCAGATCAGATCTGGGCTGATTGGGAATAGTTAGATGATTTGTGAAAAAATCAGAAAAAAAAATCAGGGAGACCTTTCCATTCTCGTGATGTCCCAGGGACATATTACCATTTTCATCATGCCCTTACCATCTTGATCTTCGACTTCCGTCATAGGTCAATGTTGTCTTCTAATTTCCTTTTTTGTGAATTTTTCGCTCACTGACAGTCTGTTATAGTCTATTTTTACCAACTTTTCTATAAATTTCTTAGTCAATCATTTACATTGCTATATATTATCATTCTCATTTCATTAATCACAAATTTTAGAGAATGATCATTTTATAACTTAGTGTTTGAGGCTCCTCTTGAACCTAGTGGGGCATCTCCTATCTGAAATGTGCAGTTCATGAAAAGGGAAGTGATCTATCCATCCACGCATTTTATTTTTTCCATTTTCTTATTCTACATCTTTGGTGAACCTGAATCATAATATTCCCAATTCTTATTTGGTGTTTGGATATATATTTTATGCATTACATTAATCATATATTTGCTACACTATATGATTTTAGATCACTATTATATGCATGCTTTACACTAGATGTGCTTTTCATTCAAAATATACTATTTTGGTTAAGTTGAATTGCATCTCTTTTAAATATTGTTTGGATTTGAATATATATTTATTTAATTCTCTTGTGCATGAATTTTATTACTTTAATTCTTACTTATAACACATTCTGGTTAGAGAAGTCATAGACTTATGGGTTCCTATGATTATGAGCCTTCTATTTTTCCTAAGAATCTAGATGAGACCAACATGAATAATAATGACATTAATTTTATTATGGAGAAAAACCCTTCCCACTCTTCTCATGGTGAAGATGAGGCCTTAAGAGTCCCTCATATGTAAGTTCAAAAACTTCCCAATGACTTTGAAAAATTTGAGCAATAGTTGGGACAAGAAAACTCTAATCCCGAGGTCATTTATGTTGTAGAAGGTTTGAGGAAGTTAATTCATAATGATGAGAATAGTGTTAATATCTCACGTAGTATCTCTCATCTCATTTATAAAAACTTCAATCCTATTAGAGATTGTTTTCAAGATTTAGGTTTCATTCCATCTACCACAAGTGTTGAGATCTCCATGCCTATTTCTACCTTCATTCCTAGTATGTCTATTTATGCTCCACCCATTATAACAACTTCCATTCAAAATCTTAATCCTACACATATTATAATGTCTAATCCTATCATTTCCACTATGCCTACAAGTTTCCCATGTGTTTCTTTACCTTCATCAATGTCCACTTACAATAGTGTTCATTTTTCATACTCTACCATTCCTTCCATTTCCCACAATGCTCCAAACATTTTAAACATATCTTTGGTGTAGGAGCACCAAGAACCCTCTGAGACAACCATGACCCTATGTGTTCTTTTGGTTTAAATTATGTAAGAAGTACATTTAGTTTTTTTGGTGTTGAATAAGGTCTTAGGATTATATGAACTAAGGTGTCATGTTGCTTAAAGGAACCAATATGACAAAAATTGTCATTATGTTATCATGATATAATAAAGTTGTCTTAGGGGATCCATAGATGTTTTTAGAGGTTTTTGGTTGTCCAAATGGTGTATTAAGGAATAATAAGGCCTTTTGTCAAGGTAAAAGGTTGATTGTGCAAAGTTCTAGAAAAATTGCTAAGTTGTCACCAAATTGTTAACAAGTTGTCATATGTAAAAGTTGTTAAATTGCACACCAATGATTATATGGTTTGAAAAATAGTTGAATTTGGTTGAAAATTATCGTAAAAGGACAAAAATAAGATATGCAGGTTGAATATGGAAGAGGTTGGTCGATTTGGAGGAAGTGCGAAGAGGAAATTCAATAAAACAAAATCGTTTTATGAGAAATTACTATTTTTCAATGTTGCAACAAATTAGATTTTCCAATGGGAAAGGAAACCATGAGGTTATGGATACTAAAGACACTAAAGATGATCAGGGCCCTAGTAGGCGTAGGAGGTCCAGGTTCAAGAAGATGGAGGATGGCAACAAGAACGACATGGATGATCTGAAGTTGTCTGCTGCAAACATGCAGATTCTTGCTGATCAGGTAGCAGAATTGATGAAATGTGTTTAGACAGCATCTTGCTGTCTTGCTTTCCTTTTGTTGTCCTTTGTCTTTTGGCTGTTCTTTTTGTTTAAAGACTTGTTTGTGTGGTGTTTTTTGGTGTTGTGGCACTTGTTCTGCTGATGCTTAAATGCCTATTCTGATCTCCTATTGTACAAGGTTTCGGGTCCTTTCAAAACCTATTTTTACGTAATCAAAACAAATTATACTTTTTTGTGTTGTAGATTATTAATGAATAATTCACATGGTTTTGTATTTATTTTAATATATTTTATTTTTTTCAATTCTGATCCTTTTTCATGCAAATTTGTTAAAGTTATTATTGTTTTAGTGACAGGTGGTTATAACCCTCATCTAGGGTAACCGATAAATTTAAAAATTGGATAACTTTTAAAATAACCATGGGGAACGACTATAACTTGGAGGAACATTGATTTTTGATGTGATATTGAAGATTCTTGTGGTTTCATGTCATGAGAGCATGTTTTTGGGGATAAAATGAAGGCCCTAATGCTGATTTTCTTATGAAACAATCCTAAAATAATGACAGTTTGGAGAAATTTTGAAATTTGTTTAAATTCATGAATGGTGGGCACCTCAAAGTTTTGGATTTACTGGTTTAGAGTGAAATCAAAATAGTTGGTGGTGATAGTTTAGAAGTTGGATTCAAAATTCAAGTAGGTGCTTTGGAAACTTGGCCTAATTAGCCCCTAAAAATGTGAAATCAACAAAAGTTGTCCAAATTTCTTTCAAAATAACCTATTTTGGCATTTGGGTACGTTGTTGAAATCCTTAATGAGAATCTAAAAATGTTCTATTTTTGTGTCAATTGTAGAAGCTGATAAACAATCAGATTCAGCTCCAAGATCCAGCTGCATGCAATAAACCTGCCACAAAGTATGAAGCAAAAAATGGAAAAACAGAGAAACCCTCTTGTGCTCAAAATGGCAGAGCTCAAAAATGAATAAAGAGAATTTTCCAAAATAGATGCAAAGGAGGCTTATAAGGTTGAAAACCCTAAAGCCATAAAAAGCTAGGTTGCACATTATTAATTAATAATTAATTAATAATGCACCTAAATGAGGCTTAAGTAACTAGAGTATTATAAACTTATATAATTAAATCAATACGATTTAATTATTAAGCCAAAAGGAATAATACTCTAACACCCCCCCTTAAGCTGAATGCAGGGAGAAAGCTGACCTAGCAAAGCTAAGAAAACAAGAAAAAATGGGTCCCGGCAACAAGGCCTGATCAGGTACCCAGTACAAGGAAATCTCTATAAACCGGAGTAAAGGAGAAAACCCAGTGGGAAAAACTCCTCTCCAAAAAGAGATGTAAAAGCAAGCAAAGACAAAAAGGAATGACTTCAAGAGACTCTCTCAAAGCCATAAGTACAATGCGTGCTGCCAACCCCCCCTTGAGAGAGGGTCGAAGCTCCAAAGCCCCCCCGGAATGAAAGAACCCCTGGATCAATGAACAAACCACTATGACTCCAATGTAGAGGAGTGAAAATCAGTGGACACTGTAGAGGTAACCTCGAAAACTGAGGTGTCACTGGAAGGCCGAGCTGATGCTCAAAGGAGTAGACAGGAGGATCCTGAAAGGGAATCCCCAATGTAGGTGGTATGACAGGTGTGCTGACACTATCATCAAAGAGGAGATGAATGTCCTCTATAGAATCCTCAACAACTGCACCTGGTGACTCGATGACTGGAGCTGGAGGGTCAGGCAGTGTTGTAGGAGAACCGTGCTGAACAGAAAAGAGCTCAACAGGTGGTGGCATGGCAGTCATAACAGTAGTCTCAGGAACCACACAAAGGTTCAAGCGACCTGATTGTACCACATGATGCTCTCTCAAAGTAGGAGAGTCGTGCTCTGGCAAAGGTGGACCAAAGTGTGAGAAGGAGTAGAGACGGGTGGAATGATCAACTGTCCCTGTAGCAACAATACCTCCTGTCATACTATCTCGGATGAAGACTGAAGCTGGAGTGAACTCAACTGTCTTCCCTGACCCACTGTGAGTAATTTGAAAAACTGAGAGAAGGTTTGAAGACAGAGATGGAACATACAACACATCATTGAATGTGCCATCCTGAATGCATACAATGCCTTTCCCACAGACAGTCATAACAGTGTTATTCCCAATGATAATATGGGGAATAGGAGAAGCCTCAAAAGAAGAGAAGATCTCCCAAGAAGATGCCATATGGTGAGAAGCACCTGAATCCAGTATCCAAGGGACCTGTGAAGGGGATGCAACAGAAGCCTGTAATGCATGACCCTTTCCAAAATCCTGTCCAACTGTAGAATGGGTAGATGAAGACTGAAAAGCGGACCCCTGTGAGCCGGAAGAGGATGGAGAGGAAACATTGCTCTTCTGAAGAAGAGCTTGCAAATCAACTATCTGTTTCTCGTAGCCATCAAACTTCTTCTGATAGAAAAGTGACTCATCATGTGTTCCCTTCTTACAATAGGAACATGTAGGTCTCTCAATCTTCTGTTTTTCCTTCTTAGAAGAAGGTGGTGGACCAGTAGAGGGTTGAGAAGAGGAATCTGATTTCTGCTTCGGTTTCTTCTTCTGTGAATCTTGTGGTGGATGAGCAATCAATGCTTGTGACTGTGAACCTGGAAGAGAATCCATCTGAGTGAGCTTTGATTGCTCACGAGTCAACCTGTCACAAAAATTCTCGAAAGAGGGCATAACATGTCGTGCACCCAGTGCATCCATAGTGGAGTAGAAAGTAGAAGAAAAGATTTGAAATTGTCCCCGAAGCTTAGAAAGAATCAGATAAATGCACTCATTATCTGTTTTGGTCTTCCCACATCCTTGTAAAACTGAACGGAGAGATTTGAACTTCATCAAGAAGTCCTCAATAGTGGGAAAAGAATCAGGTACCAATGAAGTCAACTCTGCCTCAATCTGTAGTGCCCTGAACTCATTCACAGTGCCGAAAAGTGACTGAAATTTGGCCCAAATGGCCTCAGGAGTATCACAACCATCAAGGTGAAAAAGGAGACTGTCTGAAACATGTAGTGACATCAAACCCATGGCTTCATCCATCTTGTTCCTGTGCTGCATGACCTCAAATGGTCGAGTCAACTGAGGCTGAACTGTATCCAAACAGGACCACAACCCCCGTGATCGAAGAAGACGTGTCATACGAGCCTTCCACACATGGTAATTGTGTGGAGTGAGAAGCTCAACTGATGCTGTATCTGCCATAGTGCCCTGTGCTCTGACTGATTTTTATTATTAAGTTTTCTTTCAGAACTAGACAGAAGATGCAGAAGGGGTTTTTTGTTTTGTGTGATACAATGTGTTGTTTTTCTGAAAGAAATGACAGAAAAGCAAGAAAGAACACCCCCCACAATAGCTAAAACCCAATTCCAATACAATTCTGAAAGCGTGAAAGAAAGAAAGAGCAAGTAATGCTTCAGAATGTCAATGTGTACCTTGACTTTGAGGCTCAAAAATGGCATCAAAATGGAAGAATCAAGGAATGAAACCTGCACCAATGCGACGGGCTCGGAAAGACCTTTCCAACGATATATAATATGTCCAATTTCGAGTCCGTTTGCTCAAGTTACGAGCAAAAAACCAACAGGACCCCCAAATGGCATGCTCGCTGGAAAAACACAGGCACTGCAAAAAAGTTGACGGTCGTACGGCCGTCAAAAGGCCGTCGCCGACGTTGGCATGATGTCACACTGATGTCACATGTACCCGGATGATGTCATCTCGAGCGGCGGACCGGTGCCGCAGTCTGGGTGGCGGCCGGGCGGCGGCGGCGCTGCGGTGGTGGTCGGGTGGCCCCGCGGTGGCGCTGGAGCGGTGTGTGGGCGGCGGGGACCTGCGCGGAGCTCCGGTGGCACGCGGGAGGCGCAGTGGCGCCCGGGTGGCCCCGCGGTGGCGTGGCGGTGGCGCTGCGGTGTTTTGACTACACGCGTTAATAAAAATGCGAAAAAATTATTTTTTAATGATTTTTTTTTTTCGAAATTCGTGTCGTACGGCCCAAAAGGGGAAATTTTTTTCCAGAAGCTCCGGTGTCCAAAAAAGGACAAATTTTATATGGATTTTGGGTATCTCGGGCCTTCTGGATGCAACCGTGAGGTCAGTTTTTGTCCAAAGTGCCCCAAAAAATTGCAACCCCCCATATCCAATATAAAAAATAGCAGAAAACGCCAGAAAAAAAGGGCTTGATCCACAGCTTCAGAAAACTTTGAACAAGCTGCAGCAGAATGGCTCTGATACCATGTAGAAGCTGATAAACAATCAGATTCAGCTCCAAGATCCAGCTGCATGCAATAAACCTGCCACAAAGTATGAAGCAAAAAATGGAAAAACAGAGAAACCCTCTTGTGCTCAAAATGGCAGAGCTCAAAAATGAATAAAGAGAATTTTCCAAAATAGATACAAAGGAGGCTTATAAGGTTGAAAACCCTAAAGCCATAAAAAGCTAGGTTGCACATTATTAATTAATAATTAATTAATAATGCACCTAAATGAGGCTTAAGTAACTAGAGTATTATAAACTTATATAATTAAATCAATACGATTTAATTATTAAGCCAAAAGGAATAATACTCTAACATCAATTGCCTCTGGGAAAAGAGTTATGAGTCAAAAAGTAGTGAATAAGGGCTAGTAGGCCTAAGGGTGTTTAATGAAGGAATGGTCATTGTGGCGTAGTCAATGTTATTACCAAGTGTTGTAAAGAATTATTTGGTGTCCTATAATGTAAAATATTCTCTTAAAATAGTCATCCCATTGATGGTAAGGAGTCTCCATGAAATAGCCCATGTAGCCTAGCGTGTTTCTCTCTAAGGTGCCATGTGGAGTTTGTGAATGGTATCCATTTGGGGAGCCAAAAGTTTTGTCCTTTTGATATGATATTTTTCTTGTTTCTTTCCATCTCACAGCCTCTACATCAATTTCCTACCACTCTTTCTATTGATTCTACTACTAATAGCTTGGCTCAAATTGTGTCTTCATTGCAACAACAAATTGCTTCAATGACTCAATCCAAGTTCAACATTCCTACTTGCGACATTGCTATTCCTTTGTCCTTGATTATCATATGTGTTGTTATTGCACAATACATGGATATTTCTCATCTTGAGACTTATAATTGTAAAGGTGATCCTTTGACCCATGTCAAAACCTTTAAAACATTGTGTAGTGATTTATCTCATGATCACAGGTTCATGGCTAAATTATTTACTAGAACAATTTGAGATAAATCCTTGCAATGGTATTTTTCTTTGCCTCATTATTATATTGACTCCTTTCAAAATCTTGCTAATGCTTTCATCCAAAAATTTCAAAACAATACTAGTTCTAAGATTTCTTTAACTAATTTAATGCATTGTAAAAAGGAATTAAAGAAAAAGTGATTAATTTCATTGGTAGATTTAAGTATTTGCATGCTTAGATTTCTTATATTGTGCCTGATATTGATGTGCAACATATTTTCATTTATAATTTACAAAAGGACATTAGAGATAAGATTCTATTTTCTGAATTTTCTTCTTTTACTCAATTATGTGCAGTGCTTCATAATTATTAGCTTCAAGTGAGTCAGTTTGAGAGAACAACTCCAATGGCTCTGATTGATAAGAGTGATGTTGCATCCCATAAAAAGTTTCAAAATTAAATAACTTCATTACGATCAATAATTCATCCAACAATGTCGGTGAGCAAGTGGTAACAACATCCAAAGGTGTGGCTCATTTGTCATATGGTTTTAGACCTCATAATTTTACTCAACTATATAAATGTTTTCATAATGTGATGTTGAAGTTGATTATTTCTAAAGTGTTAACTGTTCCTCCTATTAAACCAATTGATACATCCAAACCTTTGCCTAAGTCCTTTGATCACAAAGCTTTTTGTCAATACCATTGTCAACCCGATCATGATAATAAAAAGTGTTTCCATTTGAAATCTTTTATTCAAGACCTCATTGATTTTAATGCTATATTTGTTGAGGGTTTCAATGATCAAGGAAATAAATCCATAGAACTTCCCAATCAAAACTTGCAAATCTATACTAACCTTTTCCATCTCATTCGACTAATCATGTGGAGTCTATCTAATCTTTACCTTCTGCTTCCACTCATGTTGTTGGCTATGACAATGAGTTTGTTAAAGCTAATAGTGTTGTCAACCTCATTGATCAATCCCCACCCAAACCAAAAATCAAACCCGAAATTGAGCTTTGCATTACCTTTGATCCTAGCAAGATGATTAAGGCACATGATGGTCCTCTTTACATTGTTGCAAAGGTTAGTGATCTTTATTCTCATAGTGTCCTTATTGATCCTACTTCCTGTATGTGATGGAATGGGGACCTCAAATCCAACTACACACGCAACATGGTCATTACTCACATGATCGAATTACGAGAGAGAGTATGAATTACTGAATCTGAAATTCATGATGAAGCGACCTGTTGCCTCCTATGTAGACGAGGTGTTTAATTACTCTTAGATTGGAGAGCCAACAACCATAAGACCAATTCTACAATGGAGGATTTTCAAAAGCTATGAAGATAAACAAACTGAAATTGAACTAAATGAATGCAATTTAATCTAAGATACTTTGAAAGAGATATGATACGAATCTAGAATAGCTTTGAAAGAAAAATGAAATGCAAATTACTCTAAAGAACTTGAAAGTAGAAATGATATTAAGCTATGAAAAATTAAGCAAATTAATTGTAAAATGAGGTGCAATATTAAGCTAAAAATGGGAAAATTATACTAATGCAATAAAAGCTTTGAAATGAGACACAAAAATACTATAGTTTAGTTACTCGCAATAATTGCCTCCTTCGAATGAAGAAATGAGGTTCATTAAATAGACAAGCTCGGGAAGAGAATGAAGAGGTTCTTGATTTGAAACTCCTGACTCTTTATTCCCAATTGAGACAAAAAAGCATGAATTACTTAATTAAAAGAATGGAAATTGCCACACAGGGTGACCTTTCAAATATTGTGAATTATTAATTCAAATAGGATTGTCCATTCGAATAATCAAGTAATAATTAATTCCTTTTTATGTATATTAGCCAAAGGGGGTGGGTTTAATTTAATTTAAAGCACTTAGGACTTTAGAATTAAATTAATTTATCATAGGGGTAATTTAGCTAATAAAAGTAGAAGACTTTAGGAATTAATTTTAATATTTGATTAATGCAATTTAGGGTTTTTTGCAATTGACATCAAGTCAAATTAAGTCAGGTAGGAGAGAGAAAATTGCCTAGCAAAGTAGGACATTGAAGATGTAAAATTGATGAAAATGCACCAAAATTAATTGAAATTAATAGGTGTCAATTTTAGGATATTGCACTTCTATGGTGAATGTGATAAATGAAGAACATTTGTATAACAAATAATTGCAATGAGATTTCTATGATAAATATGATGTTATTATCTAAACTTGCAATGGTTTCCTTTATCCTAACCATGGTTCTATTTCATTTCTCATAAAAGTTGGTGGTAAAACTTTAATTGTCACCTTTGTAGTAAAAATTTTAGGTTGTAAAAATGTTAGATAATCACTCACTGTTATAATAGAAGATTTTGAAAATATGACAAAAAGAAAGAAAGTACTAGAATTTAAAATTTCCACATGAAAATATTGTAATAATATTTCATAAATAATTCCACATTATAACTACAAATAAGATATACAACAATCTGTCATATAGCATCCAAAACTAGCTTTGGCCTTCAAACAACCTCATCAGTCAGAGGAAAAAAAATCCCAAGAGAGAGAAGTTATTAAATGTGATAACTGAAGAACATCTGTACAAAAGACAATTACAACAAGATTTCTATGATAAATCTAATGTTATGATCTAAATTTGCAATGGTTTCCTTTATCCTACCTATGGTTCAATTTCATTTCCCATAGAAGTTGGTGGTAAAACTTTAGATGTCACCTTTGTTTTCATCCCAAATTTTGATTAGTTTCAAGTCAAACTTGGTCTTTTTTAGCTTACCTAAATGAAAGTGTTAGCCTCTCCTATCCATAAGTGTTTAAAATTTTTCTACAATGTAGAAATCATGATTGTTAACCATGGTCAAGTTATCAACCTTTAGTGCCTTGAGATGCTATTGACCTTGATTTCATTTGGCCTTCTATGCCTCAACCAACTCAATCCTGCAAAGATAATTTCTTTCTATCATATCATAACTACAAAATTCAAAATATTTGTGAGCTTAGAAAACCTAAGGATGTTTCATCTCCTTTCCTTGGACATGGATTTCTCCCTACACCACCTAAACCTCCTATATATATACTTTTGTTCCACCTCCTATATCTTATAAACATTATGTTGATGCTATCTATCAACCTAGTGTGGTTCCTTCTATTCTTCCTCCTAAAGAAGAAAAGGGCCCAATGTTGATTGATCCTAAAACAAACCAAATTTCTAGCAAAACCAAGTGTAACCATTGTGCTCATGAACAACACCATAAATGTTGTGCTAGAGCCTGTCAATGTGCTTCCCAAAATATTTCTTCACCCAAAACACCTCCTGATGCTTTGATTCACTTTGACCAACCTATGCTTGTACCAAAGGAGGAAGGTAATTTGAAAAAGATGAAATTGAACAAACATGATAATTCTATTTGTATCTTAGATTCTATAACAATTAATTTGGATGAAGAAGATAATATTGATGATGATGCTTTTGATGTTCCTAATGTAACTAACAATGATATTCATGCTAGTGATTCTGATGACATGTATGAAATTATTGATTTTGATCATGATTTACCAAATATGCTTTTAAAATAATGATCTCTCATTGATGAACAAAGTGACACATCTTTACAACATGGTCCTTGTTTTGAATTGGCTATTGTTCCATCTACCATGCTTGATATTGTTCGTCTTGCATGTTGCCCACCTTCCCTAAACAATACAAATTGAGAAGGGGGTAGGCGATATGCTTGACTAGCTCCTCTTATGTGGTGGTTTCTTTGTGTTTGCTAGTTGTAATGTGTTTCCCCTATGATGTGTCACACTTCTATAAAGGAAAAGGTCAACAACACGCAAATTGTTCAACTTTAATGAAATAAAAGTGGCATTTATGTTTAGAATTTGAAGATGATGTAAACTGATGAAATGTGTAAAAGTGGATAAATTTTATGCCTATGATTTTTTTTTTAAATGAATAATAATTGACATAGTTTTCCAATTTTTGAAGTCCATTTTTTAGTTACTGAAAAATGTTGAAAAACTAGGGTCTAGTTCCCACGAAAAAAGTATATGCAAATAATATTTTTTCCTCTGATTTCAATATATGTTATAGATGACATGTATAGCTAGTGCATAAAAGAAGAAAGATTGGTTTTCGATGTATATTTTCTCTGTAATAACTACTCAAAGTCAAACTTATCCGAAATTGACAGTTTTTATCTCCCGCCAAATTTACCCTATCAAATCTACACCATTGAAAAAAAATACCCATTCTTGAAGAGGACTCTCTCCTCTAGAGTTAAATATAAATTTTAATCTTTTTTTGATATGTTTTACTATTTTTTTTCTATTTTTGAAGCAGTGTCTTCTTGAATGTTAAAATACTTACTTGCAGTATTTTGAAATTATAATATATTAGATCTAATCAAAATACTATAAAACTTATATGATGATAATCTTGACTCTGAGCTCTATAAGAGAGTATTTTTATATTTTTTTAAAAATTATTAAAAAGAGTAGGAGTTATTGAAACATCATTTTTCTAAAATAATTTTATTTCTTTGGTCATTGGACCCAAATTAGTATAAAACATGCATTTAATAGACATTTCCAACTGGAAAAGTTGAAGTGCTTATCTGACTTAGCTAGAATGAATCTAGCTAGATCATATGTTTGACACAAAATAATTTTTAGTTAGAAATACTCAAATTCAGCCGTGTTGATAAGTTAGCCTGAAACATGACACAACTTTGTGTTTTTACCCAATTTATTTTTATAAATATATGTTATGTTTAGATTTCTTTAGATGACCCTTGTTGCTCCATTGGCACAAGGTGATAAAGGAATAGATTAGTCATGACATTCCTCTATTTGTATCTCATTTCTTCTATATTTTGTTGCATGTTGTTGTACGTGTGCCACTATTCATAAATGTACCTTTGTGTTGTCTGATTGGCGCTGATGCAAAATGGTAGCCACCTATTCTTTTTGGTCTTCATGATGTCAGCCCAAAAAAACTCTTCTTTGTAACTCTTACATGACATTATTCCATTATTCTTATAGTTCTACTGTCTTTGTGGGATGATGACATTTCATTTTGATATAATAATTCATGTAGTGTCATATGATCATACTAATCCTAGAGTTAGTAGATCTCTTTGTGATCTATTTTGTCATGTGTTCATTTCTCATGGTTTGTCCTATCTTGGGGGTATCTCATAACATAAATGTTTCTTGTGGGTGCATGTAGAATTTGTTAAAGAAATTTCTCCCGTTAAGACATTTTCAATTGCTTTAATGTGGGGGCATATGCTTCGCTCCTTGTTTCACATTTTGTACACACATGCACAATGATTCAATGCAATCTCTCTTATAGATGGCCAAGGAGGCAATGCTTTCTTTGTGTTCATCCTTTCATTAGATCCCTTAACAGAGACAATGCTTCCCTTAAGAATTCATTTCTTGTTTGATCCCTTAGCAGCCAATACTTTTTTTAGGTCTGATAATTTTCCTAGATCCCTTAACAGAGACAATGCTTTCCTTAAGGGCCAATCTTCCTTCTTGATCCCTATGGAGAGAATGATTTCCTTAGGATTGATCACTCCTTGTTGGATCCCTTAATGAAGACAATGCTTTCCTTAAGGACTTATCCTCTTTGATAGATTGAATAGCATAATACAACTTTCTAGACTTTCAATGCTATCTTTTGTGGCATTTTCTCTTTGTATGATATGTAGTAAGGAAATACCTTACTAGGCTAGCGGTCATGGTTCTTTCTCTCTCTTTGTTCTCTCTTTAGAGTAATGCCTCTTTTATCTTGGTTTTGGATTGTATGAGGACTTAAGTAACATGGGGGCTTGATGTTTCTTTGTCTCCTTGACCTTGATAAGATTGTTCTTATGCATTGATCTAATTTACCATGAGCATGAGTTTGTCTCATACTCTCACTAAAGTGGGGAATAGATGTACCATCCTAAAAAGTAAGCACCCGTGATTGGATGCTTTATTAGGACCCATTAGACATATTTTGGTGATTTCAAGATCTGAATGTCTATTATGCTTGATCTTGAAAAGCTAGTTCCTCTTTTCCCACACCTTTTCACTCTCCTCAAGCTCTGATTCAAATTTGAGCCCATTTATAATGGGACATGTCACCAATGTCGACATGTCCCTAGATTTTGGGGCCTATATATCACTTGAGGCTCATTGTTAAGGTTTTATTAGGGGATTTTCTTTTGTGGCCAATCTGGATCAATTTTGAGTCCTAAAATAGAGTAAGTATAAGAATTCCCTATCTCTCCTCATTTTTCATATCAAAACTATTGGCATAACTGATGCAGTGATGGTAAGTGATTTTTGGTGTTGTAATGATATAGATTTGATTGCATGATGATCAATTATTAGGTTGTCATTGATGTCAAGTATTGGCCTAGTGTGCCTAATATGTTGCTAAGAATGAGTACGATGATCAAGGTGTTGTGGTAAGTTTCAATTGTAGAGATTCTTATGGGAGACTTGAGGATGTCTTTGAATTTCAAATGCATGACCGATGTTGTTGATATTTACCAATAAGAAAGTTATGATCGATGAAGGTTAACAGTGAAACTACTAAAAATAGTTAGTGACAAGCGATATATGATTTGATTGGTTTGTCAAATATTTGTCGCGTCTTTTGGTGCGGTCACAAAATATAGTGGAAAATAGTGTTTAGATGCTAATCACAACTAATTTGAGTGGCTGGTGTGAAGGATAGGTGATCAGTGAGAAGAGACATAGTTGTTAACATGTTAAAGTGTTTGTGCTCTTGAGTGACAATTGATGAATCTTTGATCGGTGGTCGGTGTAGAGGTTGCGGTAGATTCGGCTGAGTCGGTCATGATCTGATGACATGTCTTCACAATTGGAGGTGATGATCTGGCATCACATTGTTTGATGCTAGTGTGTGGAGAATATTCTTGAGGAAGTAAGTGTTTGGTCAAAATGTGTTTGACCACATGACACACAATTCCATGTAAATCATTATGTTGGCTGACATGGTCTTCAAAATTTATTTTGTACATTGAATTTTGTTTTGTGGCACGTTTGACTTGAGCGGGATATCTATAATTCAAATCTATTTCAGATTTAGGGTTTTAGTAAGGCGGTGGACTTAAAAAGTTTAGTATATAAAGGATGAAGTTGAAAGTTTTGTGTGTTGACCATGTGTTGGGAAAGTGTGGTTGTGAAGAACAAGTTGTGATTAAGCCAAGGTAGAGTTAAGTGTGTTGAGAAGATATTTTGTGCTTCAGTGGATCTGATCAAGCAGAGGTAGTGCTATTCTACAAAGCATTCTCCATATTGTTCCCTGACAGTTATGAAAATCAAAATCCCTTAACCAAGTGGATCCTAGCAGGTCCCTATTGTAAATTCTCTAACAAGGTAATACATTAGCTTGTGTTTAAATTCCTCTAACAAGGATACTCCTAATAGGATAAAGGTCCTAACATGCCTAAGGTAACTCCCTTAACCAGGTAGCACCTAACAATGCTTTTGTAAACTCCTAACAGGGTTAAGCTCCTCATAGGGTGTACTTTAGAAGAATACATCATTTAGTGGGTACTAATCCCCACTGTGATTTTTTTCCCAATTTGAGTTTCCATGAGATAAATCTTTGTGTCAAGTGTTTCATTATTATGTGGATGTGCTTATGGCTATGATTTTCATTTGTTGTTATTAAAGATAATATTTTGAATGTTGGTTTAAGTTTAAAGAAGTGGAAAAGTTGGAATAATTGGTAGATTATTGATTCACCCCCCCTCTCAGTAATCTGATCTTAGGAATAACAAAAATCACACTCAAGCATTTGCAATCAAGCTATCATGATTTTCAAGCATTCAAGAGAAATTGAGCATTTGGATTCAAGATTTGAATGCAAGTACCCAAGATCAAGATCTCCAAGTCTCCAATTTTTCAAGATCATTCAAGTCAAAGGCAATCTTCTCCATTTGATGCAAGTTTCTCTCCCATGATGTTCAAGCAGAGGAATTCTCAATCAAACAAGAAGATCCATCCTTTCATTCCACATTCTCTCTCCTTCTTTGCAAGTGATTATCAAGCATATCTACATTCAAGATCTAGGAGTGGCATTCATAGATCTAGGCATATTTGAGGAAATCCTTAATTCTAAATTACATTCCAAAGTCAACTCTTTGGATTTCAAGCACTTTCAAGCATCTGCATGGATATAAGTGATTTCCACATCCGTCTATGAGGGCTAATGCAAGGTGAATCTATTATTTACCTTTCTATTTATAGTTCTTTATGTAATTTAATTTTATTTCTAAGTTTGATTCCTAAATAGGGGTTTGACCAAGGCAAACCCCTTTAGACAACATTTTCACTAGATTTTCTATGTGTAGGAATAGGTTACAAAGTTGTCAGATTAGATCTAGGCAGATCAGGAAAAGTGTGACTATCTGTGATTTTTTTTTAAATTAGGGGCACGTCACCTTTCCCATCATGTCCCTAGAACACGTTGCCATTGTTGTTAATCCCTTCCATTTTCAGCTTGAATTTCAGTCACAGGTCAGTGCTATCTTCTAGTTTCCTTTTCTGTGATTTTTTGCTCACTATTTGTCTATTACAATCTATTTTCACCTATTTTTTTGTAACTCTCTTAGTTAATAATTTACATTGCTATATCTTATCATTCTCATTTCATCAATAACATATTTTAGAGAATGATCATCATCCCACTTAGTGTTTGAGGCTCCTCTTGAACCTAGAGGGTCATCTTCCTTCAAAAATGTGCAATTACTAAAAAGGGAAGTGATCTATCCATCTATAAATTTGAGTGTTTCCCTTTTATTATTGTACAAAAATTAATCAAATTCAACAACACATTATGCAAAGATTTAGAAAGTTGAGTAAAATTACGAGAAGGCCTAAAAAAAGATGACAAAGGAGTCACACCTTTGGATGTTGTTGCCACTTGATCATCAACTTTGTTTAATGAATTATTGATTTTGATGTTCTTTGATTTATGAAATTTATTATAGGATGCGACATTACTCTTATCAACTAGAGTCATTGGAGTGTTGCTCTCAAATTGGCTCACTTGAACCTGATAATTATGAAGCACTTCACATAATTAAGTAAAATAAGAAAATATAAAAGCAAAATCTTATCCCTAATGTATTTTTGTAAATTAGAAATGAAAATACATTGCACATTAATATTAGGCACAAGATAATAAATTTGAGCATACGAATGTTTAAATAATGAAATCAATCACTTTTTCTTTAATGTATTTTTTACATTGTAGTAAATCAATCAAAAAAATCTTAGGACTAATATTATTTTAAATTTTTTGGATGAAAGCATTAGCAAACTTTTGAAAGGAGTCAATAGAATAATGAGGCAAAGAATAATACCATTGAAAGGCTTTGTCTCGAAAGATTCTAGTAAACAATTTAGCAATGAACTTATGATCATGAGAGAAATCACTACACAATGTTTGAAAGGTTTTTACATGGGTCAAATAATCTATTAGAATCATTCTATTTTTCTGGCATTGATTGTCATTGATGTCAAAACCTCAATACCGATACTTTGGTGGTATCGGTTGGTTGTTGGCAGTATTTGGTATATCCTATTGGTTGTCGGTATTGGAATTAGAGTTTTGGTTGTACACAAGGAAGGACTCAATGTGAACATTTTGGTGTCCCTTGATGCTTCAGGGAAAGTGTACTATGTTCTACTAATGGCTCATATGTTTCGGTGCACTTGTGTGTTTTCTATGTTTAGTTGTATTGGTCTTTGGTGATTGCATTGGTTACAATGTTTCTACAAGTAGCTAGGCAATAGTGTAGTTCATTAGATGTTTTTGGTATATCGACTACAACGTATCATGAGGATTCTTCTATCGGTGATTTTAGTTACTTCATGATTCCATCTTTTGGTCTTGGTTGTGTTAGTTCTTGAATAATGTAATATTGTAATATCTTAAGTGTGACTTATTTGTAGATCATTTTGTAGCGTTTTGATAAGATCTCTTATGTATGTCTGAGATTTAGGATCGATGCTACATATTAAATGTAATTGTAATTTCCTTAGCATTGGGGTTGCCACAAGTTTGGTGTGAAGCCAAAAAATGTATGTTTGGATACTAATATAAATAAAGGACAATCTTTTGTATGCAAGTGTGGTGAATGTGGTGAAAAGTATAGTGCAAACTTGTCACAATGATACATGTGAGCAGTGACATCTAAGGTGACAAATTGAAGATCTAGACAAAGCTTGCATATTGATAGTAGTGGATCAAACAATTGGAGATCTACTAGTAATTGCGGTGACAAAGCTTTATTATTGAATTTTTCATGCATATTCATATGTAATTCAACCAGTTCATGTTTTTGTTATATCTACTTTGATATCTCAATTGTATAAGGGTAGTTAGTCTGACTACCAGTAAGCCAACCTACAGTGAGCAAAACTAGCAGTGAGCCTTTGTAAAAGTCACCTTAACCAGTGTCACCCTAACAAGTGTTTCATTTCATGAGAATTAGCTTCTTTGTAGTTTTTCTTAGTTTGGGTTTCCATGTAAAACTTGGTGTTCTCTATATTGGTGTTGTGTTTTTCATGTTTACTCTTTTGTGGATGCTTAATGTGCTTAACAGATAGATCAGAAGTTGTTATTGTTTTTGATTAATGGTAACAATAGGTTTTGAAGGGACCTCGAAACCCTTTAACAATAAATACCTTAAGATAGATCATTACAAGCTCACAAAACAATTTTGTCCTACTCAAACGCCACTGCCTCAAAATAAGCAATAAAAACCACAGTCCACAAAGGATAGAAGTTGTTATTGTTGTTATTTAATAGTTTATTGATAAAGAGAAAGTTTTATAAATTGTTGGGTATAACTGATGCACCCCCCTCTCCATTATTCAGCCTATTCAAATCCTTCATGTTTCTCTAGGTACACTTCCTCTTCTACTATGTCATTAAGAAAAGCAGTCTTCACATCCATTTGGTGAATCTTCCATCCCTTTGATGTGGTGATAGCAATCACAACCCTAACATATGTAAATCAAGCAACTAGAGCAAATGTTTCTTCATAATCAATTCCCTCCTTTTGGGAAAAGCCTCTGACAACAAACCTTGCTTTATATTTTGCAATGCTCTCATCTGCAACATTTTGATTTTGAAGAGCCATTTAGATGAAACTACTGATATGTCTTTTGGTCTAGGTACAATGTCCCAAACATCATTCTTAAGTATAGATTGGTATTCTTTTGTCATGGCATCTTTCCAAACTTGATGTTTGAAGGCTTCCTCAACACTAGAAGGTTATGATTTGATGATTTCACTCATAAGTGCAACATAGTTGGAATATCTATTAGGTCTCTTTCTTTCCCTGAAGGTTCCTTTTGGAGTTGCATAATTATGAACCTCTTGAATCATTTTCCTCACCTATAGAGGTCTTTTACAATTTAAAGTAGTGTCTGTAGGCTCGTTAGAAAAATCCATAGGTTCATTGTGATTATTATCTTCTATAGGTTCATGGGTCTCCCTCTAAATCTCAGAAGTGTGATCCTCTTCCATATTTTGAGGAGACTCATCATCTATTTCATTAATGTCTTTAGATCTTTTGAATGCAACATCTTCTTCAAAGATTACATCCCTTCTTAGCTCAATTAATTTTTGTCCAGGGATATAAATTATATAGGCTTTAGATGTTTCAGTGTAGCCAACAAATATTCCCTTTTTTCCTTGAGGGTTCTAGTTTAGATCTCTTCTCTTTGGGTATGTGGATGTAAATAGGACAACCAAAGATTCTAAACTAACTTATGTCAGGTTTTATCCCTATAAATGCTTCTTTAGGGGTTTTGTTATCTAGAAGGGAGTGAGGACATCTATTTTGAATGTAAACAACAGTACTAGAGGCTTAAACCTAGAAGGAGGTATGAAAGTTTTGGTCATGCATGATAGCTTTGGTTGATTCTACAACAGTCATATTTTTCCTTTCTGCCACCCCCATTCTATCAAGGGTTGTAAGGAACAAAAAACTCCCTCTTAATCCCAACATTATTACAAAATTCTTTGAAGTTATAAGAAATATATTCCCCCCCATTATCTGATCTTAGGGTTTTGATTCTTTTGCCTGACATATTCTCTACTAGAGCCTTGAATTCCTTAAACCTTATAAGGAATTCATTAGACTCTTTACATTTTAAAAAGTATATCCATGTTTTCCTACAGTAGTTATCTACAAAAATAACATAGTACAAGCATCCTCCTAAAGAGGTTACTGTCATAGGTCCACATAAATCAGAATGAATGAGTTCTAATACATTTTTAGTTCTACTTTCACTACTATGAAAGGTACCCTTAATGTTCTTTCCTAGGGCACACCCTTTGCAAGTTCCTTCATGATCTTGTTTTTGTTTAGGTAAGCTTGACACAATTTTCTCTAATGAAGGTAACACACAAAAGTAAAGATGCCCTAATCTTTTATGCCAAATCTCACTTGTAGTAGAAGATTCATGAATTAAGGCTTGAGAAGTAGAAGTGTAAAGCTTGTATAGGCATCCATGCCAAATTCATATGGTGTGAGATTTCCTTATATTTGTGCCCCTAGGTCATGCTAGAACTTTATCATCTATGAAAGTAATTTGGTATCCTTTGTCATCAAGGGATGAAATGAAAACCAAATTACGCTTGATACCCGGTTGTATCGGCGGAAAATGAAAGCACTTCTATTTAGGACCGGTTTAGCCCTCTAATTAAGTGGTCTGGGGTCATGTCAAGCGCCTTGAGTGGGTCTTTGACTGGATCTAGATTTACCCCCATGTTCTGCTTCTCTCTCGACCTGTTTCCAACTCCTTTTTGGCACCTTTTCCTGAAGATATGAGATCTTTGACCTCATGGTCAAGGTCGACCTTGACTTTGATTTAGGTCAAGGATGACCTTCTAGGTCAAGGTCGACCTCGACTTTGACCTAGGTCAAGGACAACCTCAACCCTGACCTAGGTTAGAGTCAACCTCGACCCTGACCCTAGGTCCAAGTTTCAGATTTCGAAGGTTTCAGGATGTCGGGCTTCAAAAAGTTTTATTTCCTGCTTCCGAGTTGACTGTTTCAGATTTCAGAACGGTAAACTTTTAAATTGTATTTAATCTAGGTCCATTTCTAGGGGTTAAGGCTTAATTAGAATTTAATTCCCCTATGTCAGCCTCTCTAGAAGTTTGTGCCCTAGACTAGTATAAAAGGAAGCCTTCCTCTTTTATTTTCACATCCACTCACCATTGAATTCAAGCATAAGTGCAATCAAGTGATCAAGCAATCATCAAGCAAGCAAGAAGGAGAAGGAAAGCATTCAAGCATTCAAGCATTCATTCATCCTCAAGCATCCAAGCATTCAAGTATTCAAGATCCAATTCATCAAGGAGATCCATTAATAGCCATTGAAGGATTCAATCTCTTTGGAGCCCTCTTGTTGAAGATTCCTCCATCCACATTCATCCAAGCTTCTTCATATTTCAAGATCCACTCAAGATTGGTGTTGAAGATCTAATGCAATTGATTTGAGACATCCTACATTTAACTCTACATTCATTTGGAGCATCCATACTTGTGGATTCAAGGATTCAAATCCTCCACAAGGATTTCAACATAAGCAAGGTGAATAGTTCCATTTACTTTGTTTATATATTGTAATTTCAATTATATTTCAAGGTTGATTCCAAACCAGGGTTTGACCAAGGCAAACTCCTCATCCAATAAACAAAACCCTTTTTCTTGCAAATTTAGGTGTGGGACAATGAATATTAGTACAAATCTGAGTACCCTTTTCAGTGAACTTCTGGGATCCACAAACAGAATTTTCGTTAGAATAGTGCAGGTCAAGGATGACCTTTTGGGGTAAGATTATACCCTGGGGTAAGATCTTACCCGTGTCTTGGGTCAAGGATGACCTTACTCAGAAAAGCAAAAGGTTTCTGGGTTTTCTCTGTTTCTGCATTTCCAACCCAGATACGGTCGCAGAATTTCCTGAAACTATACACAGACATCAGAAAAAAACATTTTCTAGATCTGTCATACTTGAGGTTAGTATTTATTTTCAATTCAATTAAGATTCCAATACATACTTACCATAACAGAATATAAGGTTATCCTCTTTCTTCATATTCTCCATTGATTGATTCATCTATGTATCGACCATCCTCTTATGGTTAATCAATTTGGATCTTCCTTTGGGAATTTGGGGCTAAGAAGTATATCTTATATTCCCATCCTCATCATATTATCACATCACACACACATTTTTTCTTAGGAGAGCACTCTTTGTTTATATACATTTTGGTGACCACGATTTGTTCTCCTACATTTTGGTTAACCTGCGATAGATAAGTCTTTCTTTTATGGTGTTAGATCTTGCATGTATTATATTTCTTTTATGTGTTTACATCTCATATAAAATAAAAATACAAAAACATTCATTTGTTTATGCTTTGTGTTTTCCTAGTTTAGTTCATTTGCATTGCATTGGTATATGAGCTTTACTACCTCTAGTCCTACCTATAATATTTCGGTTAGAAGAAGTTGTAGACTTATGGGTGCCTTTGATCCCGAGTTTTCCTCTCCTTTCCTTAGGATCCTGGATGAGAATTTGATTATTCATGATTCCAACCCTATTATGGAGCAAAACTCTTCTCACTCATCTCATGATGAGGATGATGCTTTAAGAGTTCCTCCTGAACAAGTCCAAAAACTTTCAACCGAACTTGATAAAATGGGTGATTGGCTTATCCAAGAAAACCATAATCAAGATTATATTCAAGCTATAGAGGCTCTTAAGAAAGTTCTTCATGATAATGATCAAGGTGTTAATCTCCTTCACGGTATCACTCACCTTGTGCATTCAAATGTTAAACCTTTAGTTCAGGAAGCTCAAGATTTAGGATTGATTCCTCCAGTTACTAGTGTAGAACCTTCTTTTGTTCCCTTACCTAGTATTCCTACTTATACCCCTCCTTTGGTGACTACAATGGTTCCCTCTCTTACTATGAGTGTTCCTCCTGTATCTCTTCCTACATTACAACCTTCTTACCATAATGTTCCTTTTACTTATCTAATCCTCTTCCAACTGTGGTTCCAAGTGTTCCTCCAGTTGTGTCTTCTATTCCTATAGCTTCATACACTTTACCTAGTGTTTCTAATGTTGTTATGCCTCCTATTTCCTCTAATGATTCAACAATCATTAGTTTGGCTCAAATTGTGTCATCTTTACAACAACAACTTGTGTCGTTCACTCAAAACAAGTTTAGCATTCCTACATGTGACATGGGAAGTCCTTTATCCCTAGACATCATTCGTACTCATGTTCCTTGGCAAGCTGATATGCCTCGTCTTGAGAATTACAATGGTAAGGGAGACCCTGTTACTCATGTTAAAATATTTCAAATCCTTTGGAGTGACTATGCTCATGATCATAGGATTTTAGCCAAGTTGTTTGCTAGAACTTTTCATGGCAAGGCCTTACAATGGTATTGTTCCTTGCCTCCTTATTCTATTGACTCTTTTCCAAAACTTGTCAATGCTTTTAGTCAACAATTTTAAAATAACATTGGTTCGCAAGTGTCTTTAACTGATTTGATGCATTGTAAACAAAACACTAAGGAAAAATTGACTAAATTCATTGGTAGATTAATCATTTGCATGCTCAGATTTCTTATCATGTTCCTGATATGGATACTCAACGTATGTTTATTTCAAATTTACAAAAGGATATTAGAGATAAGATTCTGCTTACTGAATTTACCTCTTTTCAACCACTTTGTGTAGCGCTTCATCATTATCAATTACAAGTGAGTCAATTTGAGAGCAACACTCCAATGGCTCATGTTCCAGTTGATAAGAGTGATGTTGCTCCTAATCCAAATAAATTTCAAAACCCTATCAACTATGTCAAGATAAATAAACAAGCGAATACAGTTGTTAATCAAGTTGTCGTTGCATCTCACAATTCCACTTCTGCATCCATTGTTTTTTGTTTGAATTGTATGTTTGCTCCTCTCTCTGAATCTTTACATTATATTATGAATAGGTTATTAACTGCTAATATGATTACTTTACCTCCTATTCGACCTCTTTTACCTGCTACGATAGCGTCTAAATCTTTTGATCCTAAATCTTTTTGTCTATACCATTGTCAAAATGGCCATGATACTGAGAAGTGTTATTATTTAAAACACAAGGTTCAAGACTTAATTGATTCTAATACTTTATTTGTTGATAATTTTGATGGTAATGGAACAAGTTTGTCTCTCCTCCTAATCAAAACATTCAAATCTATATGAATCCTTTACCTACACATGATACTAATACCATTGCTCAACCATCTTCTATGGATATTGTTTGTGATTCAAAGATGGATGATCTTAATCACATTATTAACCATGTGGAGCATGTTGTTTTGCCTCAACCTCAAACCCAACCTCAAGTTCCACCTCAACCTAAACCAAAACCTCAACCTCAACCTCGAAAACAACCTAAGAATAAGAGACCTTGGGAACTTTTGATTACCTTTGATGATTCTGAGACTATTAAAGCTCTTGATGGTCCCCTTTACATTTATGCTAGGATTTCTAAGATACCTACGCTAGGTTGTCTGGTTGATCCTACATCTTTAGTCAATGTTATTACTAAAGAAAATCTTTTTTATGAAAAACTTGCAATGTGATTCTTATGATACATCTAATGTATGGATTCAAACTTGTAATGGTTTTCTTTATCCATCATTTGGTTCTATTGACTTGTCAATTGAACTTTGTGGTAAAATTGTAAACACTACCTTTGTTGTTGTTCCTGCTTCTGATCAATTTCAAGTTAAGCTTGGTTTGCCTTGGTTGAATGTCATGCATGATGTTGCTTCTCCTATCCATAAGTGTATTAAATTTGTTCATGATGAAGAAGTGAAGAAGATTAACCATAGTTTATATCAACCTTCTAGGCCTAGGGATTGTGCTACACTTGACTTCTTTTGGCCTTCAATACCTAATTCATGTCCTTCTTGACCTGATAATCTTTTTCACTCATATCAAGCCTATAAGCATCACAAGATTCTTGAGTTAAGCATGCCACTGATGAATCTTAATCATGGTCTTTTTCCTACACCTTCCATACCTCATTTATCTATGGTTTCTAGTTCTGTTAATCAATCTCCTAGTGTTGCTTGTTAGTCTACTGAGAATCCTAGTAATCCTCCTATAAAACCTACAAAGGATCAGGTAGTTGTTCCTCCTAGTTCTCAACATATTTCAAACAAGACAAAATGTAATTGATCTTCTAATGAACGTCGTAAGAAGCGTCATGCTCAAGCTAAGGTCCGTAATTCTGTTATTCAAAGTTCTTTACCTTCTTTTGATCAATCTATGCATGATGTGTTAGAAGAAGTTACTACTAATAATGATGTTAAGATGCAAGATTATGATGATTCCATTCGTATCTTAGATCCTATTTTGATTAATTTGGATGAAGAAGATACTCTTGATGATACTAATGATGAATATGAGACTATTGACATTGACATTGATTTACCTAATATGCTTTCATCACAATTGTCACTTACACCTAGTATCGAACATTATGATTCTCAAGAGGATCTGTGTTTGGAACTAGCTATCATTCCTACTGTAGTACCTCTTGCAAGTTACCCACCTTCCCTAAATGATATAGAATGAAATGGGAGAGTAGGAGGCACGCTTGATTGGCTAGTCCTTCATGGTAGCTTTTTATGTTTGTCTGTTGTACTGTGCTTCTCTCGTAATGTGTTTGCTAAATGTTTGTTAGATTCTTTTATATGACCCTTGTTACTTTGTTGGTGCAAGGTGATAACAAATTTGAACCTGTTGTACTATTCTTCTATATGTATCTTTACTCTTCTATATGTTGTTTCATGTTATGTTGTACCTGTGCTATTGTTCGTAAATGTTTCCTTGTGTAATCTTCTTGGATTTGTGACTCGGTAGCACTGATTCTTTTTGGTCTCCATGTCATGGTCTGAAAAGACTCTTCTTCATAACTCTTATGTGTTCTTTCCTCCATTGTGATTGTAGTTCTACTTTCTTTGGGGAATAATGTCAATTCATTTGTAATAGTATATTATATATTATCTTATGATCATACTAACCCCACGACAAGTAGATCCCTTATGTGTTCTTTGTATGTTTATGTGGTATTTCCCTTGATTTGTCTTTGTTTGGGGGCATCTCGTAGTGGAAGCATAATCAGTGGAGTTGTTTATGTTTTTGTTAAAGTCATTGCTCCTGTTAAAGTGTTAGCAATGACTTTAACATGGGGGCATACACTCTGCTCACCTATTGCACACACGCACTTTCAATATACATATATTTTTCAAGGTAATTTTCTCCCTTTATGGATTAGAGACTAATCCTTAAAGCATGGATTTTCATTTTATAGGATCTCTTGATCCCTCCAATTTCAAATTTTTGATCCCTTAAGGTCAAAGGTGTCCTTAAGACTAGATCTCTTTTGCTTTTGGTTTTATTCCTGTGGAATAGAATATTCCTAGGGGTGAATTTTTTATGGATTGACTAGTGAGTAGCCACATTCACTAGGCGGTTCAATTCCATCTTTCTAGTTGCGTTGTTTCCTTGTGTGGTTCACAATGGGACATAAGTTCTCATTGGGAGAGATAATCTCTCTCTCTCTCTAGAGATGTCTCTCTTATTTTGATCTTGGAGTTGATGAAGACTTGATTCCCTGGGGGCTTGAGGATTCTTTGTCCCTTTGATTTCAATAAGATTATCTTTTTTCATTATGATCTCATTTACCAAGAGTTTGCATTGAGTCCATTCTCTTGTTAAAGTGGGGGCTAAATGTATTGTCAGAAAATGGAAGCACTTCCATTTAGGATCGGTTTAGTCCTATGAGTAAGTGGTTTGGGGTCATGTCAAGTGTCTTGAGTGGGTCTTTGACTGGATCTAGCTTTTCCCCCTGTTCTGCTTCTCTCTCCACCTGTTTCCAGCTCCTTTATGGTACCTTTTCTTGAAGATCTGAGACCTTTGACCTTAGGGTCAGGTTGACCTTGACTTTGACCTAGGTCAAGGATGACCTCGACCCTGGACCCTAGGTCCAAATTTCAAAATTTAGAGGTTTCAGGATGTCGGGCTTCAGAAAGTTTTACTTCTCGCTTCCAAGTCGACTATTTCGGATTTCAGAATGGTAAACTCTTAAATTGTATTTAATCTAGGTCCATTTCTAAGGGTTAAAGCTTAATTAGAATTTAATTCCCCTATGTCAACCTCTCTAGAAGTTTGTGCCCTAGACTAGTATAAAAGGAAACCTTCCTCTTTTATTTTCACATCCACTCACCATTGAATTCAAGCATAAGTGCAATCAAGTGATCAAGCAAGAAGGAGAAGGAAAGCATTCAAGCCTTCATTCATCCTCAAGCATCCAAGCATTCAAGCATTCAAGATCTAATTCATCAAGGAGATCCATTGATAGCCATTGAAGGATTCAATCTCTTTGGAGCCCTCTTAGTGAAGATTCCTCCATCCACATTCATCCAAGCTTCTTCTTATTTCAAGATCCACTCAAGATTGGTGTTGAAGATCTAATGCAATTGATTTGAGACATCCTACATTCAACTCTACATTCATTTGGAGCATCCATACTTGTGGATTCAAGGATTCGAATCCTCCACAAGGATTTCAACATAAGCAAGGTGAATAGTTCCATTTAGTTTGTTTATATATTTCAATTTCAATTATAATTCAAGGTTGATTCCAAACTGGGGTTTGACCAAGGCAAACCCCCTCATCCAACAAACAAAACCCTTTTTCTTGCAGATCTAGGTGTGGGGACATCGAATATCAGTGCAGATCTGAGTACCCTTTTCGATGAACTTCCAGGATCCGCGAATAGAATTTTCGTCAAAATAGTGCAAGTCAAGGATGACCTTTTGGGGTAAGATTGTACCCGGGGTAAGATCTTACCATGTCTTGGATCAAGGACGAACTTACTCAGAAAATCAAAAGGTTTCTGGGTTTTCTCTGTTTCTGCATTTCCAGCCCAGATTCGGTTAGAGAATTTCCCAAAATTGTACACAGACATCAAAAAACAACATTTTCCAGATCTGTCATACTTGAGGTTAGTATTTGTTTTCAATTCAATTAAGATTCCAATCCATACTTACCATAATAGAATATAAGGTTATCCTCTTTCTTTATATTCTCCATCGATTGATTCATCTATGTATCAACCATCCTCTTGTGGTTAATCAATTTGGATCTTCCTTTAGGAATTTGGGGCTAAGAAGTATATCTTATATTCCCATCCTCATCATATTATCACATCACACACACATTTTTTTCTTAGGAGAGCACTCTTTGTTCATCTACATTTTGGTGACCATGATTTGTTCTCCTACACCGGTACAAACAATACACTTGTCAATTGAAGAGAGATGCATGTTTTTAGTTGAATTGTGCAAGTACTGATTCCTTTCATAGGGTAGTTGGAATCATCCCCAATGGTAACTTCCTCATATGAATTTTCCACTAGGCTATCTAGATGTTCTTTGAATCATGTTTGAGTAAGAGCTCTTCTTGTGTTATTTATCTCATACATGTTCTCTAAGGTTGTGAACATTTGATATGTAATATTTAATTTTAAGATAATTGGTACTATGTGATCCTTCACTACATCCATTAACATCTTCATAGCCTTTTTGTTGTTTCTCGTCCATAGGAGTTTCTCATCGTCTTCATTAGGTACAAGTATTTCTTTCTCTACAAATGTGTTTAATTCATGGTCCCTTAGTGCAAGCACAATTTTGAATTTCCAAGATACGAAATTTACAACTCCTTCAAGTCGGTCCTCAAATCTAACATCATTCACCATTTTTGTTGAATATAAAATTCTAGAGAATTTAGTGGTTGTTAGTTTGTCTCTCCTTATAAATTTGATCGGATCATCCTTATACTAGCTTTGATACCATGTTAAATTTGATCAGATTTAGAGGTTATAGCATTTTAAATTTTAATCGCTGCTTTTAGATGTATATATCGATTCTATATGATATGTCGATCACAATATCTCAATAATTTTACTTGGATATAGATTAACATAAATGCCACATGAATATACATCGATCTACTAAGATCTTAATATGGATATCAATGCGATGATGCTTAGATATAATGAGAATGCAATACCGATCTGAACTTTATAAATAATGCCACTGATATACTTAATGTATATATTGTTGTGTCTTGCTTAGCACTTATAGATTTTTGTACCTCACAAGATACTTTGATCAATCATATATACAACAGTGTGGAGACATGTCTCTCGTAGGGACATGTCTCTACACGAACATAGTTCATGTAGAGACATGTCTTATTACCGATCATTAACTAATCTCGATCAATATAAAAATTGATGTGTTTGTTGATAATCGATACTTATTATCAATTCATATCATTAATGCCAAAGCTGATACCCATTATCGATTCACATAATAGTCAATGCAAGATCAATATTAAATATCAATACCTTGTTATGCTCGATACATATTATCAAAGGCATAGTATGATATCGATATTTATTATCGATACTCAACAATGTGAATGCCGATATCGAATATCGATATAGGCATAATTAATATCAATGTTATGATTAATATTAATAGTATGAACTGCATGATTAATATTAACAACATGATTAATA